>OZ038506.1:93217492-93577492 GCA_964036315.1 Acanthosepion esculentum | reverse complement strand
CTGGAGTGAGATTCAAATTTTCTAAACATGTTTTGTATATTGTAGAAAAAACATTTGTTTTTTTTAATTTAGAAAACTAAATCCTATGGGAAAACAAGTTTTTTTTCAATGTAAAAACTTATATTTTCTATATTTAATTGTTTATTTCCTTACAAACTCATAGACAGAAATATTATTTTTATAGATATATTTCTACACACACATGTACATTCTATTATTACTACTACTGGAAAGAAAGTACATAGGAATCTTACTCACGGTGAAAGTAAAGCTCAAATTTTAGGCTCTTTGCAAATTATTCAATTGCTTCTTGGACATTTATGCTTCAATAACAATTCAGTTTTTGAGGTTCCTTTTCAACCTTCCTTCCAAATATGCTATGAAACATAGACGACCTGATATGCTGTATAAACTGTTAACATCCTTTGATAAAATACCATGCAATCATATTAAAGATATTAAAGAATCTTTGATAGGAATAAAGTCTTATAGTAGTTGACCTTTATTTCACAGACAGCTAAGCTCACATTGACAGTCAAAAGCTAAGCTCAACATTGACAGTCAAAAGCTAAGCTCAACATTGACAGTCAAAAGCTAAGGCTAAATGAAGATAACTAAAATGGATGATAAGAGAGGAAGAATATGACAAAAGAAAAAGATGGAAGAGAACGACATTTTGGATGAGAAGAATGCTAAAGATCTTAAGTAACAAGCCAAATTAATAAAGGAAGAAAAATGTCTAATGATTTTCAATTGTTTTATCTGTTTCTCTTTATGACAAAATCAAAAGTTAATAAGGACTTTTGATTTAGCAAGAAAATATTGTTTCTATAACAAAAAAGTAAAAGTAAAATTCTTTTTGATAAAATAGAAAATATTTCTTCAAGAATATGTATGAATTAGTTTAAAAGTTAATAAAATCCTACAACTCAAAAATTATATATTCAAACAGGATGGAGAAAGAATTAACCTTTTAGTAAAACAGAAAAAATTTCCTTTATGCCATAACATCAGCAAAATAGCAATATTTTAGTAAAGAGGTACATTTTCTTTGTGCTATGAAAAAAACAAAAGATTGGTTGTAGAGAATGAAAATAATGTTTCAGAGATGGTCTTTGAGGTAATCCAACAATTATTGAACATCTTCTTGCTAACGAATTTAGTTTGGCTCAAAGGTACAGTAATGAACACTCAGAAAGAACTGAACTCACTGTGCTAACAAACTGTTATTGCCAATCATAGAAAAATCATCACCTTGCTTTTCTCATTTGGTATATCAATTAAAAAATTATCACTGTCTCTTAAGTAACACTGAAAATCATTCATATATAAAATGTAATGTATTTCAATTCGAGATGTTATTAGAAAGTTCCAAGACAAGGCCTCAAAAATAAAAAAGAATAAAAAAATTTAGAATTCACCTTTACTCCAGTAAATAATATATTTTGTATATTATTTAAATTCAAATTATTTTTATATTTAAGAAGCTCAAGGCACATGTGAAGATGTCATTATTTTTTTTATTAAATTTCAAGAACTGGATGACAAACCTCGTGGCAATATATTAGATGTTCAAGTTTTTAGTGACAATCTTGTGGTTGATTCCATAACTGATTCTAATCATATGAGAGAGAGAGAGGATTAGCTGTTCAGTGAAAGACCTCACAAATGGGCTCACAAATATTCTCTGGTATTTTGCTGCTAATTGGTTACCCCGAATGTTCCATTTTAAACTGACACTCAAATAGACTTGAAATAAGAGTGCAACCCAAAATCCTGTGTTAAACATAAAGAATATTTGCCAAAAATCTGAAAAATCATTTTGAGGATCTTGGTAGAACATTAGCTAAACTTGACACAAAATTTTGCCGCAACTTTTTCGTGGATATGATCCAAAAGATGTTTGGAACTGTGATGAAATGGGAATTTTCTACAAAGCCATGCCGTCTGGATCTTTGCGATTTGCTAGCGACAAACAGTCAAATGGGACAAAAGTTCCCAAAGACAGACTCACGATGCTTCAGTTCACAAACATGGACGGCAGTGAAAAGCAAGCTGTAGTTGTTGGTAAGTTGGCAAAACCACACTGCTTTAAAAATGTCAAAACTCTGCCGTTTTCTTACTTCGCTAATCATAAAGCCTGGATGACTAGTCAGCTGTTTACTGACATTATGAAAACGCTTGATCGAAAAATGATTGCTCAAAATCGAAAGATTATTCTGTTTTTGGACAATGCAACTTGTCATAACTTACTGCCGGGTACAAATCTGTCAAACATCAAATTGTCGTTCATGCCACCAAACACCACCAGTCTCATTCAACCTTTGGATCAAGGCATCATTCGTTCATTCAAAGCGTATTATCATCGGGAACTTGTTCGAATGCAAATTGCAGCGATCGATGCTACACCGCTGGTGCCGCTGTCCGAAGTGGCCAAGCAGATAACTGTTTTGAATTTATCAGCTTCGACGACCGTACACAATGTTATGGAGAACTGACTGACATGGACATCACACGTGGTATAAAATCGGATGATCAAGATTTTGACGAAGATGATGATGCTGAAAGCGTAAGTTCTGAAGTTTCTGAAAGTGACAGACCAGTGCCAGATTCTCTGGCTGCATTGAATGCGCTTGAAACTCTGACAGCCGACTTTGAAGCAAAAAGCAGTAATCCTGATGGCGCATTGAAAATGATTTACGGACTGTATGAAAGTGTTCATGATGTTAACAAAGAGATTTCTGTACAATCAAAAATGACTGACTTTCTTAAGAAAAAGTAATTTTTGATTGAATTATTTGTGAAAACTGATTGAAAATGTATTTTTGTCTGTGTTTTTGTGTTTTTTATGTCTATAACTGTTAAATAAACTAGTGTTCTGTACGTAAAAAGCGTTATATGAAGTGTTCCCATACTTACCTAAACAAAATAGACCAAACCCGGATATAAGAGAAACCCGGGTATAAGAGACTTCTTATCCGGCCCCGACAACTCTCTTATATCCGGGTTACACAGTATATGGGTTGCTCATACATATCATCCATTATAAAGATTGTAGAGCAACTCCAACACAATATTGCAAAAACCTTGCATAATAATTGAATATCTATTTAGATAGCATGTGTTTTTGTTCTGTTTTTATTTTTATTTTTTTTTAAATAAATTATTAAATAAGGCACCATTGTGCCAAAGAAGGATAATGATGGCATCAAAGTGAAAAGAAAAATAACCAGAATCATGACAGAGATGAAGATAGAAATCATTGCCAAACATCAAAATGGTGTTTGTGTTTTTCATCTTGCTACTCAGTTTGGTATAACAAAATCAACAATCTGTACTATTCTCAAAACTAAAGAGACAATCAAGTTGGCTGAGGAGGATATACACCACCCAAGAGGAGAAAGCACCACCCAGACACAAGCCAATGAAGGACAGACTCATTATTTTGCTATGCAGAAATCCAAATGGGGACTCTCCTTCCTCTTCCTCACCACCGTCCACTTACACCATCTTCTCTGTATAGGTATGGTAAAAATTAAATTAAGTTTTTACTATATTTTATCAGTTTCATATTGGGTTTATTGTTTTTGGGTTAGATCTAATAATTTTCATTGGTTTTGTGTATGAACTTGTGCACAAAGTATTGTTGTAAAAGTTTAAATAAGTAATCATCTGGGATCCAGGAATGGATTAATCCCTTTTACATGGATTCCTATGGTGTGGTGGTGGTGGGGGGAACAGTTTCAGTTTATGAACATTTCAGGTCACAAAAGGCCTCCAGGAACAAATTGAATTTGTGTACTGATGCTCCGCTATAATTTTCATGCAATTAATGGATTTTTTAATCTAGAATTATTTATTATTACAAGTGTTATATTTAATGAGTCCATGTGTTTGGGTAGATATTCCTATCAAACTTGTATTCCCAGATTAAAAAGTATAAAAAAAGTTTAATTCCTGTTGTGGGACACATTTTCCTTAATAACACTTCTTGAGTCAGTAGACATTAATTTCATTATTAAAGTAAGAAAGGAAAATAGCAATGTTTACTCAAACAAATATTAAATATGTTTATAGTAATTATATATTTCTGTGTGTTTCAATATAACACTATTCAAAGCAAACACTGATCCTTGACAGAAGTGCAAATCCAAATGTGAATTATTTTATTATTTTTGACAGGTATTATGCTAATTTTAAAATACATTTCAAATGTTAATTCACCATAAACTGTAGAGATTGTGAATAGCAATTGAATCTGTAATGCAAGATGATGTTAAAATGTATAATCTATATTCAAATAGTCTGATACAGTCTTGTGTTTTCCTCTGTTTTTATCAATATCAACTCAGTTTTTTTTTCTTATAATTAATGCTTGCAATCTTTTGGGTAGTTATTTTTTGTTATCTTGAACCTAACTTGCAATAACCTCTCCCCACATCACTCACAAGAAGAAAAAAAATAATACAATTTCAAAATGTCCTCCAATAGAATGTAGCATTCACAAGTATTCTACACAGAAACCTTGCATCTTCTTGCAACTGAAATACAAAAGAAGCTGTAAAAAGCTAAATTCTGCTGAAGCAATATGAGATTCATTTGCAATTTGTAGTATTTACCCCATTTTTTTATTCTATAAAGGTGAAAACAAAAAAACATCTCCAAAAACGATTTTTTTAGAATGAAAGCAACAGGTAAAATTGTTTTTAGAGGAATTTTTTCACAAGGACTGCAAATTTCTTAAGTTTATTCTAGAAACCAAAACAAAAAATTGAAAAATAAAAGAACCAACAAAAAACTAATACTGCTTGTTTAAAAATCATTCTTTTACAAATAATTAAAATCAAACACAATAGCACATTTCTTCATTATAAAACAAAAAATTGATAAATAAAAGATACAAATGAAATAATTACTATAGAAACATTCCTAACATGTTTCGTAAATATGATCTTTTGAAAATGTGATCGAGAGTTGATTTCTATAAAAAAAACAAAATAAATTGTATAAACAACATTAAAATTGAAAAATGAGATTATGAAACAATGATGGATTCATGATAAAAAATAAACTGAATTGTCCAAGACACATCTGGGAATTTGAAAATAAGATTAAAGATATAAGGCATCTCTTGAACAATCTAATGATGTAATTTAAGAGTCTTTATTTTTATGACATGACTTGTTTAGAGGACTTTTTTTAAGAAGATAAAAGTAGAGACTACCCTAACCTACTTGAAGAAGGTTATGTATAACGCTAAATAACTCTGCTCTAAAGGTATAAATAATTGTTTACAAGTCATATATTTTTTTTTAAATAAATTTTTTTGCCATTAAATAATTGACAGAGTTGATATTCTGTTAAAACAGAACAATAAATCAATCAATAAAAGTTTTTAAACTTAATGTCTGTACTCAGGTGGTGGAATCTTTGAGTGTCCTTTCTTTCTTAATCAGAAGTTCCTGGATAGTATTCCTCCCTATGCTAGGTCTACTGAGAGAGTTGGCAGTGTCTAACATGTGTGCTGATTCTTTCACTTATTCTCCAAAATTATAATCGATTATCTTGAATTAATTCCACAAGGAGTGATGACTGCCCTTTTCCCTCTATAGATGATCAGTCACACCTGATTTCAATGTCTCTTATCAAACTAAAGAGCTTTTTGATGTTCGTTTACTTTTACTTTCAATAAGTGGCTGGTCTCCCCCTTGTATGCCTTGATACAACTGCATGGAGTGGAATCACAATTTTTGCTCACGTTTCTTTCTGAGGGAGGCATAGTTTGGGAAAGATATTGACAAAGAGTTGGTCTGTTTTTGAAAACTGTCCTGGTGCTCTATGAACTGCAGATTTTGAATCGTTTCAAATGTATTCCTCATTTATAATAAACAAACTTTTGTTGTTCAGAATTGTGCTGTTTCTGCTTGCATTACGTTCAGAATAGTTGTTACCTTGAAGAGTCATTCTAATGCTGTTGTCATGTGTCTGGACACCCCCCCTTATGTTTTTAGCTCAGTGTTGTAGGCAGTAGATGAGCTCTTTTTTTTTTGTCACTCTATAGATGATGGAAACTGAAGTTCAGGTATTGTCCAGTGAATGTTGTCATACAAGATACAGATGTTTTAAACTCATGTACATATCCAGCAAAGCCAGTTGATCTGCTTCTTTTTTCATTGTAAGTTGTATGCCTGGTCTTCTCAAATTCACTTGATCCAGCAGTAATTTCATATTTCACAGAGAACTAAGGTGTAATCTATGTATGTAAGCCATACATAGATTATCATTGGACATTAAGAATGAAAACATGACTGAATCTGTCATAAGTAACATGACGTTTTATTCAACTCTTGAGTGCAAAGTCTATTCTAACATCATCTGAGGCGAGCACAATACTTACTACAGCATGAATGGTAGTGCTGCTGATAGCCTCCATAAAATAGGCAATGTTCTTTATGCAGGACATGGACTTACTTGTCATTGGGTTGATTATACCTACTAAGTATCAGCAGGTGACAACAAGAAACTGAAAAGTTACATATTCTGATTCAGTGGATAAGACTGGCAAGCATTAACTAACATAAAATATCTTCTAAGCATGGGAACATATAGAGGTTGATGTTTTGTGGATGCATGTGAGAGAGAAAGAAAGTGTCTGGGAGGAAGTAGATATATATGTATATGTATCCAAATGTATTAACCACTTGCTTACAATGTGGGAGAAGGAAGGTAGGTTTGTTTTCAATCGTAGCATTTGTCTGCTTAAAAAGGTGGAGAAAGAAAAGGTACACGTTCTTACATGTAGTAGGACAGTGTAGCCTTCCCAAGTTGTCAGCTGATCATACAAATGTTGCATTTTGGCTCTGGTTATGTTATGTTGACTGCAGCATCAGAAAATGGACAAAATTTATTTATTGATTCTGATTTTGGTTGATTTTCCATCTGGTTATATACACATCTATAGATATGCTTCTAAAAGGCTGCTCTGTTGGTTTGCAGGCTTACATCTTGGTTGCAAAAGCTTTCTGATTGGTCGATTGAACTATAGCTTTGTGGCTTGATGATTTTAAATATATATATCTATTTTTACAGATTCTTATAGATCTCCTTGTTATTATTTATTTATTTTCCTATATCTTGGTTGTGAAAGCTTTCTGATTGGTTGGTCAAAATAAGGCTTTGTGGCCTGGAGATTCTGATTACTGTTGTAGATTCCGGGATGAATCTGATATCAATGAATAACAAATGCCAGGAATGGATAAGGAAAATAAATGTATTAACATAATAATATAAACTGGTAATACAGGTTAGTAGATCCAGGAATGTGGGTTAGTAGCAATAATATATATTCAATCTTGGTATTGAAGTATCGCGGTATGACTCCATACTGAGTCTATGTGCTCGCTAACTTTGACTCTTGTGCTACCCTCCTCTATTACAGACTGTCCGGGTATTCACTGGTAGTAGTATATGTATACCTCGGGTGAGTCCATTTGTGTGAAAAGGAGCGACCCCTCAATAATTACCCATCTATTTTTAGAGAGAGTGAAATTTGAACTCATTATTTTTATTTATTTTTTATCACTACAAACAATGAATTGAATTCTAAGAAGGTTGCAGAGTACAATAACAAACACCTGAAGGATATTAGAGAATATTCTAGTCTGAATGGAAAGCAATATAATAATGATAATTCCGCATTTAAAAAATTCCAATATCATTTAAATTCCTCATTTAAAAAATTCGAACATCAGTTGATTTTAGAAAAATTATATTTATACAAAATATAAATATTTACATATTCAGCGCTCCAGGCCTTTATCCAATCATGTAAATACATTTTTCTCATTCTCTCATGACTAGAAAGAGTTCTTTTACGATACAGGGCTAAACATTTTCATGTAGAACTTTCAAATTTGGTATGCATGCTTATAAGACCCTGAGGAAGGTTTTAACTTTACAAAATTTGTTCCCCACATTGTAAGGTGATGTCTACTTCTTTTTTTTTTTATTTGGATTTATCTTTCACAGTAACAATTACCTTTTGTAATCTTCAGCTAATGCGCTATAATTTTTTATTTTATTATTAATGTCTAGACATAAAATAATATTTATGTGCTTTGAAAACACAGTTTATATATTGTAAAAGAGGTAAACAATTTAATAATTGCAAAAAAAAAGGACAGATTAAAATCAAACAACAGGAAAGTATAACAAAAAGTTCATAGTTACTATAAAGAAGTAAATTGAAAAATGAAAAGCTTAACTGATTTTCATTCATTTCTCATCAGAGCTCTATCAAGGACTGAACAATATGCACAGTGAATAAAATAGAAAACACCAAAGATAAGATGTTATATACATTAAATATATAATCATCAAAGCTAACAGTATTCAGGCTTACAAGCCATTTATGCTTACAAAGGGAAGGATGAAAAGACTTAATACATATAGTTTCTAAGAACTTTACATAGAAATCCAAATGAACCTTCTGCAATACTGAGACCATGTCATGGTTATAGGGCAGGAGCACACTGATGTTTATTTAACAAATGATTGAATGAAGCCCATTTATTTAACAACTTTCAATAGATTTATAGTATGCAATAAAAGTAACAATCATTTCCTTCAAATACAACAGCACAATAACCACAGTAAATAAGATAGATGACCATAATTTCCCATCAATAGTTACTTGATGAATGCCGTGAAAATTATTGTTTTCTGTATTTGACACAGTGAACAAGCCTTTCATCTGCTTTTCTGAAACTTCAGAAGAAGGTTTTTTAACAATCAACTATATTTTTGTGGATAGAAACAACAGCAATAAAGCAGAAAAGATTAAAAATAAATAATTATCCTTAATATATCCCAAGGTTAAATGAATAAAATTTTGTTTTAATTGAAAATATTCATAGCATTTGTTTTGAAAAGCCTGCCAGTAGTCTGCTTCTAAGATTTGATTGTAAAATGCTGTGTGAAATGCTAAAAATTAAGACTTTCTGGATAAACTAAAAACAAATAACAAAATAGGTTAAAAAAAATGCATTAAAAATAAAAAAAACTGTAAACTTTATTTTCAAATAATAACCAGGAAAATTTAATAAATTTATTGAGAATCACTCATTGAATTAATATTTACAGTGAACATGGTGTAGCTCTGTTGCCAAGAAACACTTATAGACAATTTGCTAATGCTAGTGAGTTTGATTATTACTAGTATTCTGATATTATGGCGTTGTGAGTGTATATTCATGCAAATCATATAAACACACATACACACAAATGAAGTTTGAAGGAAGGGTTAAGGCAAGATAAAAGAAGCCACTATAATGTTATAAAAGAGATTAATAAAAACAAAAGAAGCAGTAAACAGAAGACAACAAACAAAGATAAAGTATCACTGCCTGTCTCCAAGAATCTGGGGAGAAGAGAAAGGTTTCTTTGCATTTAATTGGTATCTATAAAGACAACACATATCAGGAGTAAAACCTGTAAGGGGCCTGGGTTTTTTTCTTTTATTTTGGGATATATAGAGAAGAAACAAATGAACACTAAAACAAAAAAATCCAACAAAAAAATCCAACAAAAAGATCGAACTTAGCAATTTTGTTTGTAACATCAGCTAAAATGCAACATGCAAGTCAATTTCAGTTAAGATTTAAAATCTTTTTCACATCATTAACACTGCCAAAGTGAGTTTGTAATTAGATATGGGGAAAAAGAGAGTTTATCTTTTTCATTTGTCAGGTAGCAGCCTTTTACATTACTAACATCAAGTAAGTCCAGGGTGTTTACTTAAACTAAGTTAGTTTTTTTTCCTATTCTGATAGAGACTGTCCAAAAATTTAATAACAGTATTCTCATAAATTTGTTACTATTTACCAGCATTTACATTCTTTTATTTTCAAAATTACATAAATGTAATGTTGAAGACACTGTCTAATGCACAGGTATTATGGATAAAAAGTTAAATGCTAAATGCTCATGCTATTTGCTAAGAGTTCAATAAGTGATGTAATCAACAATAAACACTAATCCCAACATTATAAATTATATTTTACAAGCCAGGAAATCTTTTATTTTATGTTTTATTTCTAAATGTATTTTCCTATCAACTTAGTATAATTGTAGGTCATTAAAAAACCACGCACAAAATAAGAATAAAATATATTAACTATAAATCATTTCACACTTTAACAGAAAAACTCACATAATACCCAGAAAAAAAATTCCCAGGATTATTTCCATACATATGAGTACATTGTCTATGATCCATGTAATATCTGTACATTCTGTGAAACGTGTTACAGACACACACACACACAATATATATATATATATATATATATATATATATATACATACATACACACACAGGGGTTGGACAAAATAATTAGAACTGGGGCAAATTCCACTCCTATATTTCAAAGACCTATTATATTAAGAACTTTAACTAAAACTTCGTAATTGCAGGTTATATCTATTGTAAATACGTTTATTTATCTAATTTACTGTCTTTGTCGTATTTATTTTTAGAACTTAGTAAAATTTAAGCTAAATGCATGACCTCTCTGAGTTTGAAAATGGGTAAATTGTTGGAGTTCGTATGGCAGGAGCCTCGATCACTAAGGATGCTGAACTGTTTGGTTTTTCAAGAGCTACCATATCAAGAACTATGACACAATTCAAGAAACAGGGTAAAACCTCTATCAAGCATAGCTATTCGGGCTGGACTTGCAAACTTACTGACAGGAACCAATGTGCATTGAAATACAATGTGGCAAAAAATCATCGGACTACTGTGGCCAAAGTGACTGCTAAGTTGAATAATCATCTGAATAGTCCAGTTTCTACTAAAACTGTTCGTCATGAGCTCCATAAGGCTGGATATCATGGAAGAGTCGCCGTAAGGAAACCTCGTCTCTCCACTCGCAACATTCAGAAATGGTTGAAGTGGTGCAGAGATCACAACGCCTGGTCTGCAGACCAATGGAAGCAAGTCATACTCTCAGATGAGTCCTGTTTTTCTCTTTTCCCAACTTCAGGGTGAGTTTATGTGAGGGGGAAACTCAAAGAAACTTACAACCCTGACTGCCTTCTTCAAACAGTGAAGAAAGGTGGTGGATCAGTGATAGTTTGGGCCGCTATATGATGGAAATGTCTCGTTTCCAGTAGTTGCACTGCATGGTAGAATCAACAGCAAAGATTACCTGAACATTTTGGGTGATCATGTTCATCCATTGGCCCAGACTTTATTCCCTGATAGTGACTGCATCTTCCAAGACGATAATGCTCCAATACATACCGCTTGAGTGGTTAAGAATTGGTATGAAGAGCATGAAAGTGAGCTAGAACATATGGAGTGGCCTCCCCAATCTCCAGATATCAATATTATTAAACATTTGTGGTGCATTTTGGAGCGACAAGTTAGGAGCCGCTATCCTCCACCATTGTGTCTTAAAGAGCTGAAGCAGGTGTTAATGGAAGAATGGCGGAGAATTCCTCTGGATGAAGTCAGGAAGCTGTATGATTCCATTCCTAGATGTATTAAAGCTGTATGTGAGGCTAAAGGAGGACCAACTCCATGTTAAATAAATTTTCTTTGAATTTAACAAGTGTTTCAATTATTTTGTCCAACCCCTGTATATATATATATATATATATATATATATATATAATCATACAGTGAGTGCTGGTGATAATAAAACTGCTCGATGTAATTATATATCTGATTAATAATTTGGGGATTTGTATAATTTTCATAATTATTCATCAGGTGTAGATCTAGAATAATTAACACAGACAGACAGACACACAGACAGACACACAGACAGACACTGGATGGCTGTTTCATCCTTTTTGGGACTCATTAGTAGTGCACTTCTACCAAATCTGAGAATTGAACACTGAGCATTACAAAATATGACACAAGCATCATACCATTGGGCTATATACCATCCACACACATATATATATATATATATATCTCAAATGCATATCTGTTCATTTCCACAGGACAACAGAATTTGGAAAAGCAAAGGTGAAAAGGAGGAGGTGAAAAGCGAGAGTGAAGAAGGGAAGGTAGGAGGTAAGAAAGCCAGAGAGAGAGAAAAAAAAGTAAAAATAACTGAATGAAAGCGAAGGAGTTTTCTTATTCCTTTACCACTTTCATTTTTTAAAGAGTGTTCAGATTTATTTATTACTTTATCTAGAAAGTTTATCTTTTAGAATAGATGTTGACAGATTGAAAAATGTCACTTTTATGAGAAATAATAGAAGACTTTGCAACATTAACTTAACAGATGATTTTATTTTGATATTTGTAGATTATAAACAAGGAAAACTAACCAACTTCACTGTGTTATCATCTAAAAGAAAATAAAAAACAAACCCTTTTCCTCCCCCACCCATCAGATGGGGGAATATCTTTCTGATCCTGGCAAGTTCTTTTCTTCATTGGTTCCATCACGTTGGACAATGAGTGCAATTTAATCTAGAATAGGGTTACCTGTGGCAGTGCAGGTGGAATTTTGAGTTGCTATCCCTAGCGCAGTTGCTGCAATTGAAAGCTTATTGCCATGGCACAGTGGTTGCTGCCACAGCTTTTCTTCTCACCCTTTAGTTTGACAACAGTCCATTTCATTTCTCCTCTGCAGTGGTGATTCAGTCCAGCTCAGGACACAGCAATATGCAGCTGTCTTTTGCAAAGAGTTATCTCGTGATATCTGTGGGCATCTGGTCATATTTACAGACTTCCTCCGGTATCATGGACTTTGTGATGAGCTCCCAGGATGACATTTTGAGATGTGGCCATGCTGCAGACATAGCCAAACCAACTTAGTTATCATTTGTGAAGAGGGCATACATGTTTGATTGGGCCACAATGTCTATTAACTCAATTCACTCCACTATCAATAATTCTATTCAGCCTTTCATGACAATTTTAAATTGTATTATGTGTTTGTGCAAACATTTTCAGCAAAAATGTCTTGTAGGTTTAAAAAAAAACGAGGACTAGGAACTTTTACCCACACCTAATATAAAAACATAAACTAAAAATAAGAATTACCTTCATAAAAATGTAAAAATAAAACCGTAGCCCTTCAAAAAAAAAAAATAAATAAATAAAAAAATGAAGAAAAAGCTTTTTAACAAAAATAATTATTCATGTAGTATGCATACATTACAGGGTTGATTTTACAAGTACTGGAACAACTATTTGCAATGTGGGAGAGACTAGCTTATTTTTTAAATCAATTTTCTATCTCGATCTATTTTTATTAAAATAACCAAACACTATGCTACTTGACATAGATTGTCGTTTCAAAACCTTCTCACTTCCAATCCTTTCATCTATTAATTTTGTATAATATTTAGTTACAGTCTATCACAATTCTACTGAGGCCATCAATTCTACATCAGTAAGCGGACAGGATGTGCAGGTGATGTTATGGATAATGGCTCAGAATGAGAAATCAGAGAGCCAAGTTCAAATTCCACTTGGGTTCATTACATTCACATATGTAAATATCCTTGAATTCATCTCGCTTTCCCCCAGCTATGGGTTGTATAGCAGGACAGACTGGGCCCTATAGTCTTGGCTGGCAACCAGTCTATCATAGAAAGAAATAATGACAAGAAAATATTTCACCTAGTCATGAATCGGAAGAGACATGATCACTCAGGTGTGTATCCTGTATGGCACTTAACTGGTTGACTGAAGTGTACAGCACGGGATTAGTAATAAAGTATAAGCTTTCAACGAGATCTGAAAAACACACCTCGTCTGCTTCAGGAAAGGCTGGCAAATGCTTAACTGCAAGAACTTGGTGGCTTTGCAGCAGATAAAATCTAAACTGTAACTCACCAAGCCATCCCACAAAATTTAGTGATATATTGGTTTTTGTTTATACATTACTATAACAGAATAATTACTATAGCATATAGCAATGTACATTTATTTGTTTATGAGATGAAGCATTTTCAATCATTATTATTCCTTTTTGACTAGTATTTACTGGCGTCATTCTTATTAGAGGAAACATAGTCAACTATTTTTATTTATTCTAGACTTATTAACTTTCATTTGCTTTTTATTGCAACTTCCTAATCATTCAGTAGTGTAGATTGAAAGCCTAAGCAAAAGCTGCAATAAAATGTAACTAAAAAATGAAGATGAAAGTAAATACTAATAAAAAATTAATAATAATAATAATGACTGGCAATGCTTCATCTAATAAAAATGATAATGAAAGTAAATACTAGTTAAAAATTAATAATGGCTGGCAATGCTTCATCTAATAAAAAACAGAAATGATACTGCTTCCCTATTCTTCCCTCTACCACTTGAGCCATGCAGAAGTGTAGCAAAAAGGATCATGTATAAAAAAAAAAAAAAAAAAAAAAAAGAAGAATGAAAGAAACTCAGACAAAGAAAGAGATGAGTCGAGTGAGTTGACCTTTGGTTATTGTCTTTAGTAATCTGTAAAGTCTTAGTAAGGGATGACAGGAATTTGTCAAGAACTCATTAGGTCAGTCTCCAGGGACTAAAAGGGTCAAGATAGAGGAGACAGGAAACAAGCTGAGGGACACAAACAAAATATTTTTAGCATTCAGAATGACTGATCTTAAAAAGAAAATGGATTAATCTGCTGCCCACAAAACTTCTACACTGAATCATATAATAAAAAGAATCTAAAGAAGTTGAGGTTCTTTACAATTGTCTGAAATAATTAGAAATATCCAAGGGAGGTAAGTCAGTCTAACTTATCGTTCTTCAAAAACAATTTATTCTTGATAATATTTTTTAGATTTACATGTTGAGGAAAGTTTTTCGAATGGTCATGTCAAAGTCAAATATTTTTTGATTTTGATGAAAAAAAATAAAGGCATGGTATCATCATGAGTAAACTGTAAGAATATCAACACTTTCTTGAAGATCTGCTAATGAGGTCACCAATGGAGATTAAGATGTCTTGTATATTGGAATAGTGAAAGATGTCTTCCAAAAACTAAACAAAGTTTTAAGAAGCAGGAAAATTATATTAGAAACAAAGAAAAAAGTTCTGAACTGCTATATAATATCAATCCTTCTATATAGCAATGGATGCTGGACAATTTCCTCACAGCTGAAGAGGAGACTTGAAGCAACAAAGATGTGGTTTCACAGAAAGATACTGAGAAGTAGAATGGGCGGAACATGCGAGTAACATGGAAGTTTTAAGGAAAATGGAAACAAAAAGAATCAGAAAGAAACAGTTGAAATTTTGGGGCCACATAATGAAGAAAGACAGTTTGGAGAATTTGACACTCACAGGGCATATTAAAAGAAAGAGAGACAGTGGGGAAACAGTGAGTAATATACATAATGAGAGTGTGTATGGCAGAATAAGAACTGAGAGGGATAGTAAGAGGACAAACATTGCTTAGAGCTACAAAGAGTAAGAAGTTGTGGAGAGCTATGATCATCCACATCCTGAAGAGATACAGCACACAAACATCAGAACAGGATAAATATTTGCAATTTACAAACAGAACAGAAATTTCTTAAAAATTCATTCTTTACAATGGCTGTTTAAAAGTAAAGCAAATATTACCATATCAAGTATCCCTAACTTTTATGAACTTTAAGAAATGAAATTTCTAAAATTATTCCCTTTCTTTTGCTGTGTTCTTGACTTGAATTCTTACATTTAGCAACATGAGTTATAAATGGTAATTCTAAGCCTGGCAACAAATTGGCATCAGGCTTTTTTAATGGTCACAGAATGGGATAGAGTTTTTAAAAGTTTCTTATAATCATTAATGGAGTGGTGGATGATAAAGTGATTTGTTACAGTAGTCTTAATGTGAATTGGAATTTGTTATAGTAAAGTGTCCA
Organism: Acanthosepion esculentum; assembly: GCA_964036315.1. Lineage (NCBI taxonomy): Eukaryota > Metazoa > Mollusca > Cephalopoda > Sepiida > Sepiidae > Acanthosepion > Acanthosepion esculentum. The sequence continues at coordinate 93,561,612 of OZ038506.1, read as the reverse complement.
TGTGAAATACAAGTACAAGAATATTAACAACATTACATACATATTTATCTAGATAAATACAAATATAGTAATACAACTTCCTATCTTGTGTGGCTCTTAGCAGTTTTTCTCCCCTTCTACACCCCATTCCACCATCCATTCACACCAGCTCATCAGGTAAGTGGCTAGCTGCCATCCACTATCCGTCTTAACCTCAATCTGCCTTGTAAAGGTTAAGTTTGTCCAAGCTCATCTTGCTCATTATGTGTCCAAGGAATTCCAGCTGTCTCTTAATGATCCCGAGTAGAAGTGTTCTTTCTGTTGCCATTTTCTTTAAGACTGCCTTTTGGATTATTCGCTCAATCCGTGGAATTTTCCGTATCCTTCTGTAGAAACACATTTCTGCTCCCTCTATTTTCTTTCCTATTCCGTGGGGAGATTGTCCAAAATAAACTGTAGATTGGCATTTGTCCTATACTATATCGGCATTTCAAAGTTAAAAATTTGATTCAGAGATACATAAATTACTTTTTTCATTAAATATATATCTTCAGTTATATTACCTGTACATTTAATCTTGAATAAGTTGAAATATATTCAGGATGCTGCAATTTTATTTCCATTAGTGTGTGCGTGTGTGTGTGTGTGAAGGGACATTAATAAATCCATAGCTTAATGTTGAAAAAAAGTATTTATTTTATAAAACAAAGATTTATTTTTCAAAATTCCATGATGAATATTCAATACAGAGATTAAACATTATACATCGAAAAATTCAGATCAACATTCAACTACTCATTGCATGTCAGGCTATAGATTTAATGATTCACTCTCATATGTATGTGCGTATATTCATACAAGCCAAAATATGAAGACCAACAACACTTGGAAAGAATAATATACGTTGTGGGAATGCTAGATGTGTTTATGCAGAAAACACGTGTCTCCTGGTATATTTTTCCCTAAACAATTTTGTGGATTCAAATGTGAGTCTGAGTAATAAATGTGTAACACAAAACAGTATCCCCCCCCATGTGCAACTACATCTAATTGTCTAAGAGAAAAAAACGAAAGAGGATAGGTGAGCATATCATTTCCTCTTTATAGGCTTAAGAAGTGTCTCCTAGTGACAGTTTTTTTAGTAAAGTGTGGTAACCTACAAGTCTCAGAACTGCACATATCATGGTCACAGATATGTATATAAGCATGTAAATTGGCCTCAAGTACTTCATTTTCATCTGTGGAATGCTGCAGTAATGGGCAAGAAGAAACATTTGATTGCTAAAAATCAGTAAACTAGTTCAGAGACTTTCCAAAACAGCATTGTTTATGGGGTAAATACCCATCAGAAGTGATCCAAATAAGGAAATGCTATCAACTTTGTTGATAAAAACTTATCGATGTGAATAGAGACTTTCTCACTAAGTACAAGCCAACAGAAGGGCTACTGTGGCATAAGTTTCAGAGAGTTTTAATCAATAACTATTAGAACTGGATCTTGTATCAGTGAAAGAAGGTTGTGCTTCTCCTAGGGTTAGAAGGCCTAGTCTTTTCTAGATAACCATCATTGTCTTTAGTATATTCCTTGTGAAACTGAATTTCTATAAACTCTGTACCATATTACAAGATCATACAGACAGAATAAGCACACTATGAGGTAATTAGGCGTAGACTAATTTATATGAGAGAGAGTGTTGTTAAGTTTTCAGCCTGACCAAGGAACTAAATAAAATAACAAAAGAAAAACAAAAAAGTGTTTAGTCAATTTTGGGGAAGTGAGTTAGGCCAAATATCTTTTAGCACCTCCACGTATTGGTCGGTGATATATAAGTAGAATTTAAATATTTAAAGACAATGAGTTTATAAATGTTGGGGGTTGAGGAGTATGAAAAACATATTTTGAATTAAAAATGATTGTCAAATCCTGTGTTATTTTTAATCAAGGGGAGATACTTTATTGTGATCATTTTTTGCTAGGACAGGGTCTTTTAGATGACGATAACCAGCTGAGAACATTAAGCAACCGAGAGACAATTGGAACAATTTATATTCATTGTTAAAACAATTTTCCATTTTAAAATAATAAATCTTAATTTTTTAAATAAATTAAAATTTTTAATTCAATTATATTGAAATGTTTAGGATATACTGAGTTTGATAAAAATAAATGTTTAATAACATTATCTGCAATCATAATAAATGGCCTCCTATTTATCAATAAATATAGTGGATATCATGTTACATGTTTTTAGACAATAAACAAAAGAATTTATTTCTCTTATAAACAGACATCGGGATCATAAATATTTAATCGTGCAAAACTGACTGAGAACACAATCCTATTTTTTATATTACAAGCTAGATTTATGCATTTTAAAAAACGGCTTTGGCTGCTGTAACTTGTGTCACAACACTTTTTCATGAATATGATAATTAACTTCCAAGAGGCAAAAATGGTTTCAAAGTATCATATTCATGCAACTAGGCTTTTTGCATTTATTTAGCATTAAATTAGCTTCCTTATTTTAAATTTTTAATTCCTATTAGATGTTTTTATTCCCAAGTGAGACTAATGAAGAAAGCTTTCTATTCACAATCATCTGGACAACAGGGGGTTGAACATCATTGTATATTCTCTACTCCATAACAAGAAATCTCAAATGCATTATTATTATTTCCTTACCAATTGTTTTATTACATGATGAACTGTATTAAATCTATTATCAGCTCATTTTACTTTAATCCAGGGATGCAGTGCAAGGTAACAGGTATCAGCCATGTGCTTTTATTCTTTTCAAAAACTTGTAACTAATCAAGAAAAATAATCCCAGCAGAGTTAATAATTGTGATGTGATTTCAAAATTGGTTTTCTGCTCCTGGGTTGAATATGCCAAACTAAATTCCCTAATGACAGAGTAATAAAGTGAAGAAATTAAATCAAAATTTTAATTAAGCATTCCAATTAATTCATTTATGTTATCTGTTTACTTGTAGGTCATTCTGACTTTTTTGTGGTGGAGGAAGGCCCTTATGTAAATTTCACTTGGTAAATAACATCTTCATCTTTGGAATTTATTTTTTTTAAGTGACAGAAAAGATGACCAAGAGAAAAAAACTTTCTGAAAATGTAACTATGTCTGAATACAGAATGACAGACATATGTCAGACACACAAAGATTTGGCACAAGGCTATGGTCATTGAGTGCCTTGTGAATTAAAAAAAAATTAAAGTAACTCTGAAAAACATATATAATCAATACATGATGAACAAGAAACAATCTATATTTTCTGGTTTGCTGATTAAATTTTCATCACTTATTTTTCATATGCAGTGATTTTTTTTAATAAAATTTAAGTAGGAAATATTTAAAATATTAAGAGTTGGTTTTTAAAGGGCATCATTAAAATCAGTCAGAATTTTTCTTTATTATTGTTGCAAATAAAATATTTTGTATATACTTATCTTTACTGATATTTCAAAAAAGATATTTTCCAATATGAGTTTTTAGTTTCACTTTCTGCAGTTCAGAAAATTATATATATATATATATATATATATATGTGTGTGTGTGTAAAATCCATTAACTCTTTAGAAATTACTTTGTTTATGTTTTGGATACAAAAATAAAAGTTAACAGATATGAAACTTTGTTTGACTAAGTCTTCTATGTCCGAGCAGTCTAAAAGCACACAGAGTTTAATGATGTCTTCTCTTACAAGGGCATATGGATTTGTACCCCCCCCCCCACTGGAAGCCATTTTTTTTTTTTATTAAGATTCTCAAATGCATAGGTTGGTAGACATAAATTTACACTTTAAACATCTACTTAAACACATGTATACACAAATATAAATTTTTCAGTAATAAGAAATAATGATGTTAAAGTTGCAGTTAATAAATATGCAAATAATTTGACCTAAGTTATACTAAACAAAACAAAAACCACACATGCAAACTATGAAAGAAGGGAAACAGAAATACCAAAAATAATAATTATTACTACCCTTGTCTTATAGTAGTTGTTACATTTACGATTTCCTTTTGATTATAGATAACAAGTTTATACTCATATGACCATAGTGGCAAAGTTTTGAAACACTGTGAGCTGACTTAAAGCAAAATGTTCAAAGGTAAACAAAAATTGTAAAATTGTGCTTCTTGTATTTTAACAGATAATATCAACAATTTAAGATCAAGTAAAGCAAACCTTGAAATGACAAATGATAAGCAAAATGCTGTGTTAAAATATTTGTTGAAATGTTCTAATAAAACTAATACACAGACCCATAACTACAGCTTCAAAAAATTTCAAAGATATCATAGCCCTAACATTTCATTCGATGTCAAAAATACTTAAGAGGAAATTATTTAAATTTTTCAAAAAATAAATGGTTCTAAAAACTGAATGAATAAATGATTTCCATTGAGTTTATTTTGTTTTTATTTACAAATTTCATACATTAAATGTAACAACTAATTTGAGATTATTATTATTAATAATAATTTAGAAGATATTAATCATAAGCAAATTGAATAAATTAAGATTAAATGAATAAAATAGGTTGAAGGAAAAGAAGCTTTTGTTGTTGAAATTCTATTTTTTTAGGAAAGTTGAACCAGTTTAGCCATTTATGACATGTAAATAATTGAATTGAGTGAACTACATGTATTTACAAATGCAGACCACTTGCAGAGTTTAAAAAAATCAAATAGAATAAAAAAAAATCAATGACACACCTCAGAATTTCAAATAAAACATTTCCATATAATGCCTTCATTCCTACATTCAATCTAGAACAATTTAGAATTTGGTATTTTTGTTCGGCTGCTAAAAGGATTCATTTAACAAAGTCTGCCCAGATTTGTTCAAGAATCATGCTTTTTGTCAGCACACAAACTCAAGTGGCACAAAATTTTGAAGAAAAAATGTTTGAATGAAAATATTTCCAAACAATATCCTGTATTCAGTTCTGATAACAAGAGAAAGGATTTAAATATAAAAAATATGCAATGAAAAATGTATGTTGCTTAGTGTTGTCGTTGTTATTAAGACATTTGAATGATAAAAATCTTTATCATTATTTTTTTATTTTACAAAAAATATTATTTAAAAAGCATTTACTATTTTTATTTTATTGAAAACTCGTTTAATTTGATTAAATAATCATTTATTTTTAAAGATGAAAATTCTGTCTGTTTTTCTCTTTCAACTAATTTTGAAAAATTCTAGAGCATTATTCAGCAACCAGACACATTTTTTTCTCAAGTGGCCTGGTATTGTGAAAAGAATAGCCTAGGCACTGGAGGTTCATTTCTCAGAAATGAGAAGGATTTGGAACTCCATGTGGTCTGCAGTGAGACATGCGGTTTGGCAATTTATTTTTAGCAACTGCTTATTGTATTTATCAATTGAAAATCAAATGCAAAGACCAAATTATAATAAAAATGTCATTACATCACAGCAGCAACCCTTGTCAACCAAAAGTTTTAGGGGAAAATATTTTAAGGCAACATTTCAATTTTAACTTTAATGTCATCATTAGTGCTAACTTTCAATAAGTAAATTTACTGGCATTCCATTTGCATAAGCTAATGACAGGAAATTCTGCAACTGACAATCCTGTTATTGTTCATTTGCAATACAAGAATCTCTATCCATAGTGATTTTCTTCATAAAAGATAGCATCATGAATGGGCCTCGAAAAATCTGTCAGTCAGTTACGTGCTATACATGATACACACTTGGGTGATCATGACGGACTAGGCAGAAGATTCTGTTCACAGTAGGTTTCCATTTCTTTCTGTGATAGATTGGATGCCAACCAAGACTATAGGACTCAGTCTGTCCTGCTATTCAGCCCATAGCTTGGGGAAGAAAAGGTGGGTTCATACCTTTCCCAAACGTTTCTCTGCATAAGTGAATGTAATGAAACTGATTGGAATTTGAACTCAGCTGATTTCTCATGCTGTGCCGTTATCCATAGCACCGCACTGCAGATCCTGGTTGATATACTACGTATTTGAAAATAAAAACACATAGGATATCATGTAGAAAGATACATCTACACTGAGTGATATTTCCCCAACTCTTGAAAGTCACTATCAGAGGCAATACATTGCATTAATATATTCCATCTGGTCATGGTTCAACAACAACATATATTTTAAAAGAATTACTGCTATGACATTTATAGCCATAATTCAATCTGCCAGAAGGACACCTCCTGAGATTCATTGATGATTATTTAAATAAAACCAGAATCAATTTTCTGGAGAATAGCAATTCATATCATACAAGAATCATGCCCCAAAATGTATTAAGCAATTCTCAAGTCATACTGATCAAGTCTCAGAATTGTGCATAATGTAGTCGTTACTTGTGCAGAAAGTGGGATTAGCTTGCCAAGCTCAGATTCTATTGTGTTTACTTTTGCAGGAATATCTTTGGAAAGGTATGAATCTATCTCGTCCTCCAGGTATGGGTTAATAGCAAGGCAGACTGAGCTCTCAAACCTTGAATGGCAACCAGTCTAGAAGAAGGAAAATTGAAATAAAAATCAGCCTGAAGATGGATGTCTTCCATCAGGCTAATTTACCTTAGACATGTTTATTGCTGCTATGGCAGTATGTGGTGTCCCAATAACCCTAATGGATTATGGCGTTTGTTATATGACAAGACATTGACAAGTCTATTTTCTTAACAGGAATCTTATGTTTTAGGACATTTTGTGAAATCAGAAAAATGTTTTTAAAAAATTCTATAAAGTTTGCTTTGTTTTTTCCATGTTGGATATTCCACAAAGATGGCAGAATTGATAGATTTATTGGATGAAAGAGTAAAAACATTTCATTTTGTTAATAACAAACTGATCAATTTTTAAATAAATATTCTTAAATATTATAATCATTGAAAAAAAAAGGACCAGTCAATTTACTTTTGTCATGGTTCTGTATATGGCCTTCATCTATAATATAGTCTTCTTTGTATTGGTCTTTTTCAGTCACTTCACCCCAAGCAAGGCAATAATTCCACTAAGATGCATAGGGGCTTCTGGCAGTGAAAGAGAATTAGAAAACTTTAGAAGGAACTGGAAACAAGGACTCAACCTCTACTGCTGGTCAAAAAACTGAGGAAGTGTGTGAACTGGATTATAGGCAAACCTATCTACTGCTAATTATATATAGATCTATATTCCATGGAAAATGACTGGTTCAATAAGTCAAATTGTAAAATAATTAAAAATAACATTTTGGCTTCATAAAGGGAAGACATCAATTTAGTCGAATGAATTTTTGTGGTAAGCAAAAACAGAAAAGCATTTTTGTCAATTTAATTTGTTGTAATGATTTTAATTATTTCTTTTATAATTTTAGTAATCTAATTTTTCAAGTCTTCAAGTGTTTATTGATATATCAGGCAGTGACATTTTTGAAGATATTATTGGATAAGTGTTAAAAAAATATTTACCTGAAAGTTGGATGGATATTTATCTGCAAAAGAAAAGAAGAAAGGAAATAATGTGGATTCTCTTTAGAAAAATCATGTAAACTCAATTTAATTATTTCACTGATGTTATACATACCATTCCACAACAACCAAATACAGTATAATGGAAAAGCTATATAAATACTCAATATCAAATATTCATCTGTTCTGTTTTAAACAATTATTCTTAGACAAAATGAGTTCATTTTGAACTAATTTTGATTAGAGTAAATGCAATCTAAGATGAAGTTAATCATTTGAAAAAAAAAATGAAGATATTTGACTAAAGTTGAATAAGGCAGCTTGTTGTTAATGGAAGAGTGAAATGAGACTGAGGAACAGAACAAATGCGGGGGTGTAAGCATTAATAATTCTTGGGTCAAGATTTAGTGACAAGGAACAAAGCCAGTTACAAAAAAGTAAAGTGTTTTGATTTCTTAAGTAATGATAGTTCTTCTTTGTAGTTCAGCCAATTCTTGACTAAGAGGGTCAGTTAGATTATAGAGAGAAACAAGTGGCAGGTGTCTAGATGTTAGCCACTGACCACTACAGTCCAAATATGCCACATCCACCTCCACAGTTATACAGTAGAGACTCTGTGGGGAGGATGTCTACTTAAGACTAGAAAGGAAATGTTAGTCAGTGCTTATGGCGTTTTACTCAGTAGGTGGAGGTTGGGTGGAATATTTCATAAGAAAGGCCTTCGACTGAAAAGAAAAAAGACAAAGAAAACTGGAAAATGGCAAATGGCAACAAGGAACAGTGAGAAGAAAAGGCAAGTGACCATTGACTCATGTTCTCAGACACTTCAGATATACAAAGGACATACTATGACACACTATGACGGGCAAGAGAAATCAGGACTTCAAGGAGAAACAGTGCTATACACTCAGGAAACAGTAATTAACAAATGCAGGCATTCATCAAAGTAATACCAAACATCATAACGAAGGCTATAAATGAATATAAGTGACTTACATGTCAGCAAACCAATTATTTCATTCTTAGTTACTTCTATTACATTTCAACCTTAGTATATTTATCAGGTCAACATGCCTCCCCTCCACCAAATACTGCTAATCAAAGTTTGATCACATTTTTTGATGAAATATCACATAACTTTCACTGGTCTATCATTATTTCCATGGAAAAAGTTCAGATAAACTACATTCCTTAGTTCCACAAGTCCTAACCTTCACGGCTAAGACTTGCTACGCTATGCATATTGTAGTGAACTACTCTTGTTCTCTTCTCATTGGTGAGACATAAGTTATACTTGAGCAGCTTCTTCCCATGAACTGTTGTTTTGTGAAACTGATTCCCAAGAGGAAGCTTCCCCAATCATTATAAGCTTAACCTGTTCAAGTCTACGGTTAACCATTATTTTCCCTACATATCTGTACAAACTGTGCCTCTCGGTTTGTAACCCTCTATCTCTTGGGCCTTGTACAAAGTGAACATCATTGTAAAAAAAAAAAAAGAAAAAAAAAAGTTGTTTATAGTTATACAAAAGTAACAATATCTTACTTTTTAAAATCCTATCAGAATTGAAACAGCAGCAGCAGTAGAGGTTACTTAAAGGAAGTTAACTGTTTTTTTTTTTTTAATTGATTGCACCGCAAGCAAGGAAGTAAAACCTCTAAGACACAAGGGGTTACTGGGTGTGGAAGAATTAAGAACAAAAACATTATTAATGATTGGGAAGAGAAAAGAGTAACCAAGAGGTCAGTAGATAGCAATTGCATTGCATTTCTTTAGATTGAAGTTGACTGAAAAACATGGAGCCCATGTGTTCCACAAGTGAGAAATGTGAGAAACTGTTAGCATAGAATTTACAACTACATCTCGCCAGTTCAACTATAAATTGATGAAATTTTGATACCAGTCTAGTAGCGTGCTTAGATTAATAAAGTCTACGTACCCTAGCAAAAAGCTAATCTGAATAATTACCATGAAATTATTTATAGAAAAGATACAGAGAGGCAACCTTACGGCAGTGGGAAAGTGATTGGAGCTGAGACACCAGATTAGGACCAATAATATTTTGTTTTTCAATTAATGTCTTTCCCACTACACATTAATTATTGATTAAGGCATCAGAACAATTAAATTGCATCCATTATGACATAAGACATCCAAATAGAGAAAAGGAAAAGACAATTTCTAAGAGACTTCTTGTTATTCACTCAAATTCATATGTGAATAGCAATTAAATGTTTACACAACTCAGACAGATTAAACAATAACTTCAGTTTCAACCCAACAATTAACAGGTATTCAAGAACATTTTAAAGAATTTTTTCATCCTGTAGAAATGAAGTAATAAAAAAAACTAAATAATCCACATATTATAATTGTCAATGGATATAGTAGCTATATTGATTAGGTGGAAAAAATGATGCAAAAACTTTAATAGCCAATCTCACTAATGTCTCCTGTTTCCAAGTTTTATCAAAGACAGGACAGTTAAGATTTTCTTAGGAACTCTGTTTACATAACTGAAATTCCATTTAAATTATTTATCCAATAAATAAATATTTTGATTGTCAATACAATTTATTTATGGTATCAATTTGTTTAACTGAAAATGTTTCCGAAAAAAAATGATGGCAAAATTAAAAGTAAAGAAGAGTAAGCAATTCCATATAAATGACTGGCTGTTCATTTCTGAGTATGCTCATCTGTTAGGATAGTTGGCATATTTGTGTTTCTTCAACATCCACAGAGCCAACACCATGGTGCAAGGTTGAGTGATTAGAATGTTAGTATCCTGACTATGAGACTCATGTTTGAATTTCATTACGATTGATTAATGAAGGTGGTGACTTCTATATAATACTGGCCTGGGAGACAATCCCAGCAGGTTGCACTGTTGGGAGGGGTCTGAAAACCATAGCACAATTTGATGCAATCCTTGTGAGTGAAATTGGGTAGACAGAACTGTTCAGAACTCATTGATGGTTGTGCTAGTACAAAATGCCAGGATTATATGCTGTCCTGAAACTATAATTAATGTCTGCTTTTGTGAAAAAAAAACGTTTTCATTTATTACACTAAAGATGCAAAAAAATAAAAATCAATGGAAACAAAGCAACACTTCAAAGATTCCTTATGTCTTAGCAAGAATTCATCAAATCAGACCCAATATGGCTGAATATTTTTTCTTGTAATTCATGAGTGGTACAAAGTTTAAACAATATAAAACATATTATAATTATACTTGTTCCTCTGTTAGTAAGTTAGTTAGCATGTGTGTTATACTTTGGCATTGCCTCTGATAAATAATTGACCAATCTGTTTTGATTGTGAAGAAAGAAGATATACAGAGACATTGCTTGGTTTTAGTGAGAAAAAGAAAGCATACATAATACGAAAGAAAGAGGTAAAGGGAAGATAGAGGAAGCAGTAATGTTCTCATACATTTAACATCTGCACAAAATGGAAAACCTTTTCAATTTTTAATCTTAATTATACCCTCTTAATTCTTTAAATAATGACCAGCGTTCATACTTCTATTCATAATTTCTATTGCAATAATTTGTTAACATTGATAAGCTCTAATATTTAATGATGCAATAAAGGAATTTTCATAGGTATTTTATAGTTGTGGAGTGTGCATTGGCAGTTATTCAATCATTAAATTAAGAATTATGATTCATCAGAAAATTCAAATAGGAAAATCATGTTCATAGGTACTGCTATAGTCAAATTAATTAGGGGATATGCAATCAAATGATTTTTTGTTTTTTAAATCTGGAAACGAAACTTATATTAAATGCGTTTTTTCCTCTATTAATTAATTACCAAAAAATTTACAAAATTCAATAATTTGTTGAGTTTTGGTAGATTTTTAAAATTAATGTTTTTTGCAAATCAATATGATTATTTTTTGTTTACAGATTTTTCACATTATCATTTTTCAAAAGTATTCCTCACTGGAAATTTTACAATGGTCAGTTTTCAATCCACACCTGACAATTGCAGCCAACATGAAACTCAGCATTGTGTTACCAGTGAAGAACAAAATGTAAGTTCATTTTTAGTATAAATTTTAGCTCTGTTATTATACATCAAGCACTGTTTTATTATTACCAGCATTTACTGTACAATATATATATATATATATATATATATATATATATACATACATATATATATATATACATACATATATATATATACATACATATATATATATACATACATACATACATACATACATACATACATACATACATATATATATATATATATATATATATATATATATATATTTTTGAATTGGACAAGGTCCGACAATTTATTTGAAGACATTTATAATATGTTTAACTTCTTTTTACAGATACAAGTATTTAAGCTTCTCTGTGGCCGAACGGTTAAGGCACGTCACGCGAAATGACGGTTCTGTATAGGATACAGGTTCGATTCCTGTCGGAGAACGAAAATTTTCTATGAAAATTTCTCGGACATTCAGGCCGGTAAATGTTATTTAATACTGTTTATTATAAAACAGAGCATTTACTTAAATACTTGTATCTGTAAAAAGAACGTTAAACATATCATAAATGTCTTCAAATATATATATATATATATTATATATATATATATATACACTTGTGGAAAATTATTAGCTTTCAATAAATATTTGCATATTTTGTAAGGAAATGTGAATATTTGCAAGTAATTACTGAATTTACCATAAATAGCTGATTAGTGAATTTTTTAGAAGTTTTGATCTATTATATTCATAGTTATAAATTTAAAAAAAATTGGGGCAGTACAAAATTATTCGCACTCTTTATGGAAATTATGAAATAATATTGCTCTCTGGCAATTGTAATGTTTTTTTTCTTAAAACTAACACCCTTTGAAAATGAAATTATATTGACCTGAGTGAGTGCTACATACCACGTGCCACTCATTTGTTCTGTAACTATGACAAAGAAGGCTGAACTTGACAAGAAGATCCAAATGAAGATAGTTGATGCATACAAACATGGTAATGGTATACAATAGTTTCCAAGTGTTTAAATGTTCCTAGATCAACAATTTGGATATGAGATTCATTGTGTTGAGGATAAATTAAGGGCTGGTAGAAAACTGGAAAATTGTTAGAGAATCCTTCTTTAATGATGAAGGACATTGTCAATGACATAAAGACACCAGGATTGAATGTATCAATGAAGAATGTCACTAGATGCTTTCAGTGAGTGAGACTTTGAACTTGTCGTCAAAGAAAAATACCCTTCGTTAAGGCTAAACAACTAAAATGTAGATTAGCTTATGCCAAAAGCCATCTAGAACATGGGAGTAAATATTAGGACTCTGATGGTCAGATGAAATCAAATTAGAATTATTTGGTCTCATTAACTCCTGTTGTGTATGAAGGAAAGTGAACGAATCCCACAAACCAAAAAATACCCTCTCTACAATTAAGCATGGTAGTGGGAGCATTCTACTCTGGGAATGTTTTGCTGCTTCTGGACCAGGAGAACTAATGAGAGTACATGGTATCATGGATAAAGAGCAGTATTTAGCTATTCTTAAAAATATTATAAAACAAAGTGCACAAAAGCTGTCTTTGGGTGTCACTGGATGTTCCAATATGATAACGACCCAAAACACAGGACACAATTGTTACAAATTATTTAGATGACAGCAAAATTAAGGTATTGGTGCACCCCGTGCAAAGTCCTGACCTAAACTCCATTGAAAATTTATAGCCATATTTTAAGAAAAAAGTAAGAGCAATAAGTCCTTCTAATTTGGAGGAAATAGAAGCTATTGCCAAGGAAGAATGGTACAAAATACCAACCAATGTGTATAGTGATCTTGTAAGGAACTATCAAAAATGATTAAAGGCAATAATCAGGAATAAAGATTACACCGAGCAAAAGTCATAAGTGGCGACTCAGAGACATTAGATAAAGAATTGGTCAGTATAAGTAGTACCCTACAACTTAACAACTACCCTGGGTACATAGCAGCAACCCAAAAAAACTGGGATAGGTGGGTACAAGAGGAGGACAACAACACTCAGAAAACAGTCTGCCTGCCTTATGTGAAGGGGTTATCAGAGAAAATACAAAGGATCTGCGGTTCATATAACATCAGGACAACCTTCAAAAGCTTGACGACACTTCGCAGATATCTCTCACAAGTAAGTCCCCTCATAGAGGAGAACATGACTGAAGACTGTGTATGCTATCCCGTGCAGCTGCGGAAAGAATTATAAAGGGGAGACAGGCCGCCCCCTTAAGGTGAGGCTTCAAGAACACCAGAAAGCTGTAACATGATGGGAAGTGGAAAAATCAGGCGTGGCTGACCACATATGGAGAGAGAAAGGAGATCACTGCCCTCTGTAGGATCAGGTTGAGATCATAGACAAGGAACATCATTGGAAAATTCGTAAACTTAAGGAATCAGCACATATGCTAGGCCACAAAAATCTACTGAGCCGACTAAGCATAGAAATAAATACAATATGGGAACCAGTAATAAGGAGTGCCAGAGAAAAGCGATAATAACAACAAAGTTGCAATATGAGCTCTGGTAAAAACATGCATGGTAACAGCAAAAATTGCAATATGAGCACTGGTAAAAAAATGGTTGCTGAAGACATTAGGTTTATAATACCCAGAATGTCCTCATTGACACATGGCACAGTGGATAAAGGTGTTGGTTAGATCCAGTGACAGGATCCAAAGTGTGTGAGTTCACTACCCGGTTAAGGCAGTGGAGAACTTTCAGAGGGAAATTAACAGGAGATAACTGATATTAGACATGGCATGGGAACTAGAACAGTGAGCAAAATAAAGGGTTCAGTTCGACATTCCAACCACCTGAAGAAGGCTGAAGTGTACAACGGCCGAAACGTTGTAATAAATATGAGATGAGGACAATTGTCTAAATAATGTAAATAATACCTCATCTCAGAAATATACTGAAAGATTACATTACTGAGGCAAGGGGGTCAATAATTTTGTCATATGTTAAATGTTTTTTGTTGTTTTTTGTACTATTGTTTGACATTGAAATAAAAATTTTGTTGTGGGCACATTCTTTGAAATCCATTATTTCATCATTTGTGAAAAACTGCACATGAAGTTTCCATGAAAATTTGAGGTATTACAGCTTTATCTGTAATTATAGAGGGTAGGGGTGGATGAATAATTCTGTCCACAACTGTATATAAGCAATTAATAGATTAAATGACTAATCGGCCATTATTTATTACCACAAGCTTGCTTTATCATGATGGTTTCCAGTGGCTTAATTGCTAAGGCACCCAGCATAAAAGTGGTTTCAATTCCTGTCAGGAGTCATATTGCCATCCTCAACCTAAAGTTAGATAGGGGTGGGGAGCTAGCTGGAAGGTGGGTAATTGTAACCTGGTTGATCTGATCAGTGAGTTTGGTTTCATCAATAGATTCCAGGTTGATCACCTGGGGTGGGAGATGTGGAGATAGCTCTTAAGTGGCCAATTACGAGGGTAGTCAGCTATCTGGATAAAATGTTAGTGAGAAGTGGGGGTCAGTCTAAATCTGCTAAACTAATTTAGTGCAGTGGAGGTATGTTGACCTAAGCAGCTTAAAGTGCAGTAACTGGGATGGGGTTCTGTCGTCTCCACTAGTGTGGGTAAAAAGTTTGTGGAGTAATTCTTTCAAACTGTCCTTTTCAGGACAACACTTTTCAACTACCAAAACTCTCCTTCTTAGGACAATGCTCATCTCACCCTCTACATGAGCAGAGATATTTTTTGCTTCATGCACTGGAAGCTTATTTTTGTTGATGTACTTTCTTTAATGAAAATAAACTTGGCAAGTCTGATTTGTCTGTTGTCTTTCATCATTCAATATCTATTTGCAGGCCAATACACCACCCACAACAATAATGGCTAAATTATATCCTAATTGATGATATAATCAATTTGAAGACATTTTAAGTAAAATAATTGAAAACTGATCTTTTTTATTCAAGTGAGTAGTACAGACAATTTCAATAGAAACACAAAGTCCTTAGAAACATTTGTATAATGCTGCTCTCCCTTGCTTGGGAAATGTGCATTTTCTAAGCTGTCAAAACAAATGCAAATTGATTTTTACAGATTCTGGATTAGGGATGAAATATAATTTTAGAAGTTCCTACAAACAGAAGAGTTACTTCAAAACAAGTGATATTAAAAACAAAGAAATCCCCCAAAACAGATCTTGTTTGTAATAGATTTGAAAGCAAAATCAAGAAAGGCACGTCGTAATGGAAATTTGCCCTTTCTCTAAAATATTTATAATTCAGTGACCTGTGTTTCTTTGATTAAAAATGAGAATGGTTTTTGTACAATTTTTATTACAAGCTTCTTAAATTGTTTCTTGATTCTATTTCTTTTTCCTGACCCAGGTTTTCTTTCTAACAGAAAAGGCAAAAAATTGAATTAAAAAAACTCTACAATAAAGAGAAGACTCGCCTAAAACGCAGCTGAAGAGAAACTATAATTTTCTAATTATTAATAGAAAAACAAGCATTGCAGTTTTTCACTCCTGAAGAGTGAAAAATGCAGGTAATATTTGCATTAATTTGATGAAAAAAAGAATACACAAAACAAATGCAACCAATGAAGAATAAGCAATATTCACTGGCAACTTTTGATTGGCTAATATCAAGCAGAAAATTAGCCAATCATACACTAGTTTGAGACAAAGATGGTTCAGTCAAAAGAAAACAATTTGAAAGCCTAATGTATACAAAACAAAGGCAAAACTGAATGATGAAGTCTTCTTTAAATAATAGTAATGTGTGTTGTAATAAATATAAATGAACAGTGAACAAATGAGTGTTATTACCCATTTTAAAATGGTTTTTCATATTCATTTTTGTTGTTTGTTGCCAATAGATGATATTCATTAAGTACTGCTTAGTCTGATTCAAGGCCAATCTGTTGAAGCTCTGAATGAACACTGAACTCACTTTACTAACAATGAACAGCAAGGGCAGCTTGTTAATCACTGCTTTATAAAATGTATGAAGATTTAGTCATTGGTGAACATTAACTTGTCAAAACAGCAACCTTTATTTACTAAACACCTTTTTTTATTTGTTTTAAAATCATTTCCTCCCAAGTAAAGCAGGAATGCCACTAGTATGCAGGGGATTACAGAGAGTGAAAGTGACAGAAAACACTGGGTATAGTAGGGATTGAGGAAAGGATAAAAATTAAATGGGGTTCAAGTCAATAGAAGGTGGCGGTTGACATAGGGGGGAAAATCAGGTGTGGGTACTCCAGATGAGAAAAGTGTTGAGATGGAAGACAATTTCCAAGCAAAGCATTCCACCTTATCTGCTGTAGACATCATGATTTTGAATTGATTGAATAGGGGAGGGGTTGAGGATTTTCTGTTGCTGAGCACACTCTTGCAGAGCCAACAAAAATCTCTGGAACTGAACTTGTGAAATGTTATATGTTGTTTCATTCTATCAGCAAACAGTAATTTCGCTTCATTGAGGACACATTTGCATTTGTTACAAGCAGAGACAAAGAGATGTCTTTTGCAATCAGACGTGTTGCTCTGGTACAGAAGGAAAAAGTGATTCCTGTGGGCTATAGCAGACGAGCATACAGGTCACAAAGGAAATCACAGAACAAGTCCCAATCTGCACGATGATAACCAAAAGATATTCTGTTGATAGGAAGTTCTTGGCTGGTAGGGGAGCAGAAGAAGATATTTACAGACACTACTGCATGATCAGAGTTGCCAAGAAAACCAAAAAGACCGATATGTATATACCACAAAATTTACAATGGACATAGACATTAACATTTGTGTGTGTGTGAATGTAAAGAGTTTGTATTTTGGTGAATATTCGTATGTATGTGTACGTGTGTATAATGTTCATGGCGTCTCCCACAAATGGGAAGATGCAATCTTTTGCGAGAGCTTACATTTTAGATGTGTTTGCTGGAAATTAAGAAATGAAAAAGAGAATGAGGCAAGAAATCACCCAGTGTAGGGAGAGCAACCCCTAGTGAACAATTTGGACAATTAAGGAGGAGTTAACTCTGACAAGTTTATTACTCATTCAATAACAATGAAAAACTTTATGTTCACTTATATTAATACTAGTTTATTGATGCTGCCCCGAAAAACTTTTTATTTTAAGTGAAGGTTTTCACATGTGAATCTTTAAATACATTTTTTCCAATTATCATTGCACTTTCCCAGAGTCAGTCTTTTCATGTCTTGGTTTTGTAAGTATCTTGGAACAGTCTGGCATTAAAAAAAAAAAATACACTTCCACCTGGATAAACTTATTACTTCATAAAGGTTTGATATTACAAACAAAAACATACAAATAATCTTGGTGTGGTTAAGCATGTGTGTGTGTGTATATATATATATATATATATATATATATGTATGAGAGAGAGAGAAGGTAAACTGACAGATAATTAAAATATTACATTCATTTAACCAAATATTCCCTTAATGTGAGAGCAATATAGTTTTGTAACTTGAGAGTTATCTCCCTTGTTTTCTTTTACCATTTCCATACGAAGTCACTGTTTGTCAGGATTCAATAATAAAAGCAAGGTAAATTGCTAGGAAATGAATCTAAAATGTCCCATTCTTATCTGTTAATGAACATAGAGGTAGACATAAAATCCTATCCCTAGACAAGTAAAGATGATTTGATAAATTAATAGCAAAACGTCTTTCTTAATGCAATAAAGTAGATGTCTGTCTGTTAACATTTAATTCGGAGATTAACCCCTTAGGACCCAGATATTTATGTGCAACTTACATTTAAAGTTGGCCTATAGTAGAAAAACACAGAGGCTGACCCAAACATGCTACAAAGATTACATCAAAACCAATCTACACAGATATATAGGTTTAAACTAAAATGATCTAGAGGAGTATGCCATAAATTGCTCTTGGTGGTGATTCATAACTGGACAAATTTTGAGGAGGCCTAGCATCAAAGGCATAACGATCAGAAACATTACCACAAAACCACACAGGCATCAGTTACAACAATTGATTTTCAGTGCCTATACTATTTCAGACACCTCCAGAGTCGGGTGGCAGAACCACGTGAGAATGACATAAGGAAAATCTTATTCAGATCCAAAAATACTTTCCTATAAAAAATGAACAATCTTTTTTTTATCAAATCATTTTAAATCTCTAGGTTGACTCCCAAGGGAGGTAATTAGATAAGAATAATCAAATGGGACCAATGTAGGATCAGACTTTTCTTAGTTTTCTCAAGAAAACAAAAATAGCATTGAAAATCCTCATTTTCTTTTTTACTCTGATTTTTTTTATTGGAAGAAAAGAAAGAAAAGAATATTTTATGGCTTTTTCAATAAATTTAATATTACAGAATATTTAATGAAATTCTTTAAAATATAATTTGTAATTGTATTTGTAAATATATTTACAAATTCTTCAAAACATTTGTAGTATTTGTAAAAGAAAAACAAATGATTTGTCAAAACCATATTATTAATAATAATAATAATCTGGTCATAGAAAGGTAGTCAAGTTGAGACAATTTTCCAATTAATCAACTAACATGTAAGCAAGTCAGAATTAATCAAATATTTTGTAAATAAATAAATATAACTGATTGATTTGTGATCTTTAATTTTATAAGTTTCTATTCCAAAATAATTTTTTTAGTTTTTAAAATTTTATTAGTAAGTATTTTTGTTTTGTTTTGTCTTTTAATCTGACTTTTTCTCTTCAAATATGGGCAAAAAAGGAGAGAGAATGATGAATAGTTGTAACCAAATGTCTAATAACAAAACAAGATCCCCAAAATACATTTGGCAAAACTTGAAATAATTTATGCATCTTTCTGAAATCATGAAGTTTACATTTTTTAAATAAAAACTTAATGAAAGAAATTCTTTCAAACACAATTTTGTAATATTTGCAAAAAACAACAAAAAAAAAGAAACAAAAACCAAAAACTTTGTTAATATTATATTTTATGGCATATAAGTCCCCCACTCCATTTTAGCAGCAAATATTAAGAATATGATCATCAAATGTTACTGGAATTTATCTATGCTTCCTGTTTGGCTCAGTTAAAAAAAAAAGATTCTTTTTTGCATTTATGAAAATCTAATATTTGGGGAGGGGGTGAGTTTTATATATACAACAGACCTGTCAACTGGCAGTGCTGGGATACTCTCAGTTTTGAGCACTTTATCCCAGTCTCTTGGTATATAACCAGTGTTCTCTCAGTTAACTGTTAAGCACTGGTCTTCTGCCAAGTGAGCCGGGTTTTACAAGATTCTTCCTGTAAATAAATTATTGTGTTTTTCACACTAAATAAGCTGCCAAGTGAAAATACTTTCAATTCAGTCTGCATGTGTTTTGAAAACTGATTCACCATCTTGGGTCATAGGTTGGTTAAATTATTGCAGACGTAATATTTTTGATAACAGATTTACTGAATCAGGATTTGTTTACAAAAGTAGCATTGGCCTGCGATGAGTTAATTTTGGTCCCAAATCATACCAATATTGGAAATAACTACTATGAATTCAAAGAATGGTGTTTTAGAGTAAACAGTTTGTTGTTTTTTAAATCCTTCTGTTTCTTTCTAACTTTGGTATACACCAGCAAATCCAGTATTTTCCAGTTTATTTACATCCTCCTCAAAATTTGTTCTGTACAAATTTAACTTTTATCAAAGAAATGTTTCATAACAGTAATAATTAAAAATTGGTAGAGACACAAAAAAAAAATAAAAAAAAGAAGAGAAAAGGGACGAGAGTGAGGGAGCCAAAGACCAGAAAGAGACTGCCAGACGAAGGCAAGGGGAAATCATCTAAAGGCAAAATAATGGAGAGAATTGAAAGAAGAATTGTGACAGACCAAGAAAGATAGAAAAGCAAATAAAAAGGGGAAAAGAATAGAGATATAGAAATGCAGTTATGAAGCAATACTAAATTTTATTAAAGGTAAACTAACTTATGAAAATAAGGATATATCAGTCATTTTTTGGTCATTTTCATGGGTTTATTATTTATGCAAATAAGTTAAAAAGTAAAACAATTGGAATGGAAACCGTATTTTAGTACTCAAATAATTTGATATATAGGAAAAAATTATAAATAGTTAAATCCTTTTCTCTTGTACTACCTCATCAAGCACAGACGAGATCATAGAGTCACTATGTACTCTATGATCCTTTCCAAAGCAACATGTGATTTTGAATTCTGAGCTGTTCTTTTCCTACACTGGTTGCCAACCACAGCTAGAGAACCTAGTCTGCTCTGCCTATTTAACCCATTGCTGGAGGGAGAAGAGATGGATTCATACCTTTTCTAAGAGCATCAGTATAATCTGAAGACAATGAACTAGGATGGAATTTGAACTCAGTTCACCAAATACCTTTTTCTAAACCACTAACCATTACAGCACTAGCACAATTGGAGAAATGAGTTTGAATTGCAATAGGGTTTGTTGCATCCACTTACATGCAAATACCCATGGCAAAAATATTAATCCATCTCCACTCCTCCAGTTATAGGTTAAATAGTAGGACCTATATCTGGAAAATTTATTGTTATTCACTTGCAAAAAAAGAATTATTCTTACAATCAAAAATGTATTTCAGTTTTAAATAACCCACAAAGAGTTGATAAGCCATAAAAAACAAATCATTCCATCCAATAGCAAAGAATTGAAATTGTATGTTTATATAATTTCATAAATTATTAATCTACAAAACGAAATCATTATTCAAATCACTATCATCACAATCCCATTAATTTAAAAGAATTTTCTTTCTCTGTATAAATTGATTCCAGAAAATGTTTCTTGAAAAAAACCAGAGAGAGAGAATATTAGTAAAAAAATTAGCATACTTGATTTTAACCCATTGTACAATTTTAAAGTGCTTTTGCAAAACCATATTCATCCATTAAAATTTACTTTAACTTATCTTCCTTATAATACATGCTGTGACAAATTCATGAATTTTCTTACTTTTCAAGTTTATTTGTTTAAGAAATATTCAACCACCAATTTCAGTGCCCAAATACAAAAAAAAAATGTTCAATTTACTTTTAATTTCCTTTGAAATAAGCTCAACAGGAAAATTTGATGAAAACTGTCCTTGTAGTTTTTAATCATTTACCATCTTTCTATGCAGAAAATACCATTTATATATGAAAAGATAAAAAATTTGAAAATTTATCCTGTTCCCCTTCAACCAATTCTGTTAAAAAGGTTTAATGAGTATACATTTCTTTCATTTCGGATACTCACAATGAAGAGAGGAAAGAAGAAAGGCTTTATGGCACTCCTAAGCTCTGAAAGATCCACTTAATTTACTCCAAGTTGGAAACCTTTTTCAAAGTAGGCAAATTCAAATCCCAAAAAGAATCCCATACAAGCAAAATATTAACTACAAGTTGGGATTATTAAAAAGTAAAAACAAAACCAAAAACACCTAGCAATAAAGAACTTTATAAAACAAGAGGCTGACACCAAAAGATGTAGAGCAATTTGGAAACTCTGGGGCTAAGCACTTCAGAAGGAGAAAGACAGAAATATGGGTGGGGTATTAAAAAACATATAAAAGGAAAGAAAAGAAGAAATTGTGGTATTACATTTGACTGTGGAATGAAACTCTCAGTCGGGAGAATGTGTGGATGTGAAAAGCAGCTGAGAATGAAATGAAATGTAGAACAGAGAATAAAGGAAATGGAGTAAAAGATTTAGTTACAATCAGAAGAAGTAGTTTGATGAAATAAAGCTGAAAAGAAACAAAAAAACAGAAAAAGTAAAAAACAAAAATAAAGGAAAAAGAAGATGAAAATGGATAAGGAGAAAATCTCAAAAAGGAAAAAGAAAACAAATAAAACAAAATAGGAAAAAGAACAAAAGGAAAAACAAAAATTAAAAAGGAAAAATAAATAAAGAATGAAAATATATTGAAAAAAATTACAAAGGAAAAAAATAAGAAACAAAGGATAAAAATAGTAAAAAAAATGAAAAAAATGATTTGTCCTTTAAAAGATTTTGTAGGTTGGAAGAAACACAAAAACTAACAATTAAATTTTTAAATGTCTCCTAAAACAAAGAAATTTAACAAGTTTTCTTTATTTTCTTCTTTTTTTTTTAATCATTTCACCCAAGCAAGGCAATAAAGCCACTAAAACACAAGGGTTTACTGAGTGTAAAAGAATAAAAAAAGAAAAACATTAAGGAGCAAGAACAATAAAAGAACAGAAATCAAGAAGAAATTAGATATCAATTGACAGTGAATTTAACATTTTTAAGATCAAATTTGGGTAGAAAGCAGGAAGCTTGAAGACAGTTCCACAAACAAGGAGTGCCAGAAAAGAAACTTAGCATACAACTTATGGTTACATCTAGCCATTTCAACTGTAAAATAATGATACATTGTTACCAATCTAGTACGCCATTTAAATTCATAAAATCTAAGTATCATCAGAACAATTACCATGAAAGTATTTATAGAAAATGCCCAGGGAAACTACATTACAGCAGTGGGAAAGTGACTTTCCTTTATGAAAATCTTATTTCCTACTGCATGATGTCAATAATAGTGAAGATAGAATCATGTTTGAACATGTATTCCATAGTATATAAAGTTTTCTTCAAACATGTTTAGTGTCAGTTTGCTGTGTGACAGTATTGACTAATAGCTTTCATTAGTCAGGAGTACTATGTCTGAGTATAAAGCAGCAATCAGTGATAATATTTTTAACACTAAAATGGTTGCACACTAAAAGAAAATTCCCAGAAAGCAATGAAACAGTGTATTCACAGAATAAGGTCTAAAAGAACTTTGTTAGTTTAGTTTTTTGCTTCTAGACTATGCAAGGCTTCACTGCAGCCAACAGATGGCACAAAAAGTGAGATGCTAAAAATTTGTAATTGTTGCATATCCTCTTATAGTGCCAGTTTGGAACCATAAGACTTCTGGTTGTTCTGAAAATCAAAAGAGGTATTGAAAGGTCAATATTCTTCAAATGTTAAAATTAAAGATGGCACTATTTTCATCAGTAGCAGATTGTTCAACTGACACGATTTAAGAATTCCAGTAAAAGTACATTTGTGAGACTGACACATTGCAGCAATTAACTAGGGTGCGGGGGAACTTTGCTCAACTCACTAATTCTAGAAATAGTACCAACCAAGGCTTAAGACCTTCTATCTGCTGTATCTGTATATTTCTATTTACATTATTTGGACAATTGTCCTCATCTTTGTTGCCGTGTTTATCACGTTTCAGCTGTTGTATGCTTCTTCAGGTGATTGGAATGTCAAACTGAACTCTTTATTTCGCTCACTGGGGATAGACTGTTCTAGTTCCCCGTGCCATGTCCTGAATGGATGTCAGTTACCAATTATCTCCTGTTAATTCCCCTCTCCAAGTTCTTCACCGCCTTAACCAGGTACTGAACTCACACTCTTTTTGGGTCCTGTCACTGGATCTAACTAACACTTTTATCCACTATGCCATCAGGATATCTGTGTATGAATTTCTGGGTATTATAAACCTAATGTCTTCAGCTGTCCATATAACATCAGGACAACCTTCAAAAGCTGGCCACAAAATATGTGGTGAAAAATGTTGGATCAAAGCATTTTCATTTTCAATTATCTGCCTATGACTAAATTTTCCGTGTTTGTTTATTATTTTTAAAATTCAACTACAGATTTTCAATTTAGTTTAAGATAAGCAGAAAACATAACATATAGATTTTATTTGTTAATGGTTCCAAAAATTGACAGAAAAAATATAATTTTCTTTTTGTTTATTAAAATAAAATTCTTAGAATTAGACCCATGTTTTTAACATTTAGAAATAAATAAAACAATTATTTAAATTTGAGTCTTTCAAACCTCATTTTGATTTCATTCATCAGTTTCAAAAGAAGCACTTTTTGTTTGTTTGTGTGCATGTGTGTTTCATTCATTAGAAGCCTGTCACTGTTTTTTAAGAAATTACCTGCTTTTAGTATAAATATAAATAGATTTTTAATTAAAATTTGTACTGTTGTAGTATCATCTAAAAAAACCTAGCTAATTGTCCCAGTTATTTTATCATTCCCAGGATGAAACAACATTAATCTTGTACATAGTTAAAGAAAAGTTCTGTGAAATCAATTCTTAAAGATTCTTTTGCAGAATGGAATCAAATTTTCAACAATGAAAAATAGATGAATAAGTTTAGGAATTGAATTTAAATTGTAATTATCCAAAATGCAAAAGGATACCAATAGATTAAAAAAGAATTTGTTATATGTGAAAATAATATTTGAAAAATAGACAATCAGATGTAAACAGCAAAAAAAATATTAACATTGCAAAAATTGTAATCAGAAAACAAATGGCCAACCTGTATTGACTTATAGGTAAAATAATAAAATAAATAAAATTATCAACAATGTGTGTTCAAAAATCAAAGCCCAGGAAAATAATATAAAGAATTTTCAAATTATAATTTCTATATCTGACAAATAAACAAGAAATGATTAGGTAAATGATCTGAACAATTTTTGCAAATGTTCATATATATTTTATTGTTATTTATGGAAAAAAAATTCTTCTTTATAGCTCAAAGAATAAAATAAAATATGAAAAATTCTAGTTTATAGCACAAATAAAAAAATCTGAAACATTCTAGTTTATAGCTCAAATAATAAAATAAAATCTGAAATATTCTTGTTTATAGCTCAAATAATAAAATAAAATATGAAATATTCTTGTTTATAGCTCAAATAATAAAATATGAAAAATTCTTGTTTATAGCTCAAATAATAAAATAAAATATGAAAAATTTTAGTTTATTGCTCAAATAATAAAATATGAAAAATTCTGGTTTACAGCTCAAATAATAAAATATGAAAAATTCTACTTTATCGCTCAAATAATAAAATATAAAAAATTCTGGTTTATAGGTCAAATAATAAAATATGAAAAATTCTAGTTTATACCTCAAATAATAAAATTAAATAAGGAGAATTCTAGTTTATAACTCAAAAAATAAAATAAAATATGAAAAATTATTGTTTATAGCAAAATTAAAATACATATGAAAAATTCTTGTTTACAACTCAAATAATAAAATAGAATATGAAAGATTCTAGTTTATAGCACAAATAATAAAATAAAACGAAAAATTATATTTTATAGCATAAATGACGAAATAAAATATGAAAACTTCTATTTTATAGCTCAAATAATAAAATAAAAATAACTCAAATAATAAAATAAAATATGAGAAATTCTTCTTTATAGCTCAAATAATAAAATAAAATATGGAAAATTCATGTTTATAGCTCAAATAATAAAATAAAATATGAAAAATTCTTCTTTATAGCTCAAATAATAAAATAAAATATGAAAAATTCATGTTAATAGCTCAAATAATAAAATAAAATATGAAAAATTCTTGTTTATAGCTCAAATAATAAAATAAAATATGAAAAATTCTTGTTTATAGCTCAAATAATAAAATATGAAAAATACTTGTTTATAGCTCAAATAATAAAATATGAAAAATACTTGTTTATAGCTCAAATAATAAAATATGAAAAATACTTGTTTATAGCTCAAATAATAAAATATGAAAAATTCTTGTTTATAGCTCAAATAATAAAATATGAAAAATTCTTGTTTATAGCTCAAATAATAAAATATGAAAAATTCTTGTTTATAGCTCAAATAATAAAATATGAAAAATTTTTGTTTATAGCTCAAATAATAAAATATGAAAAATTCTTGTTTATAGCTCAAATAATAAAATATGAAAAATCCTTGTTTATAGCTCAAATAATAAAATAAAATATGAAAAATTCTTATCACTCAAATAATAAAATATGAAAAATTCTTGTTTAAAGCTCAAATAGTAAAATGAAATATGAAAAATTCTTGTTTATAGCTCAAATAATGAAATAAAATATTACACATTTTTTTTTATAGCTCAAAATATAAAATATAAAATTCCTTCTTTATAGCACAAATAATAAATTCAAATATAAAATTTCTTGTTTATAGTACAAATAATAAAATATGAAAAATTCTTGTTTTTAGCTCAAATAATAAAATAATATATGAAAAATTCTTGTTTACAGCTAAAATAATAAAATATGAAAAATTCTATTTCATTGTACAAATAATAAAATTAAATATGACACATTCTTGTTTTTAGCTCAAATAATAAAATATGAAAAATTGTTGTTTATGGGACAAATAATAAAATAAAATATGAAAAATTGTTGTTTATAGCACAAATAATAAAATAAAATATGAAAAATTGTTGTTTATAGCCCAAATAATAAAATAAAATATGACACATTCTTGTTTTTAGCTAAAATAATAAAATAAAATATGACACATTCTTGTTTTTAGCTCAAATAATAAAATATGAAAAATTCTTGTTTATAGCTCAATTAATAAAATAAAATATGAAAGATTTTAGCTTATCACTCAAATAACAAAATATGAAAAATACTTGTTAATAGCTCGAATAATAAAATAAAATATGAAAAATTCTTGTTCATAGCTCAAATAATAAAATATGAAAAATTCTTGTTTATCGCTCAAATAATAAAATAAAATATGGAAAATTCTTGTTTATAGCTCAAATAATAAAATAAAATATGAAAACATTCTTGTTTATAGCTCATATAATAAAATATGAAAAATTCTTGTTTATAGCTCATAATAAAATATGAAAAATTCTTGTTTACAGCTCAAATAATAAAATATGAAAAATTCTTGTTTATAGCTCAAATAATAAAATATGAAAAATTCTATTTTATACCTCAAATAATGAAATAAAATATGAAAAATTCTAGTTCATCTCTCAAATAATAAAATATGAAAAATTCATGTTTGTAGCTCAAATAATAAAATAAAATATGAAAAATTCTACTTTATTGCTCAAATAATAAAATATGAAAAATTCTTGTTTATCGCTCAAATAATAAAATAAAATATGGAAAATTCTTGTTTATAGCTCAAATAATAAAATAAAATATGTGACATTCTTGTTTATAGCTCAAATAATAAAATATGAAAAATTCTTTTTTACAGCTCAAATAATAAAATAAAATATGAAAAATTGTAGTTTATTACTCGAATAATAAAATATGAAAAATTATATTTTATAGCTTAAATAAGAAAATAAAATATGAAAAATTGTATTTTATCGCTCAAATAATAAAATATGAAAAATTCTTATTTATAGCTCATATTATAAAATAAAATATGAATAATGCTTGTTTATAGCTTACATAATAAAAAAATATGAAAATTCTTGTTTATAGATGAATTAATAAAATAAAATATGAAAAATTCTTTTTATAGCTCAAATAATAAAATAAAATATGAAAAAATTCGTCTTTATAGCTCAAATAATAAAATAAAATATTAAAAATTCTCGTTCATAGCTCAAATAAGAAAATAAAATATGAAAAATTCTATTTTATAGCACAAATAATAAAATAAAATATGTAAAATTCTATTTTATAGCTCAAATAATAAAATATGAAAAATTCTTGTTTATAGCTCAAACACAAAAATGAAATATGAAAAATTCAAGTTTATAACACAAATAATAAAATATGAAAAATTCTAGTTTATCGCTCAAATAACGAAATATGAAAAATTCTATTCTATAGCACAAATAGTAAAATAAAATATGAAAAATTCTATTTTATCGCTCAAATAATATCATATTAAAAAATTCTAGTTTATTACTCAAATAATAAAATATGAAAAGTTTGTGTTTATAGCTCAAATAATAAAATAAATGAGAAACATTCTATTTTATAGTACAAATAATAAATGAAATATGAAAAAATTCTTGTTTATAGCTCAAATAATGAAATAAAGTATGAGAAATTCTATTTTATAGCTCAAATAATAGAATAAAATATTAAAGATTATTTTTTATTGGTCAAATATAATATGAGAAATTCTATTTTATAGCACAAATAATAAAATAAAATATGAAAATTCTATTTTACAACTCAAATAATAAAATATGAAAAATTATTTTTTATAGCACAAGTAATAAAATAAAAGATGAAAAAGTCTTGTTCATAGCACAAATAATAAAATAAATTGTGAAAAGTTCTAGTTTATCGCTCAAATAATAAAATATGAAAAATTCTTTTTTATAAGGTCAAATAATAAAATAAAATTTGAAAAATTTTTGTTTATAGCTCAAATAGTGAAATAAAATATGAAAAATTCTTGTTTATAGGACAAATAATAAAATAAATTATTAAAAATTCTTGTTTATAGCACAAATAATAAAATATGAAAAATTGTAGTTTATAGCTCAAATAATAAAATAAAATTTGAAACATTGTAGTTTATAACTCAAATAATAAAATAAAATATGAAAAATTCTAGTTTATAGGTCAAATAATAAAATAAAATATGAAATTTTTTTTTTATAGGTCAAATAATAAAATAAAATATGAAAAATTCTAGTTTATAACTCAAATAATAAAATAAAATATGAAAAATTCTATTTTATAGCTCAAATAATAAAATATGAAAAATTCTAATTTATAGCTGAAGTAATAAAATAAAATATGATAAATTCTAGTTTATAACACAGATAATAAAATATGAAAGATTTTAGTTTATAGCACAAATAATAAAATAAAATATGAAAAATTCTTGTTTATAGCTCAAATAATAAAATAAAGTATGAAAAATTCCAGTTTATCACACAAATAATGAAATATGTAAATTTCTTGTTTATAGCTCAAATAATAAAATAAAATATGAAAAATTCTAATTTATCGCTCAAATAATAAAATATAAAAAAATCTTTTTATAAGGTCAAATAATAAAATAAAGTATGAAAAATTCTTGTTTATAGCTCAAATAATGAAATAAAATTTGAAAAATTCTTGTTTATAGCACAAATAATAAAATAAAATATGAAAAATTCTAGTTTATAGCTCAATAAAATAAAATATGAAAAATTCTTGTTTATAACACAAATAATAAAATAAAAAATGAAAAATTATATTTTATAAGGTCAAATAATAAAATAAAATATGAAAAATTCTAGTTTATAACTCAAATAATAAAATAAAATATGAAAAATTCTTGTGTATAGCTCAAATAATAAAATAAAATATGAAAAATTCTAGTTTATAACTCAAATAATAAAATAAAATATGAAAAATTCTTGTGTATAGCTCAAATAATAAAATAAAATATGAAAAATTGTATTTTATAGCTCAAATAAAATAAAATATGAAAAATTCTATTTTATAGCTCAAATAATAAAATAAAATATGAAAAATTCTTGTTTATAGCACAAATAATAAAATAAAATATGAAAAATTCTAGTTTATAGCTCAATAAAATAAAATATGAAAAATTCTTGTTCATAGCTCAAAGAATAAAATATGAAAAATTCTAATTTATAGCTGAAGTAATAAAATAAAATATAAAAAATTCTAGTTTATCACTCAAATAATAAAATATGAAAAATTCTAGTTTATAGCTCAAATAATAAAATAAAATATGAAAAATTCTAGTTTATCACTCAAATAATAAAATTTGAAAAATTCTTGTTCATAGCTCAAATAATAAAATAAAATATGAAAAATTCTTGTTTATAGCTCAAATAATGAAATAAAATATGAAAAATTCTTGTTCATAGCTCAAATAATGAAATAAAATATGAAAAATTCTTGTTCATAGCTCAAATAATGAAATAAAATATGAAAAACTCTTGTTTATAGCTCAAATAATGAAATAAAATATGAAAAATTCTTGTTTATAGCTCAAATAATGAAATAAAATATGAAAAATTCTTGTTTATAGCTCAAAAAATAAAATAAGATATGAAAATTCATTATTGCCATATTATTCTTTATTTTGTGGATGCCTAGGAAAAAACATGTTAAGTTTTAAAAATGTTTGATTAGAATATGAGGCTAGAAAAAGACTTTTTCTTAAAGAAGGATAAGGAAAACAATCAAATTAATACTGTCAACAATTAATTTTTTTTCTTCAGTTTTAATCTAATCAAGGGGTCTTGTTGTGCATTGCACTTTTTGGAAGGCGTTTTGATTCATGGGGTTTTTGTGTAGATCCTATCAAATAAATGAGAGTTTTCACTGATATATATATCACTACTGCTCTTGTTGTAATGGATCTTAAGGATAAGTTTCTTTTTATTTGTCCTATTTTAATTACATGCTAATTTTGATTTCTTTTTTCTTCATTTTTATTTTTTATAAATAATGCAGCTGCAAAACATGTTTCAACATCTTTAAGTGAAAAATTGTCAAAGTGGTGGCATACATAAGAATAATCATACACATACACACACATTATATATATATATATATATATATATATATATATGTATATATATAGTATTTACATTAGTCGGACTATTGTCCTCATCTTTGTCGCCATATTTGTCACAATGTTTCGGCCGTTGTACACTCCGGCCTTCTTCAGGTGGTTGGAATTTCGAACCGAACCCTTTATTTCGATCACTGGGGTAGACTGTTCTAGTTCCACGAGCCATGTTTGATGGATGTCAGTTATCAGTTATCTCCTGGTAATTTTCCCTCTGAAAGTTTTACACTGCCTGAACCGGGTATTGAACTCACACTCTTTGGGTCTGTCACTGGATCTAACCAACGCCTTTATCCACTGTACCATGTGTCCTTGAGGACACATGGTACAGTGGATAAAGGCCGAAACGTTGTGACAAAAATGGCGACAAAGATGAGGACAATAGTCTGACTAATGTAAATACTGTACATAATACCTCATCTCAGAAATATAGACATATATATATATATATATATATGTATATATGTTAGTTGGTATAGGAATCAACACTGCATGATGACTGTCATTTTCACACTTCAATGTAATCCTGGTGGTCACCACACAGTGTTGATTCCTATGTCCACACTCTCTATACCTATAATAGCTCTATCTCTGATTGGACCACTTTTCCTCTATTAATATAGAAAATTTTAAACTTCATATATATATATATATATATATATATATATATATATATATTTGGCAAACTTCCTTGTTTTTGAAACTATTTCAGTATTGATTAACAAGCACTTGAATTATTGCATATATAGTTGGAGATGTGAATCTTCCAAGTAGAAAACTTTAATTTTATCATTTTTATCTACACTTTGTCATTTATGCATGGACATGCACTTCGTCCATTTTTATCAAAGAAATCTTCCACATCATACTGAAAACTCCAGAAATGCCAAAATAGTCTTATCCAACAGATATCATGATTAAGCCAAGGAGTATACAAGGACACATTTTTGAATGCACCTATTTTTAGCACAAAACAAAGATCAAGAGTCAACCAGACCACAATACTAACTTAATGAATATGAATGTCCAAAGTTTTATAAATATCTTTGAAGCTCAAATTATTCCATTTCCAAAAACAATGACAAACCATGGCAGGAGAGTGTTGGATGTTGGCCAATAATAAGAAATATAATGATATTAGACGAAATTTGTAGAAGTCAAAGCTGGGTTATTATTGATAAAGAGATCAGCTCACAATGGAGTAATTGCAAGACAACTGCAAATACAAGTGGTTCCATTTAACAAGGATTAATAGAATCAACAGGATTGAGAAAAATTTCTATTATAGGATTAACTGGTTACATCAAGTAGAAAAGTTTATTGCAAATTCACTAATCTCTGTCAGGATAGAAGCATACACTTATTACACATTCATGACAGTAAAAGTACATTTCTGTTTGGACTCAGCTACATTTTTAGTTTTCATTAACAATTATTCAATAATTCATATCCAATTGTCATTTGGATTCATTCTCATTGGCAAAAAACATTTTTCAATGGTTGAGAATATTTTTAACTTTTTATTTTTTTAAATAAAAGTTGAAACGTTTTGTTTATCTCTGCAATAATGCCGAAGCTTTTTTATATCTGCAATAGGGATAAAACTTCTTTTTATCTTTGCAATGGGGCCAAAACTTCTTTTTATCTCTGCAATAAGACTGAAACTTCTTTTTACCTCTGCAATAAGGCTGAAACTCTAAAAAGGTAATCTGTGTGTAAAATGTATTTAGTCCAGTTCTTTTAAGAATTTCTTTTATTTTACAAGAACATTACAAGTACACATTTGTAGAAGTAAATAAAAACATGCAGATAAAAATATTTTTTCTCTCTTACTTTAGGTCATAGGAATTTCAATCATTGCAGTTCAACTATAAATAACAGAACCATAACTCAAATGCAAATGACAAAAATTCCTGTTTATTAAAGTTACTACCATATGTAGAAAATGGCAACTGATCTACTCCCATTGCAGATAATGGATTAAGCTCTAGATAATTACTACACTTAGGACCATTTACCCCAGCAGTGCTTTTCATTGCACTTAAAGGGTAAGGTCAGCATCAATTCCTGATGTCTGAAGAATAAAAAAAAGGGAAGTACTTAGGGAGATTTAGTAATTTTTTCAACTACTTTTTTGATATTTGTGTGTGAGGGGGTGCACATTAAACTGACCTGGGGTCAAATTTGCCCTTTTGTAAAAGCAGTTAGATAACTTCTCAGCTTGACCTACCATGTCAATGAACAGATTGCATACTTCCAACTAGTAGCAGGGGTAAGTGTTTCAGCTCTGGTGAAAAACAAGCATTTTAAATGCTGATTTTAAAGGCAACTAGGCCTGTCCTACTTGGAATATTGATACAATACAATCTCCTTGTTTCCACTTGGTCTTGTGCCAGACTAAGCTGTGTAAGTGTCTGTTAAGTTTATATGCATCAGTTAACTTAATGGCTATTACGGTTCAGACATATTTTTAATATGCAAATCAGATGATTAAATAATTGATAAGAACTTTTTATTCCAGTCCTTGCACTTAGTAAATCATAGACTAAATTCTCATCACTCAATACTGTAACTTTTGATAAAACTAAAATGGGTACCATATTTCTAATGCCAGACTGACCTCAGAGTTAGTCTTTGGAGAAACTAGAGCGCTAAGGCAAATCAGAAAACCCAACCCATCCATTTTATTCTTGTACTTGACTTAGCAATTAAACATATGTATATTTGCAGTCTTTGTGTAGTGGAACAAACAAAATGACAGACAAATATGTAATTATTTGCTGAGCTAAGAATTATTTGACTTCAAACTAACTTATTTGTTTTTTTTTTTATGTATAATTAATGTTATTTTGTGGTCATTATAACATAAAACAATAAAAGGCCATAAGAAAAATCATATTTCCTTTTGAGCACTCACACAGGCAGTGTGTGTGTGTGTGCCTGAAACTTTAGTGGGGTTTCTATGCAGGAAAATAATGAATTGTTATAATCAGATTTATTTGTAATATAATCACATTGTTAAAATCTCTAATATTTAATAGTTAATATCTATTAAAACAAACAAAACATGTAGGATGAGGGGCTTTTTATGTTTACTCACCTGTTTGTATAAACAAAAGATCATTTAATCAAAGGAAACATTTAATGATAATATGTATAATCATAATTCATTATAATTCTATCCCACAAACCAAATATCCTCAAAAACTTATTACATGCATGCACAACCAAAGTCCCCTACTATGACCATAATGACAATGTCTACAACCAAACTAATGGTCTGTCTATATTTCTGAGATGAGGTATTATGTACAGTATTTACATTAGTCGGACTATTGTCCTCATCTTTGTCGCCATATTTGTCACAACGTTTCAGCCGTTGTACGCTCCGGCCTTCTTCAGGTGTTTGGAATTTTGAACCGAACCCTTTATTTCGATCACTGGGGTAGACTGTTCTAGTTCCACGAGCCATGTTTGATGGATGTCAGTTATCAGTTATCTCCTGGTAATTTTCCCTCTGAAAGTTCTCCACTGCCTGAACCGGGTATTGAACTCGCACTTTTTGGGTCTGTCACTGGATCTAACCAACGCCTTTATCCACTGTACCATGTGTCCTTGAGGATAACTGATAACTGACATCCATCAAACATGGCTCGTGGAACTAGAACAGTCTACCCCAGTGATCGAAATAAAGGGTTCGGTTCGAAATTCCAACCACCTGAAGAAGGCCGGAGCGTACAACAGCCGAAACGTTGTGACAAATATGGCGACAAAGATGAGGACAATAGTCCGTCTAATGTAAATACTGTACAAACTAATGGTGTTAGTATGGGAAATTTGCTTGGCCTGTGCTTCTGCAATTACTACATGTCCCAGGTAGAAAACATGATATTTAAACAGGTCAGTAAAACCTAAAATATATGCCCACTATATAGACAATATTTTATTTTAGCAAAACCACAAAAGAAATAAAAACTCTGTTCTTAACTTTACCTATGAGCTTAGTCAAAAAATGAACTCCCATTCTTAGACATTCTTATAGAATACAGTAACAACATTTTCACCATCTGATTGTATAAGCCACAAGCAGAAACTCTTGCTACCTTAATTTTAAGAGTGAATGCCCACTCCGATATAATATAGCAGTGATGAAAAACTTCCAAAAGAGAGCACACAAGAATTCATCCTCTTGTCTATTTTTCTTTAAAGAACTCAACAATGCAAAACAGACACTAGTTAACAATAGTTTTCCTAATTACCTCATCGACCACATGATTAGCCTATTTCTTTCCAAAGTAAATAATAACAATACTGACAAAAACAATGGCATAAATATCGTCTGCAAAAGCCAAATGCACGTCAAATATAAACAAGATGAATCTCCACTTAGAAATATCATAATGAAATACACTAGCCCAACTGACCTGAACAAAAAATTAAATTGTCTATTACAAAAATTTAAAACAGCTAACCTTATCCTAAAAATAACAACAGACCTGCAAAATCAAAACTACAAAGAACCAACATTATTTGAGAGTTCAAATGGTGCTTAAGGAACTGTGTTCCTGATCAAACCAAACTCGTAAATAATTATATCGATCGCACTACTATATGTCTATCCAGATGCTTTACGTTACACCTATCTGACCACAGCTCCATTAGAACTCATTTAAACACGCACACACAAACCTACCAGACTCCATCCAAAACATACTAGTACAAAATACAAACATATCTTCATCCACATGCAAAAAAGATTAAAAATAATGGGAGCCTTAATAATAAAAAAGAAAAAGCCAACATTCAATAATATTAACTATGTATATGGCTACAATGTACTGACTGTGTTCAAAAATTAATTAAATAAAAAGCTTAATTTCAGTACCTTGTCTGTCATCTTTAATGAAACATGTATAAAAGAGGGATTGCTGCCTGAATACACAATTATATATATATCCACACACAAACACACATGTGTGTGAATATGATGTATAAATTTTTACGTATCAGAACAATGGTATGCAAATTAATGACAACGTGAAAAGAACAAAACTCTTCACACAAATTTTTCCCACCACTTTGTCAGTAATTTTGCCTAATCTGTGCATATATATATATATATATATATATATATATATATATAGAGAGAGAGAGAGAGAGAGAGAGAAAGAGATAACAAAGCATAAAGATTTGTATATAGTAAAGTAAATGCATTCATTAAAACAAAAAAGTACTTCACTTAAAAGAAAGAAAAAATTCTTAAAGATTTTTTTAACAAATAAAAGAAAGTGTTTTTAAAAGGAATGAAGAAAGTATTAAAATCAAAAGTTAACTGAAGTTATTTAGATGTTACTACAAGATGCAACTATTTTTTAATGCCATGTCCACTCAGCTCATAACTAAACATGTTTGTATTTGTTTCATAGTAATATCCATTACATTATTCTTCTGACTGGTTTCAACATATTCTCTTTTTGTATTTTTGTTTTTTTGTTAAAACATTTTTTATTAAAAAAAAAAAAATGTTTATTGTCAACAAGAGTATATATATATAGCTTGTTGTTTCAAATGATACACACATTAATCCATTTTACATTTACATTGCTATATACAGGGTGTATCAAAAATACTTTTACAAGGTTTAGGGGGGGGGATGCACTGACAAAAGGTTTGTAAAAGTATTATTGATACACCAAAACAAGGTAAAATGTCCATATAAACATATACCCAAAATGTCCATCATTATACCTCAACACAGCAACTCGTAATAAATGTTCAAAATGTCCTCTGATTGCTTCTACACATGTATGCATCCATCAGATCAATGACCGGCAGACCCTTTCAAATACTCCCACACGGTGTCAAATGGTTTCATAGGCCCCCATGACACGTTGTTGAAGCGTCTCTGAATTATTCATGCCTGCTGCATAAACCAATTATTTTAGGTGGCCTCGTAGATAAAAAAAAAATCCAAAGGACTGAGGCTGGGGGAACATGCAGGCCATGGAATTGGTCCTTCCCTACCTATCCATCTTTCATGATAGCAGGGGTACATCCTCTAGCAGGTCTAGAAGTGGGTTAGAAATAAAATCCCTGTAGACAGCTCCTGTAAGACATGCTGGGAGAACATATAGACCTAACAGTCAGTCACCTACAATTCCAGCCCACACATTAATCATAAAATGATGTGGGTGTCTAGCCTGTATTGAACCACAGGGATTCTAATCTGCCCACATATGTTGGTTATGTAAATTTGTTATTTCATCACTCCCAAATGTTGCCTCATCTGTAAACAAGACTGAAAAGACAAACAACTGATTGTCAGTTTGTGCAATAAACCATTGGCAAAAGTTTTCTTGTGGTAAGTGATCAGAGGGTGAAAGACTGAAAATGATACAGATACATGAGCTGCTCTTGAAGTACCCTCCATGCAATACTATGAGATGTACGCCATGCTAGGGCCACTTGATGTGTGCTGATACCTGGATCATCTCCGATAGCCTGTAGAATGTTTTCTTCATGGTCAGTCATACAAGCAGATCTCAATCTATAGTTTGTGGTGCCATGTATCTTGTCTCAAGCAATATGACGGTAAACAGCAGCAAAGGTTGAATGACTTGGCTGCCTTCAGTCTGGAAATGCAATCTGATACAGCTGTGCAGCCTCATGTCCATTACTATTCATGTGGCTGTATGGAAAAAGCATACCTGCCTGCTCATGATATGAATATATCCTGTCATTGTTAAACAGAACACTTCTCAGTTAACTCACTACTGCACACATTAAATGTTGAAGACAGGCTAGCCACAAATGAGACATGTAACCTAGTTTACATGGCAACACAGCACTATCCACCGTAAACTTTTTTAAAACTTAATAACTCAAAAATGAAGAATTTTCTGACATATGTTTATATGGACTTTTGTCCTTGTTTTGGTGTAAGGAACCTGGCCTCAAAGTTTGTAAAAGTATTTTTGATACTCCCTATATATATATATATATATATATATATATATATATATATATATATATATATATAAACTTAAATGTTATTATAGGGATACTCTGTATTTGAAATAGATACCCCATTTTTATTTATTAAACAATGTCTATCCACTATAATAATATTTGAAGTGATAAAAATGTCTGATTAAAAATAAATCCATTAATTCTATATATATATATATATATATATATATATATATAAAGATACATGAGATAATGAGATATAAATTTTTATATATCAAGAACAATATTGGGGGGAAAATGTATGACAAAGTGGAAGTCCTAAAGGATGAAACACATCACATGAAAACGTTTTTCCTATTTTGTCATATCTTACAATATTTCACCATTCTTAGCAGATCTGTTATCCCAATGTAGAATACTTAATAAAAAAGTTGATGGAAACAAAAAGAAAAAGAATCTAAATGAAATTGGATAAATTATATACTCAAAGCACATTAAAACAAAAAAAAAGTTTTTTCTAAATTTAAAATTCCCAGCGTCTCTCATTCATGCACATGGATAGTCAACTCAATGTAAATAAACCTAGTCCACGAAGTTGTAAGGGATGAAAGGCATCATACAAAAACTTTTTCCACTTTGTCATATATCTTTTTTCTCTCTCTCTTTCTATATATATATATATATATATATATATATATATATATATATGAATGAAAAGTGAATGAAAGGAGAAAATGTAATTGACATTTTGTTGAAGTTCTTTCTGAAAACTGAACACCTGTTTTCACAATGCAGCACCCACAAAGAATTGTTTAGAAGTTCAATAAGTACAGCCTAAACATATTGATTCTTAGAAACTGTTTTAATGAATCTCAAGTCAATAAGATTTTTTATTATTGCATTCCTCTTTGCTGAATTTATTTTGAAGGCTTGAGATTTGCGTACTGAATGTCTTGTGTGATGAATATATATAAGCAATACATATTAAAATGATATTTGAGAATTTCAAATGATTCCAATAAATAATCTTAGATTATTTGCAAAGCTTTATATGCAAAGAGTGAAGGCCTTCAAGAACTATGATACACAACATCTTGGAATTCTAGTAATTTGGTCAGTTACTGCAAACAGGTCATGTAAATGTTAGTGACTTGGAAAGTGGAATTGGTGAGTAGAGTTCAAATAGTGGTTGATATTATTCTTACATTCACGCAAATACCCTTGGGAAAGGTATGTATCCACTGCCACTTATCCCCAGCTATGGGTTGAATAGTAGGGCTGACTAGGTTCTCTTGCTTTGAGGTGATAACCAGTTTAAGAGAAGAAAAACTTTGAATTCAGAAACTAGCCTGAAGAGGGATAGGCACCGTCAGGTTATTTTGCCCTAGACATCACTGCTGCTATGGCGGCAATACATGAGGTGCTCCTACTTCCTTAATGGGTTATAGGACTTGAGTGAATGTAGAGAAATTTAAAAATTTTGAAATGAATAATAGGCAGAAAAATTATAGAAATTAATAGAAAGTAAAATGAATTTAAATGATTTACTAAAAATTTTGTGGCTTCTACTGAGACTTCATGAGTTTGACAAGAGAGCTGGCAAGAAAACCATAAAATGTGGCTTATAAAAATTTCAGTGTAAGCTTTTTGGATATAAATGTCAAATTGTTCTTGACAGGCTTATCTAGTTTCAAACTTTCTTCGAAGAAATTTGCAGGCAACATTTTCAGTGCTTTTTCCCCCCCTTTATATTAAAAATTTGAGGAGAAGGATGTTTTCCATTAACCTTGAACTTTCTTTGACTTTGTGAGATATTCAGGGAGTTACAAAATTAATCATCAAAAATTTTTCATGGCAAACTCTTTTATTTAAACATTAAGAAATATATATAAATAAATATTAGGATACGCTTTTCACAACTTTTTAAAGACTTTGTTTAGTATGAGATATTTGACAAAATTTATATAAATTATCCCCAATAAAAATGCTTCCTACTTCAAATTTTTATCATCTGTTGTTTAATTTCTTTTTCCATGGGAACAGGTTGAGAAATTTGTTTCTAAAAACTTTATAAGCATTCCCTTTATGTCATGAGAAACAAAGTATTCTAATACACTATTTTCCTTTTATCCTAACTTTTCACTCTCTCACTATATATATATATATATATATATATATATATATATATATATATAGTGGCTGTCACCTCACAAAGGGAGTATGACCATCACTGACAGGTCCAGTCCATCAGTTAAACTCACCCTCCCCAACACGGCATTCATTGGTTGTGTGAACAACAGTGGCTCATAAAACCAGCCATCAATCTGCATTTCTTGTTACATATGTGGCATGTCAAATCATCTCTGGGTGGTGGAAGTTGACTTTGATCATCATCACTTCCAGTGTGTCTTTTTATATGCCTTGTCAGGCCTCACCTGGACTTGCACACCCTAGTGCAGGTCAGGCATTCAAAGCATGCCATTACAAAATCACCATATGCAATGGACTGTTGGTGTTGGTGTGATTTCTGGTGACTGATCAGACCTGCCCTGGACAGACATACCCGGTTGCATTGGGCACATGCCCAGGTTGGCGCCTCATGGCAATTCAGGGATCCTTTCTGAACCGCTCTCTTCAGTTCTGCATATTTTTGTGATGCCTCAAGGAAGATCTTGATGCCATCAGCAATACCAGCTCTCCAAGAAACCCGGTCTTCATATAGAGTCTCCCAGTTATCCTGACCAATATTGAACTTGTATAGTGACTCTTTGAGGCGATCTTTGTAATGAAGTTTTGGCTTGTGCTGCAGTCTTTTTCCCAATTCTCCATACATTTATTGTTTTGGTATTCTGTCATCTGCCATATGAATAACATGGCCTGTTCATCGCAATCTGTATTTGTGTATAATTGCTTCCACAGAAAGTGAATTGGCCCTTTGTAGAACAACAGTATCCGGGGTGAGAGACATTCAGTGGATTTCAAGCACAGAGCGAAGGCATCGTTGATGAAAACGTTCCAGTAACTTCAGATGTCTGTGATAGATTGGCCATATCTCACATGAACATAGCAGAGATGACATAATGCAGACATTATATATTTTAATTCTTGTCTGCTTTTTTATGACCTTCTGACTCCAGACACAGAACTTGAGTGCTGCAAATGCATCAGAGACCTTCTTAATCTGTAACGCTATCTCATCATCAAGGGAGCAGTGGCAGTTGAGGGTGATACCAAGGTATAAAAATTTGTCTACTCCCTCAAGTCGACTACCATCAACATAAATTGATGGCTCTATACACTGAATTCCTCGAGCAGGTTGATACATCACCACTGTCTTGTCAAGGCTGATGGACAGTCCAAAAGCTTTACATGATCCTGATAGACGATCCATGAATTCCTGTGCATGCTGAATTGTGTGTGCGACTAGGTCACAGTCATCGGCATAGAGAAGCTTGCACACTAAACAAAAAAAAGACTTTTGTCTTTGATGCAAATCTACATATGTTGAAAAGCTTGCCAGTTGATCTGTACCTTATCATAGTAGCATCATGGCAGTCCCTAAATGCCTCAAACAGTACAATTGCAAAGTAGATGGAAAACAGTGTAGAAACCAGATTTCCCTTCTTTACTCCATTTTCAATCTTGATGGGGCCCATAAGCATACTGCCAAAACTGACACATGCTTCCATACTGTCATGGAAGGACCTCAGAATCTTGAGAAAGTGGTGGGGACAGCCCAATTCGAGAGGATTTTCCAAAGGGCAGAACGATTAACAGTGTCAAAAGACTTCCTCAGATCTATAAATATTTGATAAAGGTCCAACTATTGTTCACAGCTTTTTTCCTGGATTTGTTGTGCTGTGAAAATCATATCTGCAGTCCCTCTGTGTTGGTGGAAACCACACTGTGATTCAGGCAGTATACTGTCAACTATTGTCAGGTTTAATCTTACTACCCATGTCTGTGAGGAGATTATTGTCATCCTCTGTCTTGAGAGGTGCAATCTTGGTGGATCTGGGTCCAAGTAGTACTTGCTTCATCAAGCAGTACATCTGCTTGGTATTATTTGAATTTGCTGCTTTCTGTATTTCATCTGTTAGCTCTGACCACCATTTTCCCTGCATAGTTTGAAGAGCATGTTGAGCTTCTGCTTTTGCAGCTTTAAACTCCTTACAAAATTTACCGTGTTGTTCTTTGGACAGGCATTTTTGCAAAATTGAACTTCATATCTAATTCTTTCTTGCAATGATCTCCTTGATAGAATCATCATTTTCATCAAACCAGTCTCGATGTTTTGCTGGCTTTTTACCCAGAATTTCCTCAGCCATTTCATATATATTCTTCTTCAAAGAGTTCCAAGAAGATGTATCAATGATTTCAGTAAGTTGTTATTTTAGTGATTCCTGTGTTTCCAGGGAAAGCAGTTTCATGACATTCAGATGTACAGAAGGCTTTCCATTGTTTTGTCTAGTTGATGATTTAAGGACAAAATTCATCTTGGCCCTCACTAGGGCATGATCAGTCCAACAATCCGCACCATGCATAGATCTAACAATATGGGCATCCTGCATATCTCTCTTGTGGATGATGACATAATCAATGAGATGCCATTGGCGTGGACAGGGATGCATTCACATAATAACATGATCACTCCTGTTCTTGAATTAAGTGCTGGAGATAAACAGATTAAACTTGGTGTAGAGGTCAAGAAACATTAAAACATTGGTGTTGATTATCTCGACGCCATATTTCCCCAAACTACTCCAGGTCTCCCAATCTGTACCAACTCAGTCACCAAGGAGGACAATCTTGTCATCTTTTGGAATCATGAAAAGTATACTTCTCAAAGATTTATAGAATTGATTCTTTAAAATGTCAGTACTGTCCATTCTTGGAGCGTAGGTACTAATGATTGTAGCATATTGTAATCCATTCAGAAGTAGGTGAAGGGTAATTAAGCGCTCAGTGATTACTTTAGGATGTTCAACAATTTTTGGTACAAGTGTGCTATGTACAGCAAAACCCACATCATCTACTCTATCCTCCTCAGCACACTTTCCCTTCCAGAAGAAAGTGTAGCCACCTCCAACTTCTTGAAGCTGACAATCACCAGCTAAATGAGTTTCTGTGAGAGTAGCTACATCTATAGAATATCTATCTAGCTTCCTAAACACCATATTATCTATGAGAGTCCGTATGTTTCAACAAGAGAGTTTCAGTTTCATCATTAGTTTTTTTCACTTTTGTTCAAGTGCCAAATAGTCATCCACCAGCCGCGCTGGCCAGATGAACGAGACAGGCAATTTTGGGGTCACTTTTTCTAGTCCCTTTCAGCAATCTTCTGGTGAGCAGTGCTCTCCTTAAAAGGGCTGCTCAGACACCCCTGGAAGAACCAAAAGCTATCTCTGTCTCAATGAAGATGAGCTAGCAACTTTACATCTACCCAGAGACTGCCAAATGTGCAGTCCAGCAGCTACACACTTCCAGCCTGTCAGACCTGTATCTGTCGCTGCACTGCCATAGTCATCAGACTTGCATTGGAAAAAAAAACAAAAAAACTATAAAGCCGGCAAGTAATGCCCGTGCAGATTTTAAGGTCAGATGCAGCTTGCACAGCACTGCATTGATCCTCACCACAAAGCCACATTTTCTAGAGACAAGCAATTGCAAGATATCTAGTGTGGCCATGAGGCAGGTTTTCTACCAGAGTTTTCTTCTCCTAGGAGACTGTCAGGAGGCATATATATATATATATATATATATATATATATATATATATATATGTCTGCTTGTACAGATTGTCTACCTAGTAGTGCAGTGCAAACACTACCCTTGTGATTTAACCTGCCTGCTGAAGTGTATTACAGGGTATGGTGCGTGGAGATTTAGGGGGTAAAAATATATATATATATACACACACACACACACAAGGTGAAATTCAATTATTTGGTCAGTCTATGAACAACAGTGCATTTCAGTATCTTATCCATATAAGATTTATTGGAAGCTAATCTTAAAGTTGAACAAATATATTACACTTCAGATTACAATCATAAGCGAAAACAAGTCTTTGTGATTAAAAACAAAATTTACAATTTTATATTTATATCCGTTTTAGTAGAAACATCACTGTCATCTTACCAGTAACATTTTACATGTACTTCACAGATTACTTTTTTAGTTGATAAACACAAATTTCTTGAAACATGAAAATAAGAACATTTGCTAAAATTAGTCATTTTGTTTTGCTTCTTGGTATCCTTTTTGTCTTAGTTTTACTTACACGAGTCTAATAAGTTTTGGCAGAATTATTGGAATCATAGAATCTAAGAACTAACAAGAACACTTACTAAAGGTTTATACGTTTATATTTTTTCTAGGTTTTGTTTCTAATTTTCATTTTAACAAATATAAAATACTATTTTTTCTTTTTTCTTCCAAGACTGGTGAATTGTGATGTCAGTTGACTTGCATCAAATCACTTTGCCTGGAGGGCAATTTGGTGGGTATTGCTACACCCAACAATTCCATGGGAAGAAACCATACTTGAAATTAGCTTGGATAGATTTGATTCTAATTTTCTCCTGTAAGAGTTGAAGAGAAAAGCAGAACATGTAAGAATAGATATTATGAAACCATTTTGGATATATTTCTTTTTTCCATTGTGTCTAAATTTAGAATCTCTTGAAACTTATTACTTGCTAATGTTTTAGTATCACAGATACACCAACAGATAATTATATTCCTATATTCATAATTATAATTTCTTTTTCCTTTTATGTTTGCCATGCATATTGTTGCTATAGGTAGGCATTAGCTACTTATTTTTGTGTGAAAATAATAGTCATACTATGTTACTAACACCTCATTATAAAACAGACCTAAGCCTTAGTAGGTAATTACAGTACCTAAATATATAGTTTTTTTTTTTAGTTTAATCTTTTATTTCTTTGTAAAATTT
This sequence comes from Acanthosepion esculentum, assembly GCA_964036315.1. Classification (NCBI taxonomy): domain Eukaryota; kingdom Metazoa; phylum Mollusca; class Cephalopoda; order Sepiida; family Sepiidae; genus Acanthosepion; species Acanthosepion esculentum. The sequence continues at coordinate 93,516,814 of OZ038506.1, read as the reverse complement.
GTATTTTCCTTGTGTTGAACAATACATCTTGGAGCAAAGGAAGTTCATTTTGAATAAATTTAATTTGGATGTGTAACACAAAACAACTATCATACACGGTAAGTGAAAGGATTAAAATCCCCAAATATTTTATGACATCATTAGAAAGTCAGAAGTGAAAAAAGTGATTATTATAGAAAGTAACTAAAATGGAGGGTAAAATTTTCCACTTTGATAAAAAAAAGTCTGGAAACTAGTTTGGTACTAATTGCTTCACTGACTGCAAGATAATTACATTTCAAATTTAAATTGTTTGTCCATTTCAGTTTAAATATAAAAAGGGTCATAAAATGACTTCAGGCTTATGGCCATATCACGTTAAAACACCAGCTCCTGTATGATCACTGAAGTTAAGCAATGTCAAGCCTGGCCATTACTTAGATAGGTGAATGCTTGGGAATACCTGGTGCTGCAAGCTTGGATGTGCAGGTGGTATAATGGATAATGGCTCAAAATTGTTAATTGGAAAACTGAGTTTGAATTCCTGTTGGGATTGTTATATTCACTTATATGCAAATACCTTTGGGAAAGGTATGAATCCAGCTCTTTGTCTACCCAAACATGGGTTAAGTAGTAAGAAATGTAATACTAAATCATTATCTTAAAAACAAATTCTTTCAATTTGAAAATATTTTCTGCCTTTTAACAATCTGTGGGTGATTGATGAGCCTTAGAAAACAAATCAATCAATAAAATTACTTCAAGCCCTTCCTCCATGCTGAACATTTTCATTTCAACTTTGAATCTTTTCTTCTTACTTAGGAGTTGTTGTAAGACTTAGAAAGAAATTAGATATACAGACTGGAACCAACACCTCAGGACACAAATATCCATTTCAATTTCATTCAAATTGTGTGCAAATGTATATGTACATGTGTGCGTGAATATTTTAATTTAATGACAGACCAAAAAATATTTCTCTAGAACTAAAAAAAGGCTTAAAAAACATAAAAAAATAATTCTATTCTTATTATTACTGAATAACTTCTCAAATTTTCAGTAAAATCCCATAGTCATCTGATTTTTAGAGTTTAAAATATTAAGTTTTATTTCCTTGTTTCCAAACTTATGATCTTATTGCTTAACCCAGGGTGGGGTTTGTCCAGTCTGAGAAGAGGAATGTATTATACAGTGTCTTATTTCAAATTTAGTCAAATTGTTTGTGCATGTATGTGCTTGTGCATACATTAAATGACACAAGCCCATGTAAGTCACTTATGTGAAATGCATATATATATATATATATTGTGTAATGAATAATGAACAGGGAATCAGTTTTTCTTTTAAAGTATAGCTCATCATTGCCTTCAACTGACTGATTGAATATCAAAAATAGAAGATATTTACCTGATAGGAACTTGTTTCTTGAGATTTGGCAAAAAGAAATTGTAGTTTTCTAATTCAATTTCCAAAAGGGTTTAGTTGAAAAGTTCCAGTTAGATGAATCCAGCCATTGTTTTTATAATATAAAATTTAATCCATTTTAAAATGTTTGGTGGTAAGAATATTACATTTTTCAGAATCCCTATTGGCAAGCAATAATCTGCAAAGAAAAAAGAAAAATTTTATATGCTAATAAATAAAAAAAATTATTTTAAAGTGTAAACTTTTTTAATTTTTTTTATAAAGTAAATGTAGAAAATCTACACAAAAATAAGTGGGAAGATACTGTATTTAGAAAACTCTTTTCATAGTCAGAAAAGAATTTGCATGGCAAGCTTAAAAACAGTGCTATCTCTTTCTTTAAGGAAAGAGACAAATGATAAATCATGAACCAAAATCTTCACTTGTCTTTCTTTTTGTGTTAGAATAGTTGAATCGCTTTACGGAATCGGTTTAAAATTAAGAAATACGAGTGATAGAGTTCACACCTCCACTACTTATTTTGCTGCTTTTGTCTGTAGAAAAAAATCCTAAACTCTTTGGTGATTCTTCAACACAGAAAAAATTTGTCCAGATTTCAACGCTTTCTTTACAGAACTGTAACGTTGAAACCAGTAATTACATTTAAAGTACATAAAGGCAAACGTTCACGGTTTTATTCTGTCTAGTCCAGCGCTTTGCTAACAATTCTTTAACAATTGCCTTCTGTTCTTTTGATACAAAATACAAACATGGTAGACTTTTAAGTAGAAATTTATCTACAAATTTATAGCGATTAAATGGGGAGTGGGGAGACTTTATTCTTAATTTTTGACAACTTCATAAAAAGATAATTTTCAGCTTCCCAGGGCTTGCAATTTTTTTCTCCTTACAAAGTTATTAGGAAAAAGTAATGCAAAGTTGTCCATGGCTAAATAATTGGTGTAAAAATAAATTTTAAACTTGGAGAAAATTTAAGCTTAAGTTTTATCTAGAGTTATTGAATGGCATTGATTATGTTTTTCAACCTCAAAAGTTTGTGTGGATAGCAACAATTGTAGTTTAGGTATAGAAAAGCAAATTTTCAGGCTCTGATTGTATGAAAAACTCTTTAAAAAAAAAAAAATAACTCCCTTTTTTTTAAAAATAATTATTTATGGTTTAGTTTTAGTTGAAGTATGTGAGACCATTCCTAAATTATCGAGACAGAAAAAGATAGCAATTCTGAGTTCGAGAGACTGGTAGCAGAAAGAAACAAACAGAAGTGAAAAAAAATAGTTAATGCTCTAAGAAACGCACATAGAAATTGGAAACCAAATCATTGACGCTAATTAGCATAAATTATGTACTGAAATGTGGAGAAAAGAAGAATCGTGATAATATCATGCAGTCAAACCCGAAACAGAAGAAATGTCCTGGTCTCAAAAACACTGTCACATTTCAACCCTGACTACACTAATCTGCAGATGCTAGAGGAAATAGAATATACACAAATGTATATTTAAACATTAAAAATTCTATTTTTAAACTTAAGCAACCATGAAGCTCATGATAAGTAAGTCAAGAAAGCTACCAAAACTACTAAAAGATAATAAAGCATCACTTGACTTTGAATCTAAAGTTTTGAGTGTAGTGCACTCTCTCTTTAAATTCAAAAAGAAGTTTTGCAGTTTCATAAAAAAAGTCAGGAATCATAATCACATTCCAAAGCAAGTGATGTACATCATGCATTATGAAACAAAAAGGTAATCCTCAAGACCCACACACATACAGAGGTATCTCAATTGGGTATGGTGAAGGTACTAATAAATATTGTACTAACTGGACTCTCACCATTCTATGAAAGTCAACTTCTAATAAACCAATTTGGATTTTGCTCTGGTAAGGGGTGTAATGATGGTATGAATGTCATCAAAAAACTCCAGAAAATCACATACAATTTTCTATTTGAGACGCATATCTGCTATGCTGACCTCACAGCAGCATACAACTAAATCAATAGAGGCTTCCTTTTCTTATCTATTAGAAATCATGTTCTAAGCTCTGACGCCACTGATTGTTTCGATCTAATAGAGGAAATATATCAGTCCACAAAGTTGTACAAGTCTGGTGAGAAGCCCAATACTGAATCATTTCAAACCTTATCATGAGTACAACAAGCAGGAAATGAAATACCTAAGCTATTTAATCTCTTTCAAGGCTATACTCTGCACATGCCTAGATGTGAAGAGATGGGCACATAACATTTAGGCATTTTGTACCAGATCCAAAGCAAATCTATTAATAGAAAACAGTACTCCTGATTTCTCACTGCAGAGGCCCGTGTATGGATGATAAGAGACTATGCTGACATTGGTATTCATAGTTGCGATAAGAATGACCACGAACATAATTCTTGGTCTTAGAGAAGACCATTCTTCATCAGATCTTGTGGATTAGAATCACAAAGAAATTGAGTAAATAACAAACAAAACAACATCCTCTACCAATATCTGTCTCTATTTCTGAGATGAGGTTTTGTAACTATTTACACTGTTCAGACTGTTGTCGTCATCTTTATTGCCATATTCACAACATTTCAGCCATTGTACGCTTCTGCCTTCTTCAGGCGATATAGGACACATAGCCCAAGCATTGGTTAAGTAATCCAAAAAGTGACTTGACCCTTAGAGTTGTAAGTTCACTACCTGGCCACAGCAGAAGTGAACAAAAACTTGTAGAGTTGAGTTACTAAGGGAAATAACTGAAACTGAGATATCCCAAAAAGACATGGCACATGAAATTAGAACAATCTACCTCCGTGTACTAAATATAGGGTTTGGTTCGAAATTCCAACATATATCATCTGAAGAAGGTTGGAATGTACAATGGCCGAAACATTGTGAATATGGCAATAAAGAGGAGGACAATAGTCCAAACGATGTAAATAGTATATATCATCCTCTACCAAGTATACCAAGTATTCAAATAGAACTCAAGATAAACCATTCCAAAACAGAATATGATCTGATATTGGAATGGAAAATTCACAATGTGGATTTAATAAATACTGAACACTTAAAATATTTCAGTGTATGAATCAGTTATAACCAGTTTAGTATAGGAGATAGAGAAATGGAATGAAATAGGCTGCAATAAGGTACTTTGGTCAAACACCACAAGAGGTTACAAAACCAAAACATTAATCTAAGAACCAGAGTAATATTCACAAATAACATTGCCAGAAATAGACTCTCATACAGATGTCATGCATGGCATTCACCTTGTTCAGAAATATCTAAACTGTCAGCTGTATAAAACCATTTTCTCAGATCAATTATTAAAAATGACTGAGTGAATGAACTCTTGGTCTCAGAGAAGACCATTCTTTATTGGATCTCATAGACTAGAATCACAAAGAAATTGAATAAATAACAAAAACAACATCACTTGAAAACTTTCAACAGCAGCAACAACTAAAATGAACAGCACACCTAACTTGAAGAGAAAATAATGACATAATCAAGATGCAGACTTTCCACACTACCGCAAACCAAAAATTAGGAAAGAAGCCTCCATCACTACTGGAAAAAGCAATAACAGTAGACTGAACAACTGTTTTGAGAGAAAGATATAATTTTCAACTGACAGTAATGCTAACTGTTCAGTCAATGAATGCTGAATATTTCCATATATGTAAATGGCTAATCTCAGCATTACTCATGTTGTAGAAAGTTACAGAATATTTTGTAAAGTCCTTAAATTCTTATTAGAAAGTTTTCATATATGAGAATGAGGTGTTCAATTACAATGCAAGTTTAATATTAAGCTAGACTCTTTTTTGTGTCCATCAGTTTAGCTAAATTGAATCTTCCTTTTGTTTAACAATATAAAGTAGAAAATTAGACATTTCTTAGCTAGAAACCAAAGTTATTGGGGTGTTTTTGGTCATTGGAAAATCATCACTTGAAAACTGTCAGCTGTTGTATTTACAGTTGTAGTTCAAGCAATGGTCTCCAAGGGGCCATAAATGTTAACCTGTCAATGACATTTATTAATTTATAAGTTCTTACAATATCATAGTTATACCTTTGTTTATGGCTGCAATAAAAATCTAGTAAAAAAAAAAAAAAAATGTGTGTATTTGAAATCTTTTATGCTTCCCCCACCCACAAACAAACACCTCCATCATGAATTATGTATGACCCAAGTGTACATGATGAGGATAATTTTTAAATAAAGCAAGATTCAATAAATTAAATACATAGTTTAAATCTGTGATCTTTTATTGGATCCAAGGGATCCATTTTGGCTTTCAACGAAATCTAGATGAAAATAATTCCCTGGATACGTTTAGCTAGTTTATTACAACAGAGCATAATGTTTTGATAATCTCTGGAAATAATTTTTTGTCTTTCTCACCAGACATATTTTAAATAATTAAAAAAAAAAAAGTGAATGAAAAATTCAAAGAGTGAATGAAAAAAGAAATACATTTATATTGTACACTAAAACTTGTCAAATCGTTATATCAGAGTATACATTTGCAAGAGTGGGGGGCTGATTTTAAATAGACTTTGTTTTGTCAAAGTAATCAAAGAATTTTTACTGGGTCAATGAAATTCACCCAAACTAGATTCTACATAACAAAAAAATTTAATAAATTTGTGCTTCAAAGTAAGTTTTGATGACAATATACCAACAATAAAGATGAAACATTATTTTGGAGATCTTCATCTGCTGATGGTGTCATCTCAAAGACCTTTACTTAACAGAAAGAACTAAATATTAATATACTATATATTTACTTACATACATTGACATTTCTGAAACACTGATGCTATCATCATAAGTTAATCTCTCTTAACGATTCCGTAATGATTCAGTGTTTTTGGTATTTTCATAGAAAGAAATACTTAAATATGAAAATCTCACTCCACAACAGAAAATATTAACTCTACTTTCTAAGGTTACCTTATTTCTCATTGATCCATTAATGATTATATTGGCATGGAAAAAATATTTTTCCACTCAATAACAATAAGGTCTAATTCCAAACTTTCAACAAGGCTGGAATATACAAGCTAATACCAGTACCAATTTATACTGTAAAAAAGAACATATATCAAGAAAGATATAGAGTAGAGAAATTTTCTCTTCAGATGAAAGAATAAAAGTAAATTGCATCAACATTATTAATGAAGAAGTGTTGATGCTGAACCAATTGAGTTTAAGAAAATACTCATTGATTTTCTATAAAACACCATTCATTCATAGCTGATCAATTGAAAACTGTTTTTGCTAAGAAGTTTTATTGTCATTTTAAATTATATTAATTTACTTGTTCATCAATTGCAAGGGACATTATGGGATTTCTGTGAGTTATACAACTTAATTCATTCTTTTTTTAAATGTAGATATTGCATAGAGAAAGAGATGTGACAACTAGCAACTATGTTCTAAAATATATTCATCAGAACTGAAAAATGTTCAATGTAAGCAAAAAAATTCCATCACATTCAAATAAAAGAAATCAGAAAAAACTACCTTTAACTCACAAATATCACACAAGGTTATTGACTGCAGTTTCAATAGAGAATATTGCTTTCTTTTCTCTTTGTTTCTTCTCTGTCCACCCATTATTTGGAGTTGTCTTAAAACTAATTAAGTATTTCAAGGGTGACAATAAAAGACAGAAGATTTGCATTTGAGGTAATGAGATCATTACACTCAATTAGTTGAGGTGTGAAAAAAATTTAGTACACATTGAAAATGAAGTTGTTGTTTACCACTGACAATAACAAAATGACAGTCCTTGCTTTTTGATTTTAGCAAAAAATCTTTTTTGCAACAGTCAACAATCTGTCAGAATAATGTTCCCTAAAAGCTTTCATGCACACATGTACACATCTAGCACCACTGCACATTCATATTAAATTTAGTCAATAATTCAGTTTTATTCATATTGCAGTAGGATCTTTAAGTTAGAGGTAACAGGCCTACATACATTTGGAATGTCCAAGCAATCAAGAAGTTTAGTTAGCTTGAAAAACTCTTGTTTTATTTTGTATCTTCTTCCCCAGCGTGGGACTGCTGCAGGAGGGATTCCTTACAAGAATCTTTTGATTAGCTTAAAACATTTGTTTTTTGTCAATAGATAGCACTAGGAGTATTTAGTTTTATTGCTTCTCAAAATGATAGCTTCTGATTGTATCACAACAGCTATAATATCAGCATAGATTCTGCAAGAAAAAAAAAAAAGAATCAAAATTGTGTAGGTTCCAATCTATATGATTTTCATAATTTTTTGAGCCATTTTCAAAATTTACGGGATACCATTTATGTTTTCAGGGATTTTTTTACAATTTATTTTTGAGGATCTGCAAAAATCTGATGAAGAAAAAAGCCAGTTTTAAAGAAAATTGCTTTCTTTTCATTATTATATCACTGTTGTAATGATTGTTGCCATGTCTCTGAGTAAAATAATACTCAAAACAAGAAAAAGCATTAAATTAGTTAAAAAAATTGAATGTCATTTCAGTTGTCAAATATAGATTAGGTGTAAAACAAGGTTAAACCCACACAAAAATGATTTTTGATGAAAAATATCAAAAAAGAATATAAACATGCTTTTTGAAATTGTTAAAAAGATGGTTACTAACCAGAGGATTAGTCATAAGAAAAATCATTGTAATTAGCCATGTTCAGATTAGATTTTATTCATATATTCAGCTTGGATTATAAAGTATTATTGACAGAAAAATTAAAAGCCTCTTAAAAAATTTGGGATGCATCCCCACAAAATGACGAGAGGTTAATGATCATCAATAACATCAACTAAAATATTCTATATATATTTTCTTTATATAATATCAGCAACAAAAATGTTCAATAAAAACATTGAACATATTTAAGTCAACATCACAAAATATGGCAAATGTAAGAAAAGCAGCCAGTGTGAATAGATATCCATTAATTGGATTAATAAATAAAAGATGACATCCCTTCAGAAGATCATTTTCAGCCTTATGGTCTAAATAATATCATATGTTTAAAAGCCTTTAACTATGAACTACTGCATTTTCTTGTAAAATGCATAAAATCTCTGATCTATTCCCTAACTGTGGCATGATTTCTTTCAAGAAATCAGGTAGCCAGAAAATTTCATGACAGTACCCTTCCATCTTTTAAATATTGGCATATTTTTTCTTGATTCTAACACAAGGAACAGAAGGGGAAAAAAGCAAAATTTTTTGTATGCTATGTTTTTTATTTTAAGGAAAAAAAAAATTTGATTCAAAGAGACAAAAACAAACTTCTAGAGCTTATAGAAAAAGTTCTATGACTGCTTGAACATATCAAAGCGTTTTGTGAAGTTTCATGGAAGAGATTCCTTGTTGAACAATGTTCTATGGGTGGATAGACCAGTTGAAGTTGGTCATAATCAAAGGGAAACATCACTTGTAAATAATCAACATTATAAGACATGGAAGATAGAGGACATACTCAAAATATTGGAATTAGGCTTTGAAAGTCATTAGTTAGTCACTTTGATGTATGGCTTCTACATGAGTTAAAAGAAAAACATCAACCAGATGTTCCATTTTTTAAACAAATGTAACATAGCTTCCCTGTGCATTTTCTATAAATATCTTCTGATGAGCTTTTCACTTTGGTACCTCGACTTTATGAATTTAAGCACAGTACTAAATTGGTGTCAATGTCTCATCATTTTACAGTTGAACTCTAAGTTCTATGCTAACAGTTTCTTTTCTGACATTTTTTGCCTGTGGAACTCTCTTCTGGCTTCTTGCTTTCTAGTGAAATTTAATCTTCAAAAATTTAAATGCCATATCAACCCTTATCTTCTGCATTTTTAATTTCTGTTCTTTTATTGATCTCTCTCCTCAATAATGTTTTTTTCTCATTTTCTCACACTCAGTAAACCCTTGTCTTAGTGACTTTATTGCCTTGCTTGGGGTGAAATGTTTAAAAAAATGGTCAAGTATGATGAAAAGAGGATTCATGTTTTTTTTGGTAACCAGAGAAAAACTGTTGAAGCTTGGATGAGAAATTTTCACTCATCTGCTGTATTTACCAAATATGGCACTTTCAGATTACCATTTATGCCAGTCTTCAGAGAATTTTCTGTAAAAGACACCTTGAACAGATTGTGTTCAGAAAGGTGAAAAGTCATGAAATTGTCTGAAAAATGGTAAATATGTTGTTTCATGAAGTTAATGCTTAAAAAAAAAAAATGAAAGAGTTTTTTCTTTTTAATTTAATTAATCAAATAAACATTTTGTCCACTTAATAAATGTTAGGGATATTAAATGAATGAATTAATTACTAAATTTTAAGTCTAAAAACTTTATGAATTGTTTTATGTTATAGTTTTTATATTAAATGAAGCTAAAATATTGGATTGGTTGAAAAGTTTGATTGGCTATTAAGCATAAAATTTACTTAATAAACCACAAAATTTTTGGACAACCCAATATTTATGAAAAATATTTTTTCCAAGAAGCAACATTTGAAGTGAAAACAATATAAAATTAAAAAAAAAAAATTAAAAAGAAATCTATCAATAAATGCTTAACAACAATTTTAGCATTTCTAAAACATTACAACATTTATTAAAATTGGACAGAAATTTTTAAATATTCAAACAATTTGATGAAAATGTATTTTTGAAAATTAAATTGAACTAATTTTTTATCCTTTTGCAACAGATATGGAGAAAATTTAAAGATCTCTTATTCCAACATTTTTTTGTGTTGAAAAAATATCTATATGCTCTAGATGTCTATGGAAGCCACACTTTAGTTGTGAGATTTTACAAATCTAACTTTTGACATGTTTTACATGCTTCTTACATATAATAAAAGCTGTATCTCTCTTTTCAGTTTTGTCAATTGAGCTGATTAAATGACTAGAAGATTTGCTTTATCATGCACCCTTGACAACAAGCAAAAGACTGAGGAAATTAGAGATAATCTAAAAATATAAAATAGTTGCTTTGCCTCGATAATAAAGTCAAAATAGCCAATGACAATTTATGGCCCAAATAGTACAACTGGAGAATGGAATTTAAACCTAATGATATTGAATTTTCTTACTGAAGGTAGAGGTTAACAAAAAATTAGTTTTATGGCAACCATTTGTGCCCTTGGGAAATTCTTAAGAAAAAAAAAGCACAAGAGCAAAGGATAATCAGAGTGAATCCTTATATAATATAAAAATTGATACAAGATTTTAGAATCATGACTTTCCACAATTTTCTGTTCTTTATAGCTCTTAATAAATTTTGTCTTTTAGTTATCTCTGCTAAACTTTTTCACCATCTCATTAGATAGGTTATGAGTTGTTTTCCTCTGTCCCTCTTGCCTTCGACCTGTCCTGTGTGTATCAAATTTTCCAAGCCCTTTTTTCCCCCATTATGATCCTAAGAAATTTCAATTATCTCCTTCTGATTTTAAGTATAGGTGTCTATTATGTTTCCGTTTTCTCTAAAACTTTGTTGTTGTTCACATATTTGGTCCATGGTATTCTCAACATCCTTCTGTAGAACTCACATTTCTGTGGCTTCAAGTCTTCTTCATCTGCAAGGAAATTGTTCAGCATTCACTGCCATATAGGAGGACAGATATCACATAACATTTCAGTAGTCTCCTCTTTATTTCTAACAAAAACTTTCCTTAATACATTTCATTATCCCAATGCGCCTCTGGATTTTAGTGTTGCACTTTCTCTTCTCTGCTAAAACACTGAAATATTCAAATTGTTTAGCAGGTTTAGTTAAGCTAATATAACAAGATGCAAAATAACAGTGTCACTATTATGATGATTTCTCTGAAAGGTAATTGTACAGGGTTAATTATCAAATGGAAGAGTAGAGTATAAGTTTGGAAAAAAAAAATGAAAAGTGCAAACAGCCAGCATTAAAGATTTGTTCCATGTAATGAAATATTGGGCTTGGATTCAGTTTTAATGTCAGCACTGATAAAACTCTCTTAATCATTTTTATTCTGGTCAGCATAAAAATATCAGACATATTAACATGATTTTTACTTTTATTTGCTTATAAAATATTAAAAATCATGTATTACATAAAGAGTATATTAAATCTGCACATTTATGACAATTTGAATTCCATTTGGGTCTGTTACATTCACTTACATGCAAATGCCCTTAGGAAAGATATGGATCCATCTCTTCTCCCACCAGTTATGGGTTGAATAGAAAAATAGATGGGTACTATAGCCTTGGTTGGTAACCAGTCTACTGCAGAAAGAAATGGCAAACTACAAAATCTTCTGCTTATTCAGTCATGAATCAAAAGAGACATGCTTCACATATTATACTTAACGGATTGAATTTATGTCAAAAGTTTTGAGCATCAATATATAGACTCTTTCTTTCTCCAATATTCTGGAAATGGCTCATTCAGAAACTTTATTGTAACATGACAAAAGTGAAAAAAAATCAGATAATTACTAGTAATTGTTTTGGGAGATATTTCAGCTTATTTTGTTCATGTTTAAATTTTACAATAAGATAGAAGGGAATATCATGTTAAGAAAAGGTTGAATTACTGAATACGAAAAACAATAAAAGACACCTACTTCTCAGTTAATCAGCTATGATAGAATCTTAGCTGAAAAATCAGTGAATAAGTATTTTGTGAAATGAGTTCTTGCTACCTGATTACCAGTTTATGGTTATAAACTTGAGATTAGATCGAGAAGAAAGGAAACAGTAGACACAGACAAAGCAGGGAATAAATTCTCTAAATAGAATAAAATAAAGACTTTCAATCAACACACTTTTGTACAAACAAAAATAAAAGTTTAATGATTTCAAAAACATTTCAAGCATTCCTTGTGTATAAAGACATAATGGGTTAATTAACATCAAAAATGGAAACAGAAAAATAAAGAAAAGTGATATTTAAAATTAATTTTATGCTAGAAGAAGCAGGAACTTTGCAGGCAGGTGTGTATACCTTTACAAAAGCTTCAATAACATCATGTCAGCATACTGTCAGATTTTATTATACCAGTCACTGTTTATCCATAACATTTGTATCAACCAATGGAAAAATGGTTAGGATACTTATATTAGCAATGTATTGACTAATTTTCAGCACATGTCTTGTTGGTTAGGGTCAAGAATATGCTGACTGCATCCATCTGCAAATAGTGGTCCACCTGTTTATCATACCACTGTCTATATTTTTGACTCTTATACAAATCAGATATATTTCTGACCTATTTCTGTTTTCTGTTTCTCATTCAAACTGTCTCTATGTTTACCTTTTTCAGTCTTGTTAAAAACAAACCTATATCTACCTTTTTGACTCGTGTAAATCAAACCTGTGTCTATCTTCTTAACTTAAATGTAAACTCGATTAATGCCTTTTTTGACTCTTATGCAAACCATACCTTTGTTTACCTATTGTTTATCAAAATGAGTGAATTCAGAATTTATTAATTTAGAAAATGTTGATATGGAATAAAAAAACAAACCATATTTCAGTTTATAATATTAAAAATAGCAATAATAAATTATTTGGGGGAATGTTAGGTTTTATTATGCAAACATGTAGCATAAATTCTTATTTATAAATAAATTCCAAAGATATATGCCACAAAAACATAAATGAAAGCTTTTTTTGGCAAGGTGAGCAATAGACAGCTTTGCAGAATGTGAAGGGGCATATCATGCATAAATGTAAACTGTATTATCAAAATAAAAAGGTTTTATCCAAGAGCTTACAATAAATATCTACATAACTCCTGATACCGTCATCAACTTGAAAAGAATAAGTCATGTTGGCTGAGGATCCAAGTTCTAATCCAACCATCAACTTCATTTAATGTTGCTCTACTCCCTTGTGAATGGTTTTCAGCCTTGAATATTGATAGATCATTACAAATAGAGCAGGTGAATTTCAAAAGCAGGAGAGAAAAATATCTGTGCAAATGCCGAATTTAAGTGAACAACATGAAATCTTTGTTTTCCAATGTTTGTCACCAGTTGTGGTGCAAATGAAATGTATATTTGGGGTGGGGGGATACTTCAAGAGTATTGAGATAAATTTTTGAAAAATAACAAAAGAATCAACACATTTGTCAAGTAGCAAAGTGGATGTTAAACAACTGAGATTTTTTTTCTATTAATACTGACTATTTTCCACTATGTAGAATAAATTTTGTGTTTTAAATCAATATATATATAATTAAATTTATGCTTGGCTCTGTATATATATTAAAAATGTGGGGTGCGAGAAACTGATGTCAAAATGGTCATAAAGTATTTGATCTGAGAATTTGGCTTTTCCCAAAGTTCAACATTTAACTTTTTTCAATAACTATTGTCAACATTTTAGTTTCTGATTCTTATTAATTTAAAAATGGATATTAAAATTTCAAAAAATTTATTTAACTCTTAGAGGACCTCAGTACATAGGTAAGTCATTAAGTTCATAGCCTAACAAGTAAAAAAAACATCACAACTAATGTTTTCAGCATAATACAGCAGTGACCATTAATCATATTGATTGATTGATTATTTCTAAGGAATTAATGGATTTTATTTACAATCTGACATTATTTCTTATTAATCTATTAGTTTTACTGGATACCCATGTTTAAGTAGATGCCCTGCTATTTTTAAAACAGTGTGAATTACATCTATTGGCCTGCACATTCAAGAGACTCAGTAAAGAAAATGTGCTCTCCAGCAGTGGGTGGTGGGTACAGATTCAAACTCTGTTGGAGAGAATTTTATCATTTTATATACTATGTACATAAAATATATAATCAATCATTAGCATATTTGTGTGCTTATAAGTATCTGAATATATCTACAGCTTACGTTTGAAAAATTAAGAGCATATAAGCATGTCAACACAAACATCGTGTAATGTTTATCAAGAGAAACCAACAACTCGAGTTTGAATTATGGCCGAGTTCCCTTTCAAACAAATCCCCTCAAGTATGAATAGGTATGAAGCCATCTCTTCTTTCTCCAGCTAGGGGTTTAACAGTGGAGCAGGACTGGGCTCTCTTGCCTTGAAGTGGCAACCACTCTATTATAAGGAAAACTCTAAATTCAAAAATTCCCGAAGAGGGATGGACTTTGTCAGATGATCTTGCCCTAAACGCACCTATGCAGCTTTGGCTGCAGTACATGTGGTGCTCCTATTTTGTTAATGGGCTACAGGACTCATAACATTGTAACATATACACAATTATATAAACTGCAATTTATGTGTAACATAAGGAAGAAAATTTGTGTGTCTGTATATTTAGATTTATTTTAAAGCACACTGTGTGTGGGAATGTGTTTCTAGATTTGTATGCTTAAATATCCATAATCATACAAGCAAACAACTTTATCTGCAAATCTCTGTAGATATGCAAATGAGTGTGCTTACATTTTTTTTAACACAAATAAGCATATTTTTCATTCAGTGCATTTATACACAGCAAGCCTTCATTGTAAATGGATTCACGAACCACAAAGAACTCATTATTCCTGGATTGCTAACAGTGGTTTCACTTTTCACCCTTGGCCCAATCAACAAAACTCTAAAGTTCAAAACTTTTATAAAGTAAAAGTATTCTAAAAATCTATTTCAAAAGGTTAAAATCTAAACAACAAAAAAGACAGATATAAATCTTTAACAATAATTTTTTAAAGACCATGTCACTTCAGGATGTTGGCAATCATGGGTTTCCATATATTCCTTTTCTTTATTATATATGAATTGTCATGACTTTTTGGGAAAGATAGTGGAGTGGTTTCTCATTTCCTTCTTCACAGTTCAGAATTCCAAATTTTCCTTCTTTAAAACTTGTTGCAACTCAAGTCCAGAGAGTCCAGTCTATCCTTGTATTTAAACTATAACTTATAAGCAGGAGAAGAAATGGATTCGTGCCTTACCCAAAAGGATGTCAATTTTTGGAGATACCTTGATAGATTACTATTATCTGAAGAA
This sequence comes from Acanthosepion esculentum, assembly GCA_964036315.1. Lineage (NCBI taxonomy): Eukaryota > Metazoa > Mollusca > Cephalopoda > Sepiida > Sepiidae > Acanthosepion > Acanthosepion esculentum. The sequence goes on along the minus strand of OZ038506.1, from coordinate 93,501,429 downwards.
ATCATCAACTATTGAGTTTTGCGGAACCTGTCAAGCCCCCTGCTCTCTCTCTCTCATATATCTATAAGTGTAAAAAGGTTTTTGTGTGATATGTTTTTTCCCTTAAGACTTCATTGGACTGAAGACCTAAGTGATGAAATATATCATAAAAACTTTTTGCCCTTTGACATGAGTATATATATATATATATATATATATATATATATATATATATATATATATATATATATATATACACACACACATTTCATCAAAGACAACAGACAAGGGACTATGATTAAACTTTTTATTTAATTTTTCTTGTGTTCAAACAAGTGTTTTCTTTTCTGGACACAGAGTGTGTAGAAACTGTCCAAATGTTCTGTAATTTTGAGTGCTTTCAGCTATACTTTTAGTCATTATCAAAGGAAAAAATTGTTTGAACACAAGAAAAATGAAATCAAAAGCTTAATCATAGTACCTTGTCTGTCACCTTTAATGAAACATTTATAAATGAAGGATTGCTGCCTAAATACAATATATATATATATAATCCAAGACTGAAGAGATACAGAACATTCACATGTTGTACAGAATGAACTTGCCAACTGCACTTTAACTTATCAACAGTCAGCAAAACTTTCATGTTCAAAACTTTTATTAAACTAAAATTACAAAATCTATTTAAAAGGAGTAAAACCTAAACAAAATGAGATAGACATAAGTTTTAATAATAATAGTCATATTTTGAAAATATAAAAAATAATCAGTTTAAATGTTGTGAAAGCCATCAAAGTCTGAGTCATCAAATGATTATGCTATTAATTTGCGTTTTTTTCCCTTCTCACCTAAATTTGTGAGTAGAAAATATAAATGAAAAGAAAACGTGTTACAAATAATGGTATCATGTTGCGTCAGATATTTAATTATATTTTCAAAATAAGCTGCTGTTTTTATGGTGATAATTTCTACATATACCTAGATGGGTCACTATTATCTAGAATTTTCATCATCTGCAGGTCCTACTGTATGTGTCTATTCCTTTATACAAATGTATGTTAAATTACGAGTGGCTTCAGTAAATATCTGAGTCTGAAAATTCACAAGTGTGTGAATAAATATTTAATTAAGTTTGTTTATATTTTGACACAATGTTTGTTAAGGGTGGTGTACACAAAGCTACATTATAGTAAGAATCACAGATCTCAGTGCTTGTGTGTAACATATATAAAATTTTTCTAAATACATTAATTTTGGAAATTAAATGAAACCTGTGTTAATATGAAACTACACAGTAAATGCATGTCACCAAATTTATATATATATATATCCAATGATTATTATCTAGGCCTTTAAATGTAGCTAAGAGTTTGCACATGTGTGATTGTCAGCTGACACCCGAGTCCCCAACCTGATGATAACAGACCTCCCTCCCCACCAAGATAGCCAATGCTTACATCATTTCTGTGATGTTTTCACTATAGAAAGAGAAAAATCAATATATGCCCTAATAGACATGCTAGGCAGACTTAGTCACCACTGCCTGTCACATGGACAGACAGACAGGCAGCAACCATCTTACATATGTAATCATATTACTTGTTGATTTATCATTAATATTTATTTACCTACTGACCTAATCAATCTAGCACATTATATCTAATAGGTCACATGTCCTCCACTTAGAAAATTTATTGAGTTGAGTATATAGATTTCTATATAATGGTCATTATAGTAAAAATAATCAAATGTCGAAGGTTTTCTTATAATTTAGCAGTTTGCCAGGGAAAATTGAGTAACTTAGGAAAGTTGAGTAACCATGTGCAGCAAAATGTGGAGAAGACAAAAAGTCAGTCACATTGGGGTTGGTGTTACACCCGAAGAACAAGCAATATTCAATGCAATTATCAAAATGATAGGAGAAACCAGATGGCGTGTGAAAAATATAACAGTGATGGAGACTGTTGTATTGAAATTATTACAAGTCTTTCAAAGTAACACCCCTTTGAACAGGCCACTTGGCATTGTTACAACAATCCCTGTGACTGGCTGAAAAGGAACCAATCAGAAGGCACCTTACTGAAGTTGCTTTGTCCCGATGTGCATGCCATGTTTGAATATTCTTCCTCTTTCCCATGTTGTCTTTTAATGAGTAGCACGTACAAAAACACTACTGTCAGAAAAACTTACCAACAGATCAGTGGAACCCGGAATTATAGCATCTACACCATGTGAAGAAATATCTTCTCAATCCTCAGGAAGTCCAGATGCCGAGACATTGCTGTACCAACACCACAACAAGAAATCACAAGATCTCAAAAAATTGTTAACAGGATGTTTCTTTTCTGTGACATGTCTGCAAAATATCATATTTTTGTAACACCATTTTGGTAAACCTCCTTCTTTTCTCTTTTCTTCTGTTTTACACACAAAAGGTTTGAATCTCAAAGTTTTGGTTTCATTCTTTTTTTCTCACACTGTGTCATGTCATTGAATTATCCTTTGTTTCTACAGTGGTAATTACTTATCTTTTTGAACAAACTTAAATGGGTAAAATACCAACAATTGAAATAGATCCACCTTATGGAGTAGAGAATTGCCATGCTCCAAAAGAAAATCAAGTTCTCATACATGTCAAAAAAATAGTTACGAAACATTTGATTAATATATCAGAGTTGCAATAGCCTCAGGAAATCCATGTCTCCATCTTTGTCGTCCTCATCTGCAGCATCTTTGTAATAAGCTGCCACAGTTTCATAATGTCTCTCTTTCTCTCTTACAACCTTTCTTTCACTTTTCTTTTCACACCTTCCTTTTTTTTGTTTCAGCAACAAAAACTGACAAATATCACAAAAAGAAAGAATTAAGAAAAAGGGACGTGTGACCCAAGTGGCGTTTTAATTTTTAAGACCCAAAGATAGGATTATTTCAGATTTTCAGTTAACAAATTTTTGCAATGAAAATGATAAAAACTCTTCTTAGTTTGAGTCTTAAAGCATAAACCGAAAAAAGGTCACACTTTCCACAGCAAATGGGTTTTCTTTTATGAATATCTGAAGTAATTAACAAAGAACTCCTTGTTCCTTTTATAGATAAATCAATGATATAAAAGTGTTTACTGGTGACTAGCAAGGGTAATAAAATAGATTTAACTGCACATCTGATCAATCTATTTAACTACTCAGTACATGCAAAGCCAAAACCAGTTTTACAGAGAGGTCTGTAGCTTTATGATAAATCTTGTTATCAAACACAATATGAAGTGATTCTCAGGGTCTCTGGTGAAACATTTAAACTTTAAATAATTCAAAGCTCCTCAAACAACCAATAAAGGGTATAACATGTTTGATGGTGACCCACAACTGAAAAACAGCAAAGCAAACCTGTCAACCTAAAGATCTTAAAACTTGGAAATTTAGATCAGAATAACAGAAAGATCTTATAAAAAACAGGGAGATATTATAGAAAACAGAGAGAAACAGAAGGAGAGCTGCAAAATGTTAACTCTAAAACATCATTCTTCAAATTTACCAAAAGAGGTGTGATTTTGAACCAACATTAACCTATTTCAGAGCAAAGTTTATCATATAAACAGACCCTGATTCAATAAATTTAGTACTGAAATTGGGGAGTGGGTAGTCAAGGTCAAGTATAAAATAAGTAACAGAACTATCTGACAAAAAGAATTGACAAAGTTTGTAATAAACAATAACAAAAAAAAGAACAGGGCAAAAAACATTATAAAGCAAACAAAATCTATGCAAGGCAAAGCAACATTAATATGGCAAAAAGTTCACAAACTAAGAATTGCAATCAACACATAAAAGCAAGTTCGGACATGTGAATGTAGCGTTCTGACTTCAAGACAAGACAGACCAGGACTATATCAGGTCAAACCGAGAACCAGCCTATTTTATTAGCTGGAAAAAAAATCCCAGCATTCATTTGTATGCTCCTGCCTATAAAGGGGAAAGGGAAAGTGCTTTGCAGTCATTCCTGGTGATTGAAATCAACAGAAATAGGTTATCTTTGTAATAATTTAACCAAATCATGACCTGAAAAGTGAAATGGTTTTCAAAACATATACTGACTGAAAGAAATATTTTTATTTGGTAACTCTTTTAGTGGAAAAAAGATCAATAATTTTTTAAGGGGCAAACCTTGTTAAAAAAAAGAAAAAATGTGGCAGCTTTGGTGAAAGACACTAGTTATGAACCAGGAGACTTGGATAAAAAGTAAAAAAGCACAGAAATCTCCCAACCAGGAGAACTGACAGATCTGTGAAAGCAAACTTTAAAAATGAATTGAACGAGACACACACTTTTTGACTGAATGGATTTCTATTGCAGGATATTATTCTCTGCCATAAAAGGGTTTCCTGCAGATGGTGAAGTCCATGATTAATAGTGACACAAAATTTTTACTCTGCACTGTCAGCCCATTTGATAACTGAGAGGATGCAACTCTTCACAGTATCTGACTTACTTGGAAAATCAAGAGTAAAAATAAAATGAATGAAACAAAAACATTTCAGTAGTTAAGGAACAAAATTTTTTTATCAATTGGAATTTTTCCCTTCAGGACCAAAAGGTTCAGACTTTGATAGTTTTGAGGACATTTCAGTTGATTAAAAGAGTACTGGATTGTTATATAATATCGGTCCTCCTATATGGCAGAAAATACTGGACAATCCCATGACAGATGAAGAAAAGGAAACAGAAATGTGATTCTACAGAAGGATACTGAGAATATCATGGACTGAACATGTAAGGAACGAGGAAGTTTTAAGGAAAATGGAAACAAAATAAAACGTATACTTAGAATAAAAAAGAGAATTGAAATGTCTAGGGTATATAATGAGGAAAGAGGGCTTGGAGAATTTAAAACTCATAGGGCATGTTGAAGGCAAGAGGGACAGAGGAGATCAGTGAATAACCTAACTAACGAGTTTGTGTAAAAGGTTGGCAGAACTAGGATTAGGAGAGATAGCAAAAAATCAACAATTGCTAAGAGCTACAAAGGAGAGGAAATTGTAGAGACTAATGATTGCCCATGTCCCAAAAGGACATGGTACATAGAAGAGAATTTGTTTTTATATTTTCAAAATAATGTTATTAATAAAGATGTGACATCTATTTTGTTTATATTTCACTCCTTTGAAATATTTGCAAAGTAGTTCTGGCTTCATGAAAGTTTTACTTGTTGAGCCAATCATGAATTAGCGAAACCACAGTTGGTAGAACACAGATGATAAGGTCCAGCTGTTCAGTAGGATGTAATAAAAGATGGTAAATACCTTACAAACCACTAACCTGACTATTTGATGGAAGAGTACTTTGCTATATTTTGAAATCGATGTTTCTTCCTAGATTTGTCCAAGTTTACAATACAAAAACCATCTGACAAGACAGATTGGTTCAAGAAATGGCACTCAACCATATTTTGATTTCCAGAAATTTAAAATTTTAAATCAAAGTCTGTTTTTCATTAAATTTTTGGCATGGGTTAGGATTTTATTGCAATTTTAAAAAAAGAACGAAAAAAAAATCTGTTTTTGGCTTGTTTATTTGAGTGAGCGTGAACAGAGACCTCACACTTAGAAATAACACACTCAATTCACCCACATTTGGGGCAATAACAAAGGTCAAACCAACTGACATGCAAAATTTTAGTAAATATAAATTCTTTTTATTTTGGGGTGAATTAACAGAAAAGATCCATGAGTTTTAATGTTGCAGAAGTATGTGGTAATGTGCCTCACCATTCTTGTACTTGTGACAGATGCAGAAACCACATGTAAATTTAGTGGTAGATTTATGGCCAATTATTTTGGATTAAGATTAATATTAATATTAGTCAATATAGAGCAAACAAGAATGGCCTTTTGCAAACCTGGAGGAAAGAAAGCAAAAGTGAGACATTGAGAAAATGGATGCTGAAATGCGAACGTCCAGGAAGGAAGGATTCAGAGAGGGAAAAAAGAGGAGAGATGAAACTGAAAAGAATTGGAAAAGGAGAAAGAGGCCATAACGGCCATTAAAGTGTAAGAGAGAATTGACAAGATAGAGATTTTAAAAAATAAAATCAACAAAGATGAGAGAGTTGCAGAGAGTGAAATGACAAGAAAGGAAAAGACAATAATAGAGAGGGAGAGAGAGGATGAAATTATAAATGAGGAGAGCTATAGCTGAAAGAATAAATGTCAAAGACAAGAGAGAGAGAGAGAGAGGCGCGCGGGGGGGGGGGTGACAGTAAAGATAAAAAAGAAAAAAAAACAAACAAACAAGAATGTGAGAAGGAGGACTGAAAAGAAAGACAATGACAAAAAAAAGAGGACAAAAAAAGAGAAAAAAAAAAAGAGTGTTGAAAGATGACACCCCCCAACCAGAAAAGATGAGAGAGAGAAAGGATGTTGGGGTGGTGGTTAGAAAGAGAGGGAGATTTAAATGTAGATTAGGAAAGAGAGAGAGAAATGATCAGATTTGAGACAATAAGGACACAAGTAGATCAAGGAGACATGCGTGGAACTTCGAGCAAGTGTGCGAGCTTGTGTGCGTTGTTCCCTGAAAATGACACCGACTGACGACAACATACAGTGGCATTTAAGGGGGAGCTTTAATAATATAAAACTTAGGAGCTCAGTACATTTGTACTGAGCAGTGACCATGCAAGTTGCTTGTGGACATCGTATTCACTTTACAAAATAGGTAAGTATAATTATTTTATGACCCTTTCCTTCCTCAGCATGCAGCCTTAGCAAATGTGTAAGCAAATCGTTCACCCAATATCTGTAAACGTAATTGTAGACACCAAAAGAAAAAGGAAAATATTTATTTTTATTTGATTTTATAATATGAATAAGCTTCATTTTTTTTAAAAATTAGTAATATTATTAATAAATCTAAGAATCTTCTAAAAGCAAAGGAAATGTAAGTATACAAATGGCTTTTCAATAAGAAGCTAAAATTGGAAAATATGATGACCTCACTTATAACAATATACACTAAAAATCATTATTATATACTGTTTTACTCAGACTAGTGACCTCTCTTCATTGTTATAGTCATGTCATTTTGGTTTTCTTCAGGTGTCTGTTGTAATCTGGGAATTTCCAGGGAATTTATTTAATCCAAGGGAGTAGACAGTTTTTATTCTACTGTTCATACAGGAGGAAATCTTCATGGCTGTCAGTAAAAGCGACAGCCAAAGGTCTGAGCTACAGGGCACAGATGTCAAAATCAATTTAACTATCTTTGAAGTCTAATAAAGGAAAATAGAAAACTAAGATGCTTTACTTAAACAAAGTAAAGTATTAAAAGAGAGGAAAATGTCCTTAGGAATAAAGAAATAAGTGCTGAACTGCTACGTAATATTTAAAGCAGTGAATGACCTACCTAACGAGCTTGTGTAAATAGTTGGCAGAACATGTACTTGAAGGGATAGCAAAAAGATAAACATTACTCAAAGCTACAAAAGACAGGAAGTTGTGGAGAGCCATGATTGTTCACGTCTTGATATGACTCATGACATAGTAGTAGAATATGACAGTATGTGTTGGACAATCTTTTCACAGACGAAGAGACTTGAAGCAATAAATGAACATGTAAGTAACAATGAAGTTTTAAGAAGAACAGAAATTGCAAGGAAATTAGAAAGTGATAATTGAGTGAGGAAAGAATACTTGGAAAATTTAGCACTCATAAGACAGTGACGCAAGATGAAACAGTAAGTAACCTCCTTAATGAGTTTGAGTGAATGGCTGGCAGAAAAGATATAGTAGGATGATAAAGGAGCAACAATTACATCAACAGAAAGTGCTTGATAGGGGAAGTGTTTGTGTATGAGTTTAATGAATAGTTTCCCTATGTTTTTTTTTTACATTTAGTTGTATGGTGGGTTGAATGAATTTGGATTTTCGGCAACACTGATACACACCACGCAGTACAAAAAAAGGGAAAAAAACATATGGTTCAACCCACCATACAACAAAGATGTAAAAACAAACATGAGAAAAATATTCATTAAACTCATGCACAAACACTTTCAACAAGATACTCAGTTAAAACACAGTAAAAATCAATTGCAGTTGCATCGATGACATGACACAAATAATAAAAAAGCACAACAGGAAAACAAGCAATAAATCAACTGAACAAATCAAACACATGTGTAACTGCAGAACAAAGAACGAATGTCTCTTAAACAGCAATTGCTTGCAGAGTAATGTAATATACCAAGCCACTGTAAAATCAGTAGATAACGAAGAAAAATATACATAAGAGTAACTGTTGGACCCTGGAAACAAAGAAACTACATACACAAAACATATTTTACAAATAGTAAATATAAGAACAGCACAATGCTTTCTAACAAAGATAAAAACAAAAAACAAATCACATAAATGGAAAATAAGGAAAACAGCAATAAATCTAAAAACTGTAAACTCTGCCTAGAGGAGAAGACGGCTATAATTACCTTCCCAGACCAACACAAACAACTAAAGAAATGATTAGAACTCATCTAATGCAGACACAAAATTAAAATAAATAAAACAAATTAATCGAAACAAACAAATAAATAATTATGTAAATAATAAACAAATTAACAGACTACAAATGCACACAAAAACACAAGTAAATGTAATAATAAAAACCAACAAAAAACAATAAAATAATCAACAATACATAAAGCCACAAAACTGCATCCGAAATGACAATAATTTCAACTCAATAACCACTAGAATGATTTGAAATATAGCCATTACCGTCCACCTAAATAACCGTTAGAATAATACAATAGACCTACTCATAATGCATCACTGGCCAGTATATATAAATAGTCAAGTGAAAACACAACACGCCTAGTGTGACGATTACATTTAAGAATGAAGTAGACTGTTACCGCTGGGTGTTGACTTCCATGTCTACTTTTATACACTATCACTGATATTGAGCACTTTAGCCCATAAATATAGCATACTTTAATGACTATATATTTATTATACATAAATATATATAATATGCTTAAGTTTTCTAAAAATCTGATCCGTTTTTTAGTTCCGACAAGGCTGGAGTATTGTAATAGTAAAGACACAGTGATACTGAGGATCTGAAATGTTAATAGCTTCAAATGTGAACACATGTAACAATATCCATCTTTCTTTAGAAAGAAAATGAACACAGCAAGAACTAGTTTCTGTGTAAATTTACATCGTTTTATCTGACCAAGAAAACGTTATTTCTAAAAGTTTTGAGGATTTTTCTCGCTTTATGTCAGAATTTTCGAGATGAGGAATTACCATTATTGCATACTTTGCTGTTCAGAATCGCATATCCTCATCTTGGTTGTTATATTCATTGTAGTCTTTTAGGCGTCTATAGCTGTACTCGGTAACTTTGGAATCAAACCTTTTATTCAATCATTGTGGTACATTGTTCTCTTTCTATATTCGGGGATTATTTCACATTAGTTAATATTCACCTGTCTTATTCATCTTTCAGATAAGATTCAAGGGCCTTAACTTCTACATTCCTTATCCCTTGTAGATCTTAATAACTGTTGTCACAAAAGTTATAAAGAACTACAAAGGACATGAAATTGTGGAGAACCATGATTGCCAACTTCGCCAAAGTGACGTGGAATATAGAAGTTAAGACCCTTAAATCTTATCCAAAAATATTTGAGGAGTCAAAAAACTGAGCAGGATGATTTTTCACCCAAAACATTTGAATGTCTTATTTTTCTATTTAAAAATCAATTGACATTTGAAGAAACAAAATTTTTAATGAATTAAGAGAATCCTCAAACCACAGGAATTTGCAACATTCAAGGATCAGACATTTTTTTTTTACCCTAATACCTTATTTATCCCTTAAGAAGAAAGGCGCTCATATTTTTTTTTCTTTTTCTTTCGTTCACTCATCATATTTCCACAACTGGAGAAAGGCAATTTCTTTATAGAGAGCCTAGGCCACCATACATTTTTTCAGGAGGTAGAATGGGGGTGAGGAAATTAGGGTAGACTGCAGTGATGGTGGGCTGGGCTAAGTACCTGACCTGTTTTTTTTTTGTTTTTTTTAACACCCCACCTCCTTTATTTATTTGTTTTTATCAGTGCAAGCTGCCAGTGTCAGTTAAAGGGGGTCACTGGAGAGGTGTGGGGGAGAAGCTTGACCAACTTGTCTCTAAGGCGATGGTGGTGGTAACTGTAATCAGCACCAGCAGTTCTGACTCACATATTTTGGCAACTGCAGTGTAGAGAGAAAGAAAGTGCTTATGGCTTATCTCTGACCCCACGATGTTATGTAGCCATTGTGATACACGAGAAACAAAGTTTGAAAACATCAGTGGATTACATAACTGCGAATCCATTCCCCCCACTCATTCTCAAGATATATATATATATATACATATAGACACACACACACACACAAGATGCGATGGGTAAATTGTAGCCATTTTATATTTTTAATTTAACGTATTCACAGTGTTTCTTTTTGATTTTGTCAACTGTATGGTAGGGTCAGTGAGCACCATCTGTGAGAAAAAGCACACCACGATGCAATTCACTCTGCCTGACATTTGGAAACGGCATGCTGTACTGCTTGGCATTCGTGCAGGAAGCTCCAATATGAACATTTCAGAATGTTTGGGTGTCAATTTTTGGACAGTCCAGTGGATTCACAAAGAGTTGGATGAGTCTAATGGTGATTACGAAGTTACAGCAGCTCGGAAAATTCACTGATTGTTATGATAAGAAAAGAACACCCAAATTTGTTGGTGAGGGCCTCAGACCCAACACGGAGACCTACATCAAGTGCCTTGAGGAGGTAGTGCTGCCCTGGGTAAAGAGGGTGGCTACTGAAAGAACCTATCTGGCAACAGAACTCTGCACCATGCTGCACAAGCATGAGAACCCAGTCATGGCTGCCAGACAATTTCTGTGACCATATCACCCCTTACATCTGGCCACCTAACTCCCCAGATTGCAATCTTCTTGATTATTATGTGTACACAGTTGAGTAAAAGACCAACAAAACACCTTGTAACACCAAAGATGAACTGAAGGCAAGGATTATGGCAGCATTCACCAACTTAAACAAGCAGACTATCCAGAAGAGTTGCAGGAGATTCCAAAGTCATCTGGAGGCTGTGGTTGAAGCCAATAGCAATTTTATTTAATAAATTTACTCATTAGTATTTCAAAATATTTTTGTGTAAGTTTGGTAAATATATCTCTTAAAATAAGTTAGTTTCATTTTCCGTAATTTAAATGACAATTTATACATCACACCCTATATATATATATATATATGAATAAAGGAATATATCTTTATTCATATTGTCTTTTTGCAGATAGATTTTTTGCTATATCTGAAATTTTACATATAACACATCTATTGAGCTTATTTTCAATATCGATCCATCCAATTTAATATCAATGTTGGTATTAATTTTATCTTCCCATTATATATTTTCATATATTTCCAAAGTACTTATTCTTTACTACATTTTGTGATCATCCTACCTGTTTTGACATTTATATTTCCTTTATCAAGTCTATTCCCATCTAAAACTAATCTTCTGTGTGTGTGTGTGTGTGTGTGTGTGAGAGAGAGAGAGAGAAAAAAAAAAAAGCCTAAAATTCCCCAGCTCATTTCTCTTAATTTCTTTCTGGGATGTAGAGTTATTTACACTATTTTGCAGCTGGTTAATTAAGAGTGAAACAATGAAATCAGACATAGTCATATGTAGAAGGAAAAGGGTGCTTATCAACCTCTGTGGAATGAAGTGAAAATGTTAGACAAGGAACATTGGGGAACCAAACATCTGAAGGAATCAGTGCACAGTAGGCCAGACATAGATATAATCAACATATGGGATCCATTAAGAAAGAAAGAATACTATGTGCCAGAAATATCCAACAACTATTAACGTTAGGGAATGGTAAAATGATGGTAGAAGGAAACACAAAGAAAGAAGAGGCGGTGGCTAAGTTTGACAACAAGTCTACAGCAACTCCTGAAGAGGCAAGAAGAACATTAGGTTTACGTTCTAGCTTCAGGATTGTCCCATGGGACAATGGAGGATTAAAGCATTGGTTAATTAATTTTGTGGTATAATTGTGATTTAAATCACTGGGTCAAGTAGTACAGATATACCGTTACCCAGTGGAAACAGAACTAGAAGAAACCAAGTAATACTAAAATGGACAATTAACCAAGATATCCCTAGACATGGGCAGTGAAATGAGAATAGTTTAGCCTCTTAAATTGGATAAAGGGTTCAGCTTGAAATTCCCTGAAGGTTGCCCAATTTGACAGACAGCTGAAGTAGCCAAAATGTTGTAGTAGTAACAAGAACATTACTCTTCTTCTAAAGTTCATAAATCTTTGTTTTGATTTACTGGGGTAAGGAAACATGTTCCTTTCTGATTCAAAGATTGTTAAATGTCATGAAAGGGTTTATTTGAGCCATAGAAACATATCTTCAAATGGAATAGGGCTATTTGACATTTTTAACATTTAAAGAATTTCCACTGTCATTTTAATACTCAGACAACACAGAGTCTTGAGAAGAGATCTTTCAAGCTGATGTTTGATCATTAAAATACTGATTTTGGGAAGTGGATCTGTCTGACCCACTTCACAGTGTTCCCTACCCACTCCTCATAAAGGGGAAAAACAAAAGCAAAGAAACTAATTTTTGATTTTCTACAAATACTTTCCTCAATTACTTGCCTTGATTGTCGATAACTATTACGAACATTTTCTTTAATCGATTTACAATAAAGATATAAAAATATTAACTGTTTGATTTGGAAATGAGACAAGTGTTGTAAATGTATCGGTGGGTGGTGCTGTAAAGATTAAATTTAAAGTCAGACAAATCTTAAGAGAGGTCAGTGTGGCTGAGCAGGCAGAAGTGTTTTTTCCCTAATGGACGTACACACCCTGATAATAAATTAATGGGCACTTTAAACCACCAAGTGGTTCCTTCCTTTGCCATGTTGCTGGGTTATGTGCTAGTTTGCAGCCGGTATTAAATGAGGGAGAAAGTGCATGAGAAAAAAGAAAGTCTTCCTTTCCAGATCTAAACGCAAGTGGACAGAATTTGTGAGGCTGCAAAGGTAATAGTTGCTTGGATGACCCAAGTTGACCTTGGTTTTAATTTTAACTTCTCAATCTTCAATTAAAGTCAGAGAGGACTAGCTGTCAAAATTTCTATTGTAACAAAAATATGAGGTGTTTGGGACATGGTTGAAGTGTGGCCAGTATTTTGGCAGGAGGAGGAGGAGGAGGAAAGGTATTTTTACTTAAGGGTTAAGTTGGAAATAATGAGTTGACAAATATTTTCAAGTTAGCATATGGATATGATTCACCAAACAGTATGGAACAAGCAAATCAATTTGTGTCTGTAGCCGGGTGGGGAATTATAAGCATTTGTGGCTCACATATTTCTCAAAATATTCATAATGACCATAATAAACACTAGTACTCCAGAAAAGTACACTTTTACTTAAAATCAGAAAATGACTGTTGAAATTTCTGGGGCACATAATGAAAAAAGAGTGATCGGAGAATCTGACACTCATAGAACAGACTGAAGCACGAGAGCAACGGCAAATATCACACCTAATGAACTTGGATGGCAGAGCAAGGATAAGCGGGGGTAGTAAAAAGACAAACATTGCTGAAGGGCATGAAGTAGTAGAGAAAAAGATTTTTCATGTCCTCAAAGATAACTAAGAAAATACAACAAAACAAACAAGGAAAAGAGTGCTGGACTGCTATGTAATTTTTAATCTTCTCTATGGCAGGGAATTCTGGACAGTTTCATTTCAAATGAAGAAAAGATTCAAAGCAACAGAGATGAAGATCTCTCAACAAATCTTTAGAATACTATGTACTGATGATTTTAAGGAGAATAGGAATTACAAAGAAACTGTTGCTAATAATAATAATAATGAAACATAATGAGGAAAGAACATTTGGAGAATTTAACATTCTTAGGACATTCTGAAACTTAGGAAAGCACTAAGCAATTTACTTGACAAATTTGAGAAAATTGATGAACAGACAAGTAGCACAAAGACAAAGAAAATCAGTTAGCACTGAGGAAAAAAGATGAAGCGTTTGTTCAATATCATTCTGACAACAGAATGTTTAATCCATAGCTGCAGAGAGAAGAGATGATTTTATGCCTTTGTCAAGGGCATTTGAGCAAAAGTGAATGCAACAGTCTGAATTTGAACCTTGGTACACAAATAACCACTAATCAATGCGCACAGAGACAACAGGTAGTTTATTTTCTAACACAGTTACAACTACATGTTACACTTATAGTGAAAAATAATAATCTCCAATTAAGCAAAATATTTTAAACAAAACGAAACAATATCGGTAAGAAATGATTTTATAACAACTAACATTTACTTCCCCATTCCTGGTTTATTGAGAGGAATGTGAAAAATATTTATGATGGGACATGACAAAAAATGAGCATTTCAAATCACTGACACTGATATGAAGATTTGTGATCATTGGAAATTAATTTCTTGTTATTTCAATCACTAAAAGAAATGTGTTCAATATAAATGATTTTGATTAATTTGTGACAGGAAATAAAGTGTCTCTTATGACATAGCCCTAAAAGGTCACTTCAAACTGAAAATATTCTATAAATATGATATATCAATCAGAAAAGCCATGAAAATTAGACAAATCTTTACCCAAACAACAGCAAGAAAAACTGAATGAACAATTGCAAGATTTATAGTGTTCTTTTAATGCATTGTGTTTGGACAGTTTTACTCCCTATTTTCTTAGTAATGTCATCATTTTTCTGTCTGAATTTCTGGGATGAGGAGTTATCACTATTTACAGTCAGACTAATGTAACTAACCGGCCCACAATTACTATGCCACTACATCCATGTGGGACAACAACCTAGTGGTTAAGGCATTGGTTTGTGAATTTGGTGACATAGTAATTGTGAGTTCAATCCCTCGGTTGAGTAGTGCAAATTCTGTGGAAACAGGGCAAGAAGTAAATGAGTAGTATTTCATAGGGACAAGACAAGATATCCCAAAACATGGACAGCAGAACAAGAACAATATATGCCCATAGATTAATTAAAGGGTTCAGTTCAGGATACCTTGAAGGTAACCCAGATCAACAGACATATGTAGAAGATTGGGGACACAATGGCCTAGACATTATAGTAACAACAAAGATCGGGACATTAATGTAAATTATTATTTTTTTCACCTCAAAGAGTTTTATATTTCTTGTGGAGAAATCAAAATTGATTTTTGTCAAAATGGTATAAATGGATAATTAGTGAATAAAGCTAAAATAATGGTTTCCTTTTTTGTTTTTTGTCAGGGAGATTCTTTTTACAAAAATGTATAATGTAAATAAACAATAAAAAAAAACTCTTGATAATGTTTGTGCGTATGTAAAATTTTGCAGAAGTAAATGAACCATTATTCTCTGAATGCTTCAGACTAATGTAATCTGTTGATTTTCTCATACTATTTCACTTGATATATTCTTTGGCTTCCTTAAGGCATAGATCACATCTGGCAATCAAATATTGTTCCTTGTGATCACTCAAAGACAACCAGATACAATTGACAATTGCAAAAGGCGAAAGAACAAGTTGATCAAGATATTACGATTAAGATTCTACTTTGAATTATTTGAAGAATAATAATAAAAAAATATTTCATTGCAGAATCCTAAATAACACAAGTGTTTCTGGAATTGCTTCAAACCTATATATTTTTGAAACAAGAAAAATATTATTAAAAAAATCTAATGTCTAAACAAATTTTAAACTTTAGTTTTATTCAGGCCTGCAATGTTAATGGTTTTGTAGAAGCCCCAATCATTTTATTCAAAATATTCCCTTTGTTTATAAGAAGGGAAATATATTAATGGATCATATAACAGTTATTTATTGAAGATTTAGTCTAGAGAAATAGAGAAAATCTAAATTAGTACAGTATTTTATCATTAACTAGCAATGATGCATGACATTGTCGGAGTCAAATTCCTTCCTTTGTTCTGTTACACAGTCATTTCTTTGAGAAATTTGCCTCTACAGTAAAATGGTATTAGCAAAATTGACGTCATAAGACCAGTTAGAAAGGTTGAAACATTTTGGTAGTCATTTTGTTTAGTATATCCATCAGTAGCATAACTAGAGGTGCACAGTCTGCTGTGGGTGACACTTTTATGGCGGCAGCACTTTTGGGTATGTTGTATTTAAATAAAAGTGGTTTTAATGTTGGGATACTACCCACAGTTGAAGGACCTTTTTGATTTTGGGTAACTTAAACTATGGCATATGTATTTAAGCAATTATTATCTTAGTTGAACAATAAATGTTATTCAGTGACGTATTCAGGGCTGTTTTATCATTGTTGACAATGTGAAACCTGTGAACGAACCCAGGGTGCATTCTTTTAATGCTGCTATGTGTGGTGGGAGACACATTTTGGTTGTTAGCATATAAATTTCAGTTATTTTCCTTGACAGAAATTCACCTGAAGGTATGTATTACTCTATTTTTCATCTTTTGGGCCTGTTAATAGTTTATCTACAAGGGAGTCACTTTGCAATATGTTGCATTTGGCAGGGGGGGGGGAATAAGAGTGCGGGGGACAAATACAGGGTCTACTGCAGGTGGCACACATTCTAGCTACACCACTGATATCAATTATAGCAATAAATGCACCAACAGCACAGCATATGGAGGAAGATATTGATAAATTTTACAGCACATTGGATAAGACTCAAAGTTAATTGCAAGAGATAGTCATCATCATGGGAGACTTAAATGCTAAAGTAGGAAAAGACTGAAATCGTGAAATAGTTGGTTATTACAGATTAGTTTCACGTGTATAGAGAAAAATGGTTCCAATGGTACACAATAAGTGACTAAATAATTGAAACTTTTCAAGAGCACCTAAGATGCTTATCGACATGTAGAAGACCAGTAGGAAACACAAAGAACTCAGATTGACTATATGACAATGATTAAAATATTCACTGCAAAAGCTATTCAAGTGCTGACTGTGGGAATGACCACCTTCTAGTCATATATAAACTCAGATTTAAATTATGGAAATAAAAGAAAACTGAAACAACATGTAAACGGTGCTAAGAGGGACAAATGATAAGAAGTTTGGAGACCCATGATCACCCACGTTGTGAAGAAACATAGGACATAAAAGTAGTTATAATATTATAATTTATGATAACAGATTTCCAAAGTGTACTCTTAAAAATGTCAACATTGCTTAGTGCCTTTCATTCACAGGCTGTGATCTAAATGCTAATATGATTACCATTTTCAGATTAGACAATGGGTTTATTTGAATAACTAAATGATTTATTTGTAAAACCCACCAACAAATCAATTGCTTATTTGTAAAGATCACAAAAGACCAGATTGAAAAATGAATAACAAAACTTTTAATTATTTTGAAAAATTTTAAATTTTAAAACTGAATAATCAAATTAGTTATCTTCATTAAGCAAAAACTGTTAAGATAGAAAAAAATATAAGATATGTTTTCACACAGGTTTATAATTATTATTATGTTTAACTCCAGGTGACCATTCCACCAGGCAGTACCAATTCTTCAGATGAGGGTTAAGGTTAATCTTTGGTGCCTGAGGTATCCTCTAAGGGAAAACTGGTGAGGGAGATTGAGCAATTTTTGTCTCTAGCCCCATGTACACATGATACTTCTACTTTAAACGTAACCATGTGCCATATTCTGTTTGAGAGGGGGGCATAGAGAAACTAAAATACTAAACCAAACTTTTTATAGATGTTTGCTAATATGTTCAACTTTGGGGTAGAGCGGGTATCTTCCTCCAGGCTGCACTTCTCCCATTCTATTAAATTCAGAATTAGTTTCCGACATCTGAGGCATCCTAATTTTTGACTCTACTATCATAACGCATAAGGAGCGGCTTGCATATTAAACTAAACTTGTGTCAAATTTGCTCTCATGTGGAGAAAAAAAATTAATGCATTATTAATTTGTTGTCACAATATGACATGAACAACCAACCAACTTTATATTTAATTAATTCAAAAACAAACTGAGCTTTAAATATTAGTGGGTTTTGCTTTAACCAGATGGTTAAGTTTTCTTTACAGATCTGTTTGGATATTCTTGTCATCACTATGATGTGGATAATCAATCTTCTGGATTGCAGGAGAAATACAAGTGAATGAGCAGAAGTGAGATTCAGTTTGCGTTGTAACTTGTATCTTAAAAAGTCTACAGATATAATGTTGATTCCACTTTTTATATTCTCCTTCTTTGGAATAGCAAATCAGACAATGTAAATATATCACTACATTACCCAGAAATGTAGAGGTTACATATGCTCATGTAGATCTTGTGCTTGTAAACATATTTTTGTGTTATTCTAGTCCTTCCTTCCATTCTGTTAAAGTATTAGTATATCAAGGATGTACTAATGCCTAGTGTGAACCTTGGAGAGTGGAGAAAACTAAGATATTTCTTTTCTCTTTCTAAGTAATCCCATTACAAGCAATACAAACAGATCACAATATTTCCTGGAAATACAGAAGTTTTAAACATTGTATCATTTTCATGTTTTCTTTACTTTTCTTCTCTTTAACTCTCCCAAGATCTTGATGCATTTCTTTCCCTTACAAATCTTCATCTTTCTTATGCTATATTGTGCTCAAGGTATTCTTCTGTTTTTATATATGCAGATGTTTCCAAGTCCTCTTGGTTCTGCTGATCATTTGTAACCATGTTTTCATTTATTTAATTCTTTCGTTGTTGATCTGCAAGATCATAATAAAGTGCAAATGCAAAGCTTTTTTCATCTTCATATTTTATTGGAGTCTTATTTGATCTGTATTGGTTACTATGCTGTTCCTATTTTTTGCTATAATTGTCATTTTGCAGCCACTTTGGATTATGAAATTAACCTTTTCCAGATTCAACTCCTTGTTACTTGAGAATAGAATCAAGGAGCAAATGTCAAATAGTTAAATGATTTGTTCTTGGCTTTGAAACTACGAAACCTTATTTTAACAGTATGACATTGATATTTCGTAAATGCTGATTACAAAAGAATCAATACTCACAGATACAAATTTATTGATAGTGGAAATTTCTATAAAATGGCATAGTTTTTTTAGTAGGTAAAAAAACCTTTAACTCTTGCAAATGACTTATTTTTTGTCCCCTCACTATTCAGTTTATTTTTTTGCCTCTCACAATTTTTTTAATGACCCTGTATTAAGCCTTCATTTCCTTCTCCATGTTCCTAAGATTCTCTTCTTACCCCTTCGTATTTACATCTTCCATAGCTCTGCCCGTTTCCTTCAATTTTTTCCAATAACTTTTCTTTCTAACAACAAAAATAACTCCATATTATTTCTGCTTGAGATTCTTTATCATAAAATGGAAGGATGTGGTTTTCCTCCTGAAATTCTCCAATTTCATGGAAATTTATTCCAACAACTGAGCTTATTATTTAGGTTTGGAGAAAAATAGGGATGAAATAGGGTGGAAAAGGGAGAAATTAGTTTCAGCCTTATAAATGGTGATTACTGAACTGCACCCATCATTTCTCTCTTTCAGACAGACACGTGTTTAAGTTTACAGAGATGCATACAGATGCACTGACAAATTATGTGATAAATGCCAATTTATAGGCAGATACACTGGAATATTTATCAGCATGCCTACTCAAATGGAATATACGCAAGGCCAGGTTTAAAGTGGAAAGCACATGCCTACATAGGATTGGTAATATAAATTGCCTAGTCACACAGCATTTATATTTTGGGATTCCGGAATGATCCTCAAATCAATTTTGTGAAACTTGGTCTCAGTGTCATGTTGCATTATTGTAGTTGCGGGTATATGGATTCCATGAATGGGTGCAAAGGATTCCAAAGCAGTACAACGTAACATTCAGTCAATGGCATGTTTAGGCAGATCTGAACCATGCCATAAGAACAGACCCTACACCATTATGGCAACACCACCAGTCCACATGGTGCCTTGTTAACAATTATGTTCCATGAGTCTGAGCCACATCCAAATGCTGCCATTATCCTGAAACAACTGGAATCATGTCACATGTTGCCAATACTCATGAGTGCAATAAGCAATGTCAAGAGCCTGGGTAAGGAGCTATGTCTAACAGGGTGACTCTAATGTGTCTTCTGTTTTTATCTCTGAACTAACCTACTGTGTGTGCATCAGGTGCCTACTGTATGGAAGATAGATGTAATTTGAACCAGTGTCGCTTGACTATTATCCCACCCAATTCTAATCAGATGCCTTTGGTCATGATCATTAAGAACCTATGGTCGCCTATGGTTTGGTAATACCTTTCATTAAGTATTCCAGTACACGTCAGAACCATTATTGGATCTGACATGCTTAGCTGGTTGGCTATGTATGACTTCTGGTCAAACAAAGTCTAGATAGTGCCTTTTGAACACACACTTCTCTGTTGATTCTCTTGGAGAAGTGTGTATTCAAAAAGCTGAGTGGTCAAGCATATCAGATCCAATCCTATAGGGGATGCAGGTTTGAATCCTGCTGAAGGGTGCATATTTTTCTGACAAGATTTCTCAAATATTCAGGCTGGTAGATGTAGTTGGATAAAAAATACTGTTTAATTAAAACAGCTTCTACTCAAATAGGAGTACACATAAAAAATAACGTTTAAACAACATAAATTAAAAATAATATGTTGGATTTAATCCATTTCCTAAATATAATTTTCACCCCAATAATATACTAGGTTTATATTAACTTTGAGCTTTGAATATAATATTTAAGTAGAATTTAGCTTTCCTCCCATGAGACACAGTATTTAAAAATTTTTTTTTCAATTGCCATTATGTGCCTGGTGAATTGAGAAAATGTGAAACTTTAATTTGCACTACAAACATAGGTGTATATGTGTATTTTTTAATATATACTTCATAGCTCTGTTTAACTACATTGAACATGGTTTTGTTTGCATCATAAATTAAATAAATATTTATTTGCTTATCTGTATATGCATGCTATCACATGCATATACAGTTGCTAATATTGCATTATTTAGTTTACATTCACATTTATATATATATATATATATATATATATATATATATATATTTTATGGGAAAGAAATATGACAAAATGGAAAATTTTTTTTGTGTGACACATTTTGACCTTTAGGACTTTATCAGACTAAGTTTATGTTTACATTGATGCAACTACACATATACACAAATGAAACAATTTTAAATCTAAAAATAATTTTTTTTTAATATGCCTTTTGAGTATCTAATTTATCCAATTTTATTTAGATTCTTTTTGTTTGTTTCCATTACATTTATTATTAAATATCCCACATTGTGATAATTGATCTGCTAAGAATTGTGTAATGTTGTAAGAACCTGGACCTCATAATGAAAAAAAGCATTTGTATAAGAAATATTTTTCAGCATAATTCTCTTAATATTAAATAATAAAAATTGTATATCAAAATTCACTTAATAACAAAATGTCAGGTTACAGACTTAATGATTCAGTCTTATACATTCTAAAAATGCTAAATAATTAATTGAAGGTACTGAAATTCTGCTTAGCTCTGGTCTACATATACACCTGCAGGCACTTGAATATACAAAATGCGCCCTCCCTCTTTTCCTCCTCTAAGGAAAATATGAATATATAAATGTTCAGAGAAACACTG
The DNA here is from genome assembly GCA_964036315.1 of Acanthosepion esculentum. Lineage (NCBI taxonomy): Eukaryota > Metazoa > Mollusca > Cephalopoda > Sepiida > Sepiidae > Acanthosepion > Acanthosepion esculentum. The sequence continues at coordinate 93,479,680 of OZ038506.1, read as the reverse complement.
ACACAAACATATCCATCTATCTTTGTATATATTACTGGCAGGGAAAACATTTTATACACCTGGTAAATTTGTCCTGATGAAGCTGGTGATTGTAGTTTTGGTGAATATAGTTTTATCTTTTTGGCAATTATACAGTTTTAACCCTTAAATTGTCTAGCCAATTATTTATAAAGAAATATATTCTAACTTAAGAGACATTTCAAAAGTTTTTACTGTTTTTTTATACTAGAAGCAGTACTCATCATTGCTCAGAAAAAAAAGAAAAAAAAAAGATATGTAGCCAATTTTAAGTAGCCAGTGTAGTTCATTATTCTGAGCACGTTAAAACAATATTTTATATATCAATAGCCCAAACTGAGGCCAGATCTGATCTTCAAAGTCACCGTTGACTCATTTTTACAAAAATTACCTCCAATAGCATCAAAGATACAGTTCTCATCTCATTCAACCTGCCAATCTTGGGGTTAAGAAGTATTTCTGTATTTCAATGTAAAGGTGATACACTACTGATCTCAAATGAACCTAGAAGTCAATAATATATTACTTGGTTATCACTGAAAGAAAAAAAAAACAATAAAATAAAAAAAAAACAAGTGTCACTGACACTTTTCATTTGGTCATAAAGGCCAAACACAATCTTTGACATAATAATATAGATACATTCCCATTCTTTTGTTACATGAAAACACACACACACACACACAAATATAAATATATACTAGGCCTTACTGGATTGTGATGCTTTCTGTAGCCACATAATAAAGCATGGAAAGGAGGACACAGGTCCGATCCTTGCCAGAGAGCACATTTTCTTTATTAGGAGTTCTTGTATGTGCAGACCAGATAGATAGATAGATAGATAGATAGATAGATAGATGTAATATATTCAGCTTAAAATAAAAAAATTAAAAAATAAGAGCATACACATGATTAATATTCACATACATACATCTACATTTGTTGTTATATTCCGTACTAATAGGAAGATATACTTGACAAACACGGTGGATAAATAAGTAAAGGTTTATTGTAATAACCAATACAATAAGAAATAAGATAACAGTTATGTGCATGATCATCGCAAGTCAATCCAGTAGTGAGTGCTACTATTGGAAGGTTGGTAGTTCTCGCATAAGTCTGAGTCGTACTCAACAGATCCCAGTTAGACTCCTGTAGTCCATTGCCTTACGGATACTTATAGTTAGTTACTACCTATAGGTTAGTTACTCATGGGAGTGACAGGTTATTCCATTACAGCATTTGTTTTTATACATTCAGGTACAAAAAAGAATTTCATTAAAATATTTATAATATACATATTCTCTTTCTCTACCTTGGTAATAAGAATTGGAACTAAAAATAAAATAAATAGCAGAACAATTAAAAGAAACAAGTTGCAGAGAGATTGATTAATTTGTTTCTATAACTTAACTCTTTACAGGTTATTTATAGCCAGAAAATAATTTTAGATTGTAAGAATTTTAGGGGGAGATAATAATGATTTAGTGATCAAACCTAATTAACCCATAGTTTGGGGGAGAAGTAGGTTCATACCTTTCCTATGGGTATTTGTGCATAAGTGAATATAACAAACCCAACGGGAATTGGAACTCGGCTCTCTGATTAACAATTCTGGGCCATTATACATTACACCATGTGTACATCCAAGTTTGCAGCACCTGGTATTTCCAAATTGTTACCCATCTAGGTATTGATCAGGCTCAACATTGCTTAACTTTGGCGATTGTACGAGAACCAAATTTTCAATGCGAAATGGCTGTAAACATTTTCTAGGAGGCAAAGTTTATTTTCAATTTTTAAATCTTCAGCAAAAAGACATCACTTGATTATTATCAATAGTTTCTTTGACGCTCTTATTCTCATTAAAACTTCCCCATTTGTTAAATGCTCTTTCCATGGTATTTTCAACATTCATCAGTAGAATAACATTTTCATTTGTGCTGAAATTCTCCAGCATTCATTATCATATGAAAAAGAGCAATAGATGAGTGAATTGGCTTATGAAATGAATTTTCTAATCCCTACTCTATGCAAAGTTTCTCTCATTATTTAGAAATTCACAACATAGGTTTTCTGAAGTTTAGAGATGAAGTATTTTCATTATTCCTCAAATTATCTGGATAAATAGGCTTTTCTCTAAAGTGCTATGATCAACACAACAAAGATGAGGATATTTAACACAATCTATAAAAATTAGTGTCTGTTTTGTCAGACACCAAATGTTACACCATGTTTTTCTTCATATCTAATAATGTAGACCAGAATTATAGTAATTTTTTTTTATATATAATCACCAAATATGTCCAATATAAAGTAGTATAAAAAGAATTACTTTTCTAATATTTAAAATAGGTTTTAAAGTCTCTGTCCATGAAGTTGGCAGATTGGGTTTCTAGTGTCAAGTAAAAATCAGATCACGAATGTTTTTATATAAATCAAAAGCCAACTGCAATAATTTAATTATCTTCCTTAGTTATAATTTGGTTTTAATTGCCAAAAGAATATCAATATTGACATCGCCATAAAAATTAAAGACTACTTTTAAAAGCAAGTTTTCGATTGATTTTTAATTTTTTTACCCAATATTAATTTCAATTACAGCAAGATTATGTGTGCCAATAGGAAAAATTTTAAATTAACAGTTTTTCAAAAATAAATTAGCTGTTATAGAAATATAGGATTAAATTAGTTAATTTCATGATTATTTGACTGTTTTGAAAAATATTACTTTGTACTTATAGAAAAAAGTACATTGTACTTTCTTTTTTTTTTTTTACAATAGGTGTTTGTTACTTATTAACTTGGTTCAAATGTCAAGGATGTGTTTAGTGACTTTTCCTTAAAAATAGAGTTGAAAGCCCCACTTAAATATATAATCATCTCATGAAACACTTGAAGTATGGATGACCAAAAATAACAAAAACTGATATCTATAATTGCAAAATTTATATCCTCAATATTAAAAGATTTGTCATATAAAAGGCAAAACTCTAGTTATTTTAAAAATAGTCAATAGCCACAAAATGTTTATTCATTTTGTTTCTTATGGATCATATTTTAGTTTGGGTCTTATCAATACATCATTCTTTTAAAAGAAATACTTTAATTTTACTTTCTGTCAATATGTTTAGTCTCAATGGCATACCATCTTGTGTGTGTGTGTGTGTGTGTGTGTGTGTGTGTGTGTGTGTGTGTGTGTGTGTGTATGCATATATATATATACATATATATATATATTTTTTCTTTTCTAACAAAAATAATTTTGTCTATACTTCTGTACTGTAATTATTTACACAAATTACATTGTTTGGACTGTTTTCTTCATCGCCATATTCACAATGTTTCGGCCGTTGCATGGTCCAGCCTTCTTCAAATGATTGGAATTTCGAACTGAACTCTTTATTTTGTCCATCAGGGTAGATCATTCTAGTTCCACATGCCATGTCTCTTTCGGATGTCTCAGTATCAATTATCTCCCTTTAACTCAACACTTCAAGTTTTTTTTTCACCTCTACTGTAGCCAGGTATTGAACTCTTATCTGCTGGACCATGTGTCCTTGAGGACATCAGTATATGAATTTTTGGGACTTATAATTACTGAGTCATTAGGTTTATATTTTACCAGAGCTCATATTACAATTTTCTTTTAATTATTGTTTTTCTCTAGCATTCCATATTACTGGTCGCCATATTGTATTCGTTTCTTGGCCAGCTTAGGATATTTTTGTGGCCTAGCATATGTGCTGATTCCTGAAGTTTTTGTATTTATTTTTATACTAATTTTAAGCTACAAGTTAAGAAACTGATAAAATCTCTGCTCACTATTTACATTATTCGGACTATTGTCCTCATCTTTGTTGCCATATTTATTACAACGTTTCGGCTGTTGTATGCTTCGGCCTTCTTCAGGTGGTTGGAATGTCGAACTGAACCCTTTATTTTGCTCACTGGGGTAGACTGTTCTAGTTTCACGTGCCATGTTTTAATGGATGTCAGTTATCAGTTATCTCCTGTTAATTCCCCTCTCCAAGTTCTCCACTGCTTTGAGGACACATGGCACAGTGGATAAAGGTGTTAGATCCAGTAACAGGACCCAAAGAGTGTGAGTACAAAATACCTCATCTCAGAAATATAGACAGATACCAAAACTTTGCTGTCAAAAACAACAAAAAACAAATTTTATTCTCAAAAAATTAATTTACTATAAGATGTTGACATTCTCATGTTATATTAGGCTATATGCAAATCTAATTCTGTAAGTCACTGATTCAAAAATGTTTGACTTGTTTGGTTCGCTATAAGGCCAATGCTTAATGAGTATCCTAATAATGACTTAACTGATTACAGTAGAAATGTAGAGAGGCTGGCTTGCTAAAAACAACTTGGTGTACAAAAACAAAATTTTCTTTTTGAGCTTTCTAAATAGAAAATTCTTTATGGAAATTCCTCCAAAATAAAACAAGAGTATTGACATGACAGACTTCTCTATCCACAGGATAAAAGACACTTACTTTCTATGGCAGGTTAAAAATACATAAATAAAATTTTTTAAAAATCAATAATTTAAATTCCTACTGTCAGTGAATAGCTTCCTCCTAAAGAGCTCCAGCTATGGGTTAAATAGCAGGACTTGTATCTGGAAAAATTGTTATTGCCAAAAAACAGTTAATGCAATATTCACTGACAAAAAAAATTATTCTCACAATCCCAAATATGTTTTGTGTTTAAATAAGCCACAAAAAAACAAAAAAACAAAAACAAAACAAACTATTCAGTTATTGAAGGACCGATGTTTTCTGTATAGAAATAACTAATTTCACTATTACTATATAAAAAGGTTTTCATAAAAATTCACAGAGAATATATGAGTGGTCTTGTTTTTATTTTCATTTATTTCAATCAAACTACATACACATTTTTAAAGATTCCTTAAAAGTTTCATAGAGTAATAATAAGACGTCCATTACACAGTCTGAAATTTGTTAAGAATTTTAAAATTCCCAGTAAGAAAATACGATGAAGATGAATATGTATATTTCTTTTGTACATTTCCCACCCCATGTTGTTTTGAATTAGAAGATGAAACTGATGTGAATGAAAGAAAAGACCGATGGTTCTTTAGCAGCTATCAACAAAATCAAGGGCTGCTTCACTCTGTTTGCCTCTCTATAATGCTCAAAGATTAGCTCAAGAGAAACAGTCAGGTAGCATACAGTAGGACTTGGTATGTTGAGAAATCTTCACTAGGAAATCAATACTCGAGTTTAAAAAAAAGGTTTCTCTCGTTTTTGATAAAAATGAATGAATAAATTTTCATTACGCCTATTAAAATGTCGCAAAGTCAATGCTTACTTTATACACTAAAAGCCCGTTTGATGACAGAGCAGATGAAACTCTCCCCACTAAGACCTATACAGCAAACAAACAGTAAAAAAGAAATGAATTAGACAAAACCATTTCAGTAATCAATAAACAAAATGTTTTTGAATAATTTCAGATTTTCCCAGGATTGATGGCTTTCTGGATCTTTAAATTGATTATTATTTTCAGTCTTAAACATGAAAGTTTTACTGATAGAATTTATTGCAGATAAGAGAAACTGCTGATGGTGATTTTGTAAATGTTGAGTATCTTTAATATCATATTAACAAAATATACTAGAATGTTTTATATTCAAACATTACCTACTATATTTTTCAATTTCCCTTTTTGTTGATATACAAGAATGAGTGTGAGCATTTGCATATATAATTTCACTTCATGTCATCTGAGTTTCAAATTAATTGAAAAGGTAAACTTAATTAAAGTTATACATTAGTTAGATTAGTTAAGTGATGTTTTAGCAGAATATTTTAAATTAAGACAACTTATTTCCCTTGAATGTAGATGCAATGAATGTGCAAAGGTTGTTAACTGTTTTTCAGCTTGATTTTGAAACGTCATCATTGGTCCTAAAAAGGATGGTTGAAGGAAATGCTGGCTCGATTGATTTTTGCAGCCAGACATGGACAGATTACAAAAGTTTCGTTTCCAGTCTCATGCTGAATCTTGTCAAGTTGTTCAATAAGAGAAAACAAATATTTTTATTTTTGTTACAATCCTGAGTAGACATTCACAAGGAAGAAGACTTACAAAAAAACTTACTATTCTAAACTGTCAGCCATATGCCAGCCGTTTTCTAAGTGCAATGGTAAGAAAAGCTTTGAGCTAACAATGCCTGAGGGTCACGACAAAAGTTATCCTTCTTTGAACATTGTGGACTAGTGCTACAGAATCAAAAACAAAGAACTATAACAAATAACAGAAACTATATCACTTGAGGCCTACCATATGCAGCAACAACTAAAATGGATACTACATGTAACTTGAAGAGAAAATAATGACATAATCAAGATGTTAACATTCCACATCACTTCAAATAAAAGGTTAAGAAGGACCCCCCCATCAATACTGTAAAGAGTGATAACAGTTACTAGACTTGTGAAACCGGCTTTTCTTAAAAAAAATTGTTGTAAGAAAAAGATTTTATAAATTTCAACCAAAAGCAGTACTTGGTCAATGAATGCCAATGTTTCCTTATAAGGAAGCGGCTATATTACCATTAGGAGCAAAAGAGATGTCTCCCACCCATGGCAATTTTTGTTTTTAAGTATTTTCAACTAGGACATTTTTAATACTAGGTTTATTATAATTCATTGGAAGTTTATAATACAAACACAAAGAACTGCCATTTCAAGATGTCTTGAAAATATATATATGTTGGCAGCAGGCAATGTAAGTTTGTAAAGTTTAATAAATACATCTACAGCAGTAGAAGTGTTAACAAATTCCGTCAAATATAAATTAAAAAAATAAGATTTAAACTTATTCTCTGAAGAAAAATTAATGTATATAATTTTAACAAAATAAAAATATTTTTAACTGTATTGTTTAAATTAGTGACAAAAAATTAGGCTTTTTTGTTCTATGAATTGCTTTCCATTAAACCGGATGATTTTGTTAGAAACAAAGAAAAGAGTATTGAACTTTTATGTAATATCAATCCTTATATATGGCAGTGGATGCTGGACAATTTCCTTACAGATGAAGAAGAGACTTGAGGCAACAGAAGAATGCTATGAACAGAATGCGTGAACAAAGAGGAAGTTTTAAGGAAAATGGGAATGAAAACGACACTTATATTTTGAATCAGAAAGAGACAGTTGAAATTTCTAGGTCACATGATGAAGAAAGAGGGCTTGGAGAATTTGACACCCACAGCACATATTGATGTATAGAGGGAAATCGTGAGTAACCTAGCTAACATGTTTGTGTAAATAGGGAGCGAGAAGGATATAAATACAAGAAAACAAAGATTGATAACAGCTTCAAAGCTTAGGAAGTCGTGGAGGGCCATGACCGCCCATGCCCTGAAAAGGCATGGTATATAGAAGAATATTAAACACTGGCAAACCTATTACATTGTAAAATCTTTTACCTAAAGAAAATGAACGAAAAGTAGATTTTTAAGATTATGAAAATGATCAAATTATTTTTAAAATCTTTGTTTTAAAAAGTTTAAAAATAAACTCTCCTGAACTTATGCATAAATATCCTTGAGAAAGCTATGAATCTATCTCCTCACCCCAACTGTGGGTTAAATAGTAGCACTTGTATCTGGAAAAATCATTGTTATTCTCAAAAAAAAAAAAAATGTTAATTCAATATTTACTCACAAATTATTCTTACAATCCAAAATATATTTTGGCTTTAAATAATCTACAAAGGGTTGATAAGCTGTAAAAAACAAAATCAATCAACCAATCAATAAAGGAGAAAAGAAAGCACAAGTATATTGACTTAGAAAAGCTGGCATGTAGTTTCAGCTGTTGATTAGTCTTTTGATCTACAGCCGATTCACTTACCCTTGACTGTAGATCTGCACAGGTGTATTGGTATTTCTAAGTTGAATGACAACAACCTGTTGCAAAACATCATATTTATCTATTTTTAGGTGGATACAAACTCATGCATCTTTCGAATTGGTTGAAAATTATTTTATACCCATTGATCTGTTACTTTAATATGTCTATACTTCTTTAAAGTCTCATTTTAGATTTTATTTAATGGCAGTTTTTTTCCTGGCGTTTGCCATTTTGATATATTGATCCTCTCTGTGTTTTTACTATGCATTTGGAGTCTTTACATGTTAGCTATTTTATTTATTACATTTTGACTATTCCTACAAAACTATTAGTAAGTAATTACAAGATAATGATAATATTACAGAAAATTATATGATACCTCATTACATGTACATATATTTTTAAATTTTAAGCCTTATTATTTTTGGATTCAACATGCAAGATTTTCATGTTTTTCATTACGTGTCAATGACATTGTTGACAAGAGAGAAAGAAAAAATATCAAAAAGGGAAGTAACTCTCTTGCTAGACAAGTGTAAAAGTTGACTTTTCGAGTAACCTCATCACCAAAAAGCCTTCAAATATGAAGTGCAAATTTTTTAATTGAATAAAAAAAAAATTGAAAGAAATTTGTACATTTATTGATCTCTTTTTCTATTCTAAATTGTGAAAATTAAAAGTTATATAAATTCATTAGGGAAAAAAAACAACTGTAGTATAAGAGGAAAAAAAAATCATGCCTGGGAAGGGCTAATTTTATAATGCAAAGAGGCTACAACGTGTTTATAGCAAAAAATGGTAACAGTATAGTAGCTCATACAGATGAAATAAGGCCCCGAGAAAATAGGAGGAGGAGGAGGATGGCAAATTGCATCCTACTTATGATCTTACAGACTAACAGCGAAACATGGCCTCACAGAATGAAAGACTTAGTTGTGGTCAACCTACATGGCTAAGAGGATGCCTGACAAAGACATACCAATGGAAGAAGAAGACCTTGATCACAATATACATGAGCAAGATCGAGATCTCCAAGAGAAAGAAACATATCAAGATGCCTGGAGAGTGGAAGTGAAGAGAAGCAAGGGTATAAATACCTACATTTACGGGAGATGGAGAGACATATTTGCATTTGAGAGATTTTTTGATTTAAAAACATTCTCTTCTAGTAATACTCCTCAACTGTCATACCTTTGAAGAGACAGTCACTTTATTGAAAGATGTCTTCATCTTTATTGCCGTATCTATAGAAGAAGCACAATATCTTCAAAGGTATAAAACTCCTACATTTCTGGGAGATAGATAAATTGTTTGAGAGGAGGTCTTTAAGTGGCCATATGGTAATTTCAGAGAATTGTTGCACCTGTTTTACGAGGTGTTGGTGGTGCTTCAATGCTGACAGTAGTATTCAAATGAACCTTCTTCAGTTCTGTAGACCAGGTTCTGGATGGCCATGTATTACACATGCTTGCCAAGATCGATGTATCAGAAGAGCAGCATAAATCAGAGCAAATGGTGTTCACAACATAGATCAGAGCAAATATGGCTCAAGGACTGTTAGGAATCATTTACATGAAGAATGGCTACAGGCACTTGTGTTTCTTGTCCAGTGGTATCACAACAGTGTCTACTGGAGGATCAAATAGTGCTCTTTAATATACAAGGAAGAAAGCATATTCTTCCTTCATGTAAGTAATGATTGTTTTTGTGTGTGATATAGACCTGGAGAGTGATTCTTTTCATAGTGTATCCCCCCCCCCCGACAAGTTCAAACCCAGACTCATAGCATGAAATGTCATGTTACAACTCTTCAACCCATTCTGCTGACATTTCTGTAACAGGAACCCAATGTGCCATTTCTGTATGATAATGTCTGTGCTACCCTAAATACGCTGCAAAATGTTTGACTTTTTACTGTTCAGTCATAATCTATTTTATAAATGCAATGTGTATTTCTGTTTTTATATCTGTAACTTTTTGCTATAATAAAGCAGATATATAAATTAACAAGTGAATCTTGTCCTAATTTGAAGTTATAAAAAGAATGATATAAAAAGGTGTTCACATTACATTCATCAAGTAATTGTTACAGCTATGTCCCCCTTAGAAAAAAAAAATTCCCATACATAAGTCTAGCAAGAAAGGGGTGAACACCTTATAAAAACACTAATCTACATGTTAAAAAAGTGCTTTTCTGTGATATCTTAAACTAAAACTAAGTAATAAAGCTTCAGAAAAGTATATTTTATTTTTAAAAGATTTTTTAACAAAGAGAATTATATTATGTTGACAGATTTGTCAATATGGATGATTTTAGCATTTTTACTGATACTAAAAAAACAAAAAACTCATTCCAATCAATTTATATTCGTTTTGAAATACAGTATTTGCTTATTGGCAATATTAAATTGAAACTAAAATTATAAAAAAGCCTAAAGAAAGAAGTTTCATTTTTAAAAAATGCATTTTTTAAACCTTTTGTCTCACTTTTCTTTGGAGGTACTTAATCTAAAGACATACATCTGAAAAACATGTAATCATAAAGAAAGACTTAAAATAATCCATCATTTTTGATGGCATGAACAAACTAATAATACTAATGATAATAATAGTAATAATAATAATAATAATAATAATAATATCCCTATATAATCATTCTGCTATGGTTTGTGTGAGTAATGGCCTGTAATAATCTCCATGTAAAAAATATATTCTTTCATTGTCTAGGTGAAGAAATAAATATGTCATCGATGGTTTCTGGTTGAGAAACATGAAAGACAATAATTGTCTTTTATGTTTTTGCTCATGTTCTGCCCATGTAATTTTTTAGAAATTTTAAATAAAATATAAATTTCATTTTTATGGGAATAAATCAACATATTAAGTTTAATGATTTTTCAATATAAAATATATTTTTAAAATATGCTTTATTTTTCTTTTAGATTTTTTTGGAAGGGATGGAGTTGGTTGAGGTGACTGCTTTTGCAAAACATAACACATAAACAAAGTGAAAGTTTAGTAGAGTGTGTGGGGAGACTGGACTCTTCGTGTCTGCAGACATCTTAGATTGGTGCTGGAGTAAAAAAAAAAAAAAGTGAAGATTTAAAATATTTTGCAAACTTATAAGCATGCAAAGTTCAAAAATTACCAAGATGAGGACCAGGAGAGGTTGGAAAAGGAAGGCAGAATAATATAGTTTTTCAATTTTCATAGATATTCTCTCTTCAATAAGGCTCACCCTTTAGTAGTACCTATGATTACATTACAATATACGTGCTTCTCTTGAAACTTACAACAACTTTATCAGTTATTAAAATAACCATTTTTCAATGGGTATTTTCTCTAGGGGTAATAATAATGATTCAATGGGTATTTTCTCTAGGGGTAATAATAATGATTCAATGGGTATTTTCTCTAGGAGTAATAATAATGATTCAATGGGTATTTTCTCTAGGGGTAATAATAATGATCAATGGGTATTTTCTCTAGGGGTAATAATAATGATCATTTTAAAAATGATCTCATTTTTCTAAATTTCCTAATCCTAAGCTACAAAATAATGTGTGCTTATAGTTTTCTATGTAGACAAAATACAGTAAAATAACTTTGGCCTATTAAAAAGACCAAAAATTCTTTTACTTTTGCCATTTAATGTTTAAATATTTATTTCAGCAAAATAAAAAAAACAAAAAAAAAAACTAGGATGTGCATAAAGTGAAATTTTGGGCTAGTCTGATGCATTCACTTTTGTACAAATGTTTTTGGAAATGGTTAGACCCATCTTTTCTTTCTTCCAGCTATGGTTTAAATAGCAAGGTAGACATAGCTTTCTTACCTTTGATGGGAACCAGTCTAAGAGAAGGCAACGGGAAACTACTTCGTTATCTTTTCCAAAAATGCAATGGTAATTCAAAGTAATCTGTGGAAATCCATGATTGCATACGCCGTGAAAATGTATGGCATTAAAAATTAAAAAAAAAAATAGATAAATCAAAAGCTTAGAGCCAACTTGTTTCTGCATCCAATCAAATCTAAAGTCGTTTTTAATTATGATTTATTGAAAATTCTTTAAACCATTCCTTGTCACCCCAGTAATTTTATGTGCCGTCAGCGTATTTTTGAATTTCTGGAAGTTTAAAGTTTAGGCCACACAAAAAAAAAAACTTACTGATGTTGAAAAAATTACCCATTCATATGGACAACATTTTTTGCTTCTCTTGCAAACCATCTCTTTCTGTATATGTGGCCCTTTCAGGATGTGGGTGATCATGCCTTTCCATAACTTCCTGCTTTTTGTTGTTGTCAATAATACTTACTGCTTTATTATCTGTTTTTGACATATTTATTTTCCATCCATTTACTCAAACTTGGTAGGTTTCTCACAGATTTCTGCTGCGTCTTTTGCCTTGTGAGTGTTAAATGAAGACGTCTTGTCTCATTATGCGTTCACAAAATGCTACTTGTCTTTTTCTGATTGTTAGCAATAATTTCAGTATTTACATTAGTCGGACTATTGTCCTCATCTTTGTCGCCATTTTTGTCACAACGTTTCGGCCGTTGTACGCTCCGGCCTTCTTCAGGTGGTTGGAATTTCGAACCGAACCCTTTATTTCGATCACTGGGGTAGACTGTTCTAGTTCCACGAGCCATGTTTGATGGATGTCAGGTATCAGTTATTTTCCCTCTGAAAGTTCTCCACTGCCTGAACCGGGTATTGAACTCACACTCTTTGGGTCTGTCACTGGATCTAACCAATGCTTTTATCCACTGTGCCATGTGTCCTGAGTCGGCCAAGCATAGAAATAAATACAATATGGGAACCAGTAATAAGGAGTGTCAGAGAAAAGCAATGATAACAAAAAAGTTGCAACATGAGATCTGGTAAAAACATCCAATGATAAAAGCAAAATTGCAATATGAGTACTGGTAAAAAACGGTTGCTGAAAAATTAGGTTTATAATACTCAGAAATTCATACCCAGATGTCCTCAAGGACACATGGCACAGTGGATAAAGGGTTCGGTTCGAAATTCCAACCACCTGAAGAAGGCCGGGAGCGTACAACGGCCGAAACGTTGTGACAAAAATGGCGACAAAGATGAGGACAATAGTCCGACTAATGTAAATACTGTACATAATACCTCATCTCAGAAATATAGACAGACTCTAGCAATAATTTCTTTGTATATTTTATTTTCCTTCAAAGATCCTCATTTGTCACATGTTCAGTCCATGGTATTCTGAACACTTAGCAGCAGATCATTATATTTTGGTTGCTTTTTCTTCATTTGAGGCAAAATTAGCAAAACATTCACAGACATATTTAAATATAGACATTACTTTGAAGTTCAATACCCATTCTTTCTAATGACATTTCTAAATCCTTTAATACTTTGTTCACTTTTTGGACAGTATCATTATTACTGTGTCTTCAAACTTTTGCACCACTTTCTGTTGTCTCAGTTGGGTTTTCGCCCATTTCATTCTAACATTCCTGATGCATAACTCGTGCTGACCCTTTTACTCACAACCATGCCTTCCCACTTTTTACAGTTTAATACATTTTTCTTGCTTTCATTGACTTTTTAATCTGCCATTGACACAATACCATCTACGTAGCATATGTTGTTAAGGTTATGCCTGTCTAGTCACTTTTCTGGAATCAATAAAATACAGAATTAGATTTTTTTCAAATTCTACTGTGTTGCAATCAGTTTTACTTAAGTCAATGTTAATTTTGAATCTAAAATTCTGTGAATATGTGAATTGCCAGGAGGTTTGCCCAAACACTCATCGGCAGTTCTTTATTAACTATTGCAACATGTAAGAGATAAGAACTTTAGTTAACATATTTGCTGGTGAGACTAACTGAAGGGAAAGGTGAATCCATGCCTTCCTCAAGGTGGGGCTGTGCCGAGGGGCAGAGTTTCGCCCGGGGAGGTAAACAGACCGAACCCGTTTATGTGGGTTCTATGGGGATTTTTTGGCCGAGCCTATGGGCTCGGATGACCCATGTTATACTCGGCCTTGTGCCACATATACCTTCGTGGGGGGGGGGGCTACTAAATATCAACAGTGATATAGACTGAACACTAGTCAACCGACACACGATCCCAAGTCGTGTAACATACTTCTGTTGTGTTTACTGTTCAATACACTATTTATCTGCACCTCTTATTTTGTTATTTCTTAACCATTACTTGGTCACAACATCTTGGTGACGAAGGATTCAGAGAAATGAACTTCACGTTAAAAAATAAAAAATGTTGTTCCACAAAATCTTGACAATGAAGGACTCGAAGAAACGGTCTTCACGTTAAATTATAAAATTTTTTTCCAGTGTCTACAACACTGGTGAAGAAAGAAACTTTATGGCAAAAGGACATCCAGTGTTAATTACTACACTCTCAGTGAAAAAAAAATATTCCATAAAACAATTTCTACAAGTTCAATTCAGTGGTTGGGAAGAAGGTTGGTGAACCTTGTTATTTTCTATTCAAATAAGACAGTAACTGAACTGTATAAGTCAAAGAGACTTATTATTTTTACTAATAGGGTAAAAATTTACCCTCGTCTCACGCTTTTAAATTTTTCTGGAAAAGAATTGTTCAAGTCAAACAGACTTGTTGTTGGGTAAAGTGAAAAAAAAAAAAAAGAAGAAGAAATCCCCTCCCCCCCTTCATTTCTTAAATTTTTCGTACTACCATAGTAAAATGGACAAATTTAAAAGTGCAATGCTAGAATTTTTTAAATACCAACAGGAACAACATTTGCTGTTGGGGCAAAACTTTCAAGAAAGACAAGAGAAATTCCAACGAGAACAAGCGGAATTGTGTTTGCAAGATGAACAAGAAAATAAAAAACTGCACCTAGAAATTCTGGTTAGACAACAGAAGCTTGAGGAATTGCTCCTTAAAGCACAGAATGAGCAAAGGCACTTATCCAACAAAAGACAAAATGAGGATAGCGAAAACGCGTTCTCTCCAAGTTTTATATGGAGTGCTATTGAAAACTTCACGTACACACCTGAAAAAGAAATTACGTTCGCTTCGTACTTTAAACGTTACGAGGATGTATACAATACGGATTGTGCAAATTGGGTTGACTATAAAAAGGTTCACAGCAGAATTATACTAAGTTTGTTAACTATATTTTGCCCAAGAAAACCAGAGACTTGACATTTAAAAAGGAGGTTCAATCATTAACAGAACTCTTCACTCCAAAAACGCCACTGTTTCACAAGCGTTGGAAATGCATGAATCTCACACGCAAAGAAGACGAAGATGATACTACTTTCGCGAGTGTAGTCAATAAACACTGCGATGATTTCAAATTGGTAGAGTTAAGCGCCAATAATTTTAAATGCCCGATTTTCGTCCAGGGTTTGATTTCAGCGTTAGACGCCGAAATGTATCGTAGGGAGCTCAACAAACTTGAAAACGAGCCCGACGTTACTTTACAGCAAGTTGACGAAGATTGCCAACGTTTCGTGAGCGTCAGAGAGGATTCGAAAAACATCGAACAGAGTGGCGTGGCTCACATTAAAAAAATACGCCAAAGAAAAATTAAAAAGGGCCAACCAAAAAATATTAAAGTTACTTTGCCTTCAAGACCATGTTTCGGGTGTGGTCAATTACATTGGTATAGAGATTGTCCTGTTAAAGATAAAAAAAAAGTTTCAATTGCGATAAAGTGGGACACAAAAGTTCCCACTGCAGGATTAAGATCAAGACAAAAAAAGTTTTGTAAAAATTACCAAGTCTGATGAACCAGAATGTAGTATCATCAGAAAATATATTGAAGTAGAAATATGTAACAAAATTATACAGCTACAGTTTGACTCAGGTTCAGACTTATCCATAATTACTCATCAAACAAGGAAGAAATTGGTTAAGCCGACTTTGTTAAGAACGAACTGAATAGCTAAAGGAGTAACTGGCGACACTATTAAGTTTATGGGCGAATTTGTAACGAACGTATCATTCAAAGGTAAAACGTTAAAACTTAAGGCGTATATTATGAAGAATACGGGTAATTTGTTCGGGACTGATTGGTTCGAACAGTTTCAACTTTGGCATATGCCTATTAACTCATTATGTCAAAAAGTTGAAAATTTGACTAACGAAGTAGAGAAGTTGAAAGGTGAACTTAAAAAAAAAAATATTCCCGACGTTTTCATTGGAGTATTAGGAAAATGCACAAAAATGTCTGCTAAGTTTGAGTTAAAGCCAGACGTAAACCCAGTTTTTAAGAAAAAACGTAACGTTCCCTTTGCCTCGTTAAATCAAACTGATGAAGAATTGAATCGTCTTGAGGAAATGGGAGTTCTGGCAATGATTGAATATAGCGAATGGGCATCTCCCACAGTTTATATTAAAAAGAAGAGCAAAGAAATTCGTGTATGTGCTGACTTCTCCAGGGGGCTGAACAGTGCTCTAAAGGATCACCATTATCCTCTTCCAAGTGCAGAGGAGATATTCGCTAAGCTCAGTGGAGAAAGTTTTTTTTCTCTAGGATTGACTTAAGCGACGCTTATCTACAAATACCCGTGGACGAGGAATGCTCGAAGCTCCTTTGTATAAATACCCACAAGGGTTTATACAAATTTTTAAAACTTCCGTTTGGGGTTAAGGTTGCTCCTTCTATTTTTCAACAGGTCATGGACACGATGTTAAATGGTCTGGATTTTGCAGGATTACAGAATCAAACTAAAGGACGCGAAGAGAGAATCAAATACTTGGGGCAAATAATTGACAAAGACGGAAAACGTCCCGACCCAGATAGGGTAGCGGCAATAAAGAATATGCTAGCACCAGAAAATGTATCGGTTGTTTAAAGTTTTTTTTAGGTCTTGCCAATTATTATAACTTTTTTGTTCCAAGAATGAACAGGTTGAGAGCTCTACTTAATGACTTATTGAGAAAAGACAAAGAGTGGGAATGGACCACCAAATGCCAGGAAGCATTTGAGAAAATAAAGGAGGTCATTACATCAGATCTGTTCCTGACTCATTACGATCCAAACCTTGACATCATTGTAGCCAGTGATGCTAGCTCTTACGGTATCGGGGCGTGCATTTTACATAAGCTAAAGGATGGATCGGTAAAGCCAATCGCTCATGCATCTAGGACGCTATTACCAGCTGAAAGGGGTTACTCGCAAATAGAAAAGGAAGCCTTAGGAATCATTTTTGCGTTAATTAAATGCCATACATTTATTCATGGAAGTCATTTTGTGTTGCAAACAGATCATTGTCCACACCTTACTATCTTTGGATCAAAAAAGGGTCTGCCAACACATACGGCTAATAGACTGGACAGATGGGGAACCATTCTCCTAAATTATTACAAAATGGAGTTTCTCCCATCTACTAAAATCTGTCATGCAGACGGGTTATCGAAATTGATACCTAAATATATTGAACCCCTGGAAGACACAGTCATTGCTGCCATAAGAACAGAGATCGACGTAAAAAGCACCTTGTGCAATACTGTCAGAGAGCTTCCAATAACAATCAATGAAATAATAGACAAAGCGTCTGAGGATGACTTTATAAAAGAAATAAAGGACAAATTAAAAAGCAAAGATCAGAGTATTTCAGAAGTTTACTCAATCTGCAACGACATATTAATGTACGGAGACAGAGTAATAATCCCATCTACACTACAGAGTAGAACACTAAAGGAATTCCATATTAGCCATCTGGGAACTTCAAGAATGAAGAGTCTGATGAGGAGTTATGTCTACTGGACCAACATGGACAGGGATATTGAGAACACGGTAAGATCGTGCAAAGGATGTGCTTTGGCTGCTAAAGCACCCCCGATAAAATTCAACCCCTGGCCTAAAACTGATCGTCCGTGGTCGCGGATACATATTGATTTTGCTGGACCGCTTGATTGTCAACTACTACAAGGTAGTGAAAACTGTCATTCCAAGTGCCCACTGGTATTGAAATGTAAGATGCCGACCGCGGAAGTGACAGTCAAGTCCATTCAAGAACCAGCAAGAGAATGGTGAATAAGTTAAAAAAGAGGGAACAGTAGAGAGGAAAATTGAATCAGGAGGTCATCACAACAAGAGGGGTCATCATTTCAACTTAGAGTTAAATATATTCTCATTGTTCAAAGTAGAGTCCAGTAGTGTTATGAAAACCTTGAAGAATTCCGGTCAGATATATTTAATGATTTCTAAAGGTACAACGGTTCAAAGCTTAATCTAACAATTGGACAATTTTGCTGTTATACTCAGTATGTGTGTGTGTGTGAGAATATTTACTGTAAATCAGTTATATTACCTTAAGTTTAATTTTGAATAAATTGAAACCCATATTCTGAGTGTTGTAATCTTGTTTTCTACCATATATAGGCACATATAAATATGACATGGTGATGAAAAGTTCTTGGACCTCAAAAACACATTTCTGCACCCTGTGTACGAGTGTGTCAGAGAGAGAGATGGTCATTTTTGTACGGGGTTGACCATCCCACACAATTATTTATAGCCATGTATAGTGTGTACAGTATTATATGAACTCTGCTTCAGATAGCTTTGATCAAGTGACAAGAACCGGTCAAAATAATTGGAAACTCTACCGCATGTGATCCGAGCAGTCTGACAGTAGTATGGTCATTGATACCTGACTCGTATCACAATGATATGACCAAGTGTTTCTAAGCAGCTCTCCATTTTAGTACTGGCCAGGATTGATATTGCTTAACTTCAGTGACCAACAAGTAAATATATAAATAACAATGAGTTTGTTTTGATACTTCAGTGTATGTCTCAGGGATTCCTGTTTTGCATCAAAATGAATAAAAAAGTTAAGTTTTCTTTTATGTTATTTTTTTTCCTTTGAAGCTAAAAATTCAATTTTTTTCTTCTCAGCTATGCATTTAAAACATTTACAAAAATGCAAAGTCAAAAACTGGTTAGCCAAACCATTGGCAAATCTTTCTCATGCCATTTTCTTCACTCTCTTTCATTTTTCATTATCACATGAAGAAAGGAGAGCGTGGTATTGGATATGCAAAAAGTGACTTAAAAAAAAATAAAATACACAATTTCTCTTAGCACTGACTGTTGATAG
Source organism: Acanthosepion esculentum (assembly GCA_964036315.1). NCBI lineage: Eukaryota > Metazoa > Mollusca > Cephalopoda > Sepiida > Sepiidae > Acanthosepion > Acanthosepion esculentum. The sequence goes on along the minus strand of OZ038506.1, from coordinate 93,460,667 downwards.
TGCAAAGCTTATTAATTATTAATTAAAGAGGAATAACTTCAAATGATATTGGAAGTGCTTGATTTACTTGCAGAAAACGTATGTAACTGGTCTAATGGCAGTCCTGCCTAGTCAACCATATATAAAGAATACACCTGCATTGCTATGGCAACCATCTTGACCTGAAGACAATATGCAAACTTTGAAAGAAAGTAGCAGTGCAGTTTGGGACATTGTGTTGAAAACAGCTGAAATATATAACAAGTCATTGAAACTGGATGCTTCCCAGTAAGAAAAAAACTCTAAAACCAGTGGATAGTTTTGCACTGTTCACAGGAAAATAGAATTTCTTATGCTTAGTTTTGTTACTTCCAAAATGAAAAAATATAAATGATGGTATGAGTGTATTTTTGTAAGAACTGAGGAAATGCTTGTGTTTTTTTAAAAGTTTTGCTGCCTTGAGCCGTTTGGTGAAAATGTTTTCAGTTATGCTTGATAAAAGCAACAAGGCACTCCTTGATCAAAGACAAGAAGGGGGTTTTATTGATCTGCTAAAAAGCCCCACTGAGATGAAACATAGTATATACAAATTATGGTTTTGAAAAGAAAAATGATTTACAGAGAGCCATCTTATGGATGATGATATTTTCAAATAGAGCACTTGCCCAAATATACATATTTATATGAAAAGGATCTGGCTCAAGGCTACAATAATAGAGAAACCAATGAAGAATGAACTCACTAAAAATGGCTAGCAAAGGAAAGGTTTAAATAAAAACCATGTGGTTGCTGGAGATGAATATTGATTTGTTTTTTTATCATTTTACCTCAAGCAAGGTGTCAGTACCACTAAGACGCCAGGGGTTACTGAGAGTGAAAGAGAAGGATAATTAGTGAGGAGAAAGGACAATAAAAGAACAGGTTTCAAGAAGACAAAATATGGCAATTGGCATAGCATTTAAATGTTTGAAGATCGTAGGTAGTAAGGAAGCAGGAAAGCGAAAGAGCATTCCACAAGCGACAAAAGAAATTATAAGGACAGAACTTATGGTTATATCTAGTTAATTCAATAGTAAAATGATGAGACCTAGTTGCCACTGTAGTAGTATGCTTAAATTCAACCATTTGAGGTAGTAAGGGGAGGAGAGCTCATTAGAACAATTGCCTTGAACATATTTATGGAAAAGGTAGAGGGAAGCCACGTCATGGCAGTGGGAAAGTGACTGAAGTCAAGATGCCAGGTCAGGACCGATAACATTACAGACCCTTTCTTGGATTTTTTTGAGAATCTGGAGATATATATTCAATGCATGGACAAATGGTAGGTTTATAAATGTGTAAGATGGATTCTGACGAGAAAAATTGTCTAGCACGACACCGAGATCCAACTTTCTTAGCAACAGACTTAACAATTGATTCAATATAATCACTCCACTTCATGTCAGTGGTAAATGTGAGACCAAGAAGGTGCAATGAGTTGCTCTTCTGGGGGTTAGCATTAGCCATGTTGATGGAAACCTAAAATGGTTTTCTATGATGATTAAAAAATAGCAATTTAATTTTGGAGATGTTGATTTGTTATTTATTATTATGAATAATGATATTCTTTGTTTTAAACTGATCAATCCTTGTGATGCCATAGAACTCATGAAGATTTTTGACCAAATGTATATCCTGAACAACTCACAGAATATCCCATAACCTTTCTGGAATTTCCCTCTAGGGAGATTAAATAGTTTTACTTTTATGAAACTGAATTATTTAATCCAATAAACAATGAATGAATACTTACTTAAAATTGATCATTATTTTCTTATTTAAATAGACCAAATAATCCTCATTTACTTATTTCTTTCAAACAGGTTCTTTGTCAGATTCATGAACAAATTTTCTGTTCGGCTACCTTCAAAAAATTGTTTGATAAGCTGAAATGAACTTTTAAAAATGTAACCTTTCTTAATATTATAAACCAACACAAGTTATTAAGTTTGAAAAAACAAACAAAAAAAAAACAACAACAGAAACATGATTTCTGAAATTATTTGGTTGATGAGAAGCTACAACAGGATAATCAATTGTTCAATATAAACAAATGATATTTTGAGAACAATATCATATCTACTCTACATATGCATAGATACTAGAAGATTTGTTTATTTTAGCTATGATTAAATTGAAGTTAACTTTAAAAACGAGCGAGAAGAATAGAAAGATCAGTTCAGAACAGATGTTGACATTGCAGAGAAATTGATTTTAATTCAGCAAAAAGGAGAGGCTTATGAGGAGGAGGGGTAAATTTTCAAAGGGAAAAAGTAGAAGTGAAGAGAAACTGATTAAGAGAAAGAGAAAGTGTAAGAAAAGAAGAGAGAGGAGAGAGAAGTGAGAAGTGATGATTGTTCTAAGAAAGGACTGAACTTGTCAGGGTGTAACATGACTTTTAAGGCAAAGCAGGAAACAATGTTACTTGTAGTGGGACATGGGGAGATATGGGACATTCATAAAGGCCAGAGAGGGAGGAGAGGAGATACAGACACCTGTAAAAGAGTGTATGTGCGCGTGGGGAGGGAGCATAGGAGATAAGAACACCCATGAAGTCCGGGGGGGGGGGGGCAGGAGATAGGGACACCCTGGAAGGCACAGTGGTTGTAGACAAGATTAAGGACACCCATGAAGGCAGGGTGGAGGAAGGACAAGAATAAGGATACCTTTGAAGTGGGAGAAAAGATGAGAGATGCTTGGGGGAGAGAGAGAGAGAATCCAAGAAATAAATAAATAAAAGGTAATGAAACATACAAATACTTTTCAATTTTATGTTTATTCAATTCCACCACATATTTATTTATTTGTGTACTAGGCAGGTGAGGCTATTTACTAAAGCCTTTCAGTGCCAAGTTATTTTTTTCACTGATGTATGTAAACCAAGAATAAAACAATGGGCATTCTGTAGAGACTAGACCACATTGTTAGGAAAGCAGGTATTTAGTGACAGTGGTGTGAAGAGGACAAAATGAAGACATGGTGCAAATTTCAAAAAGGAAGAAATATTATCTAATTATGTTATTTTGTAATTAATGTTTTTGTTGCTTAACAAGTAGTCAAAATATTAACATCCTTTGGCATCATGTTAACTGAAGAAACTTTCAGATTTTACAACTAAATCTTTTGTAGCATGAGTACAAACTGTAAATAAAGGCTATGTATGAGACGATGCTGAAATATTAGGGCCCTACCAATTGGTAAATTCTGAACAATTGATCAAACAGCAGAAATTTGTGAGGAAGGGTTTCTTCATTAGGTTGGGAACTCTAGCATCTACTCTGTCTACTGTGTGTGTGTGTGTATATATATATATATGTATGTATGTATATATATATATATATATATATATGTATATGTATGTATGTATGATGGACTCTCCCATTGTTTTCAACGTATGAGTGTCTTTCAGTTCATTTTCTATGTTTATGTTTCGTATGAGACAACAATCCTGCACGGAATTTGCAAACAAGTCCACATGAAGGGCATAATGAAGCGTTGACTGTCATATATATATATATATATATATATATATATATATATATATATATATATATATATATATATATATATATATATATATATTATATGCATACACACACACACGCCCATGCACAGATATATAAAAATACTGATTAAAATATGTAACAAACATTATGTCACTAGTCCCATAACACAATTGTCAGCCTATTTAAGAGGAGAAGAGATGGATTCATACCATTTCCAAGGGTATTTGCATTAAAGTGAACTTAATAAACAACTGAAATTCACTCCTCAACTCACCGATTTTAACCATTACATTATCTGCACATGCAATAAATATCTACTGATTGACAATGACAAATAGAGAGTGGTCTTTATCATATGGATTATTATGAGAAAGCAGCCAAAAGAAAGCCACTTCTTAAACCAGTCAACGTTCAACAGGCAAATCAATGAGCAATTCTGATGACAGAATGATATGTGGTCTTTTGCCTCGATTTCAGATAAAGATTTAAACAGCAAACAAATTATGGATTTGAAAACCTTATTCAAGTAATTTGTTTTAATTGCTTGGAGTTAATTTATGAAACACTGCAAATTTTTGGTTATTGTGTGAAAAAAAACTTTATAGTACTAGTCATTTTAAATCTGTTGAGTGTGTGGTGAAAATCAATTCTGTTTGAGAGACATCCCCCAATACTGACTGATGATTATTTAAACAGATCTCTTTTCATGAACAATGTCTTTCCATGCAATGTAGAAACGTTAAAAAAAAAAGTTCAAGGCTCAAGAGTCACTTGAGGTAGAGAGTAAGAGGCACAATTTACAGGGATATTATGTGGGGAATATAACCCTAGATATAACAGGTTAAGCTTGTATTGATTAGAGAAGCATCCTGTTGGAAGTTGGTTCTACAAAGCAGCAGTTAATGAGAAGAAGCTACTTGAGTGTAATTTCCATATGCAAAGTGAATGAGGGTGGTTTGCTACAATGTGTGTGGCATGACGTATCTTAGCTGTGAAGGTTAGAACTGGTGGAACCAAGGAGTTTAGTTAGCCTGAACACTTGTGATAGAACAGTAAGAGGCTTGCAACATTTTGTCTATGAGAAAGGGGATGAAGGGTGGAAAATAATTTGTCACTTACAAGGATACGGAGACACTTTTTGAATCACATACTTACTGGAGAAGTGCAGGGAAGCAACCATTTTTCCAGCATGGTATTAAGTAACTCATGATTAACTTTGTTACCTGACAGGAATCCTATTGAACATGTTTAGATTAATTTGTCTTGAGAAATAAAAAATAAGACCCAAAATCTAGGAAAGAATCACTCATTTCTAATGCAGCCTTGTTGGATATCCCTGAATAGAAGATAAAAGATCTGATCAATATGAGCTTTTGGTTAGAAAGTGAAAGTTTTAAAATCTTTTAATGACAAACAAACAAAAAAAAAAGAATAGAAAAAGAAAATGCAAATTTTAACTGGTGTAATAAAATATTTTTTTGTTGACTAAATTTTTGTTTGAAATTAGATATGGCTATTTTCTTTATTGGGCACAATGCACGCATGCACACAAGGGAGGTGCTGAAATGTTCTTGACACTGCAATCAAGTTAAAAAAATAATGGACTTGTTTGGTTAGAATTTTGGAAGTCAGACCAATAATTTTCTGTACATTCTTGTATAATACATGCATATATACACACATTGTCGACATGGAAAGCAAATACATTTTCATGCCTACATAATACATTAATATGTATATTGGTAAATAAATAGACATCGATACCATGCTGGAAAAATCGATTCTAACTTGGTAACTTGTCATCTTTACTCCATTCTTTCCAGTCCTCTGTGACAAAGCTAGCTCAAGTCAACTTCCAAATTTTTAAAACTCAGCATTCACTTGTAAAACATGACATGATATCCAATATTTTCCTGCCCGATTCTTATAAACTATTATTATTTTCTTTTATTTCAAAGTTTCTTTGCCTCTTGTTTTCACAATTGCCCTGAGAAAACATGCAATGAATATAATATTTTGGTAATACTATAAGAGAAGAGTTGTGTGTGTGTGTGTGTCTGTAAAAGATTAGAAATTCTGAGACAGACAGGATTGTAAGTACTGAAAAACAATTTTTGGTGAAATTTCACACTTAGGTCAAATCTCCAAAAAGAAAACAGACCAATGTCAAAGTGTGTAAATTGCAAAATTTTTATGTGCTCAAATTCTTTACTACATTCCATTCTTACAAGGTTTCTTTGTGCCTACTTAGTTCATTGTCCAAATGCTTGGCATCAATTACACTTTTTTCTTTCCAATGCTGAACAATTAATTTTGTCATTATCATCATTCACTTTTGCAGACTTTCAACCAAAATTCCCCAACTCAAATCTTCTGGCCTCTTTTCTGATTTTCCTAGTAGATTTCCTATGCTGCTTGAAAACATGGTGTTGGAATGACTTTTGACAAAGATGCCATTAATAAAAATCATGCTAAAACAGTTATACTTTTACCTGTAGTTTGCACCAATTCATGCTGAAAACAAAGCAGTAACTACACATTCATTGTCTTGGGAAACACACCTACTTACTACTGACATGAAAATCAGTGTATTCATGCATATGATGAAATTTAGCTATCATGAAGATGTTGATATATATATATATATATATATATATATATATATATATATATATATATATATATATATATATATCATCATAGGTTGACTTTTTGAACAAAGATTGTGAAAGATTTTCCATAACTGTTACAGGCATCTGCAGGAGACAAGTGGAGTAGCTGAAAGTTTTTGCACTTGTTATGTTTTCAGGTTAAAATAATGTGCACATTATAGATACAACCTGAAGTTTAAGTACTGTGGCCTAGTTAGTTGACACTAAGGTTCTGTGGTTGTAGGTTTTCTGTTTGAGTTTCCTTCTTCTAGACACACTGCCTTCTGGGGTATTTTATCACGCTGGTGAAGCATATCAGCAGCTTGGTTGATCTGTACAGATTGAAGCTATGGACATGATCTCATCTCATCACATCAGATTATTGTTGATATAATTATTGTTTCTTGCTTACTATTAAATTTTAAAAATCAAAATTATATTTGATGCATGCAATTTGAACTTTTTATTCGTATTTTCATTTCGTTATTCTTTATGTAATTTTAAAATGCTCAAAACAATAAAAATAGATTCAATTATTAACAATAGCAATGATTAGCAAAAAGACTTTTCTAAAGAGTTTGTTGAATTTCTAAAGTAGAGAATATAAAAATGGCTAAAAATGTCTTTTTTATACTGGCTAGAGAAAAGTATGAAATTTGATCTCTTGTTAGAAATGCACCTAAGGAAAAGATTATTTACATTGACATGATGATCCCAACTACAGTCAACTTTTTTCAGACTGCAAATAAAAATATATAATTCAATGAGAATTGGGCTAGATCCTATTCTAACAAAATTCAGAGAGCCAATATTTTTGGAAAGCCATAAATTTGTTTAAGTGCCTCAATAATCTTCTTTTACTAAAATTTGTTTGCATATTTAATGAAATGAAAAACATTTCCTTTATAATCTGCTCTTACAAGACAATATGGCAGAAAGCATATTTGAGATTTATCATTGTGAAAAGAAGAAGTACAGTAAGAAAGGAGAGAAATATAGAAGAGAAAAAAGGAAAAATATGAAACAATAAATAAAACTGAAAAGTATTTGAAGAAGGTAAGAAAAACCTTGGTTGAACATGAGTGGGTTAAAAGTAAAAAAAAAACTTCACTTTTTATTCTAATTTGATTGATTTGTTTTTTATGGTTTATCAACCATTTGCAGGTTATTTAAAGCCATAAAATATTTTTAGATTGTAAGAATATTTTGGAGATAATGATTTACTGATACATGTCCTAGAAACTATGAACTTAAAACATCAAATAAGATTTTTTTTCATTTTGCTAAGAACACAGATAAACTATTGCCAAGTAAAACAGATAATATAAAACAGAATTTGGCTTTCAAGTATTTAAAAAATGTAATAAGGAATTTGGATTTTGAAAATTTCTTTTACTTATTCTATCTCTCAGGTTCATGTAAGTAAACTTTTCTTTGGAAGCAGTTGTGAAATCCTGTTAGATTGTATGACAATTGCTTAAATTGTATACTTGTTAATATTGGTTAATTCACTTTAGAATCCTGTATTAACTTTATTTATTTCAAAACTGATCTCTGATGAGATCTAGAACTGATCTGATTGCACAAAGCCACCTATATATCTATGTAATACACCACATATTTGTTAATTTTTTCTGCTGTATTAAAGCAGACGAATATATAAAATAACAAGTGAATCCTGTCCTGATTTGAACATCTGATCTGGAGGCAATAAGGTATGTGGACATATCCATTATAGCAACATAATAGAATTAAACTTGAGTGCATTTGAGTACTACACTGACTCTAGCCTAAATTATTGATTGATCCATTATCCATTAACAAGAACCTCATTTTCGATGAGTAATATGTATATTTATATACGTTCAAAAGCTTACATACTAACACTAGTAAAGACATGACAAAATATGCTGTCATATATGACAATATATTCTATTTATGATAGTGAAAAGAGGTGACAGCCCTGAATGTTGTTCTCCTACATAAAAGTGAATACACATTTGTTATATGCTTGAAATTCTTTGTCAACTGATACAAAAAAAAAGGTGCAGATGTACTGATCTGATTTTTCTTAAAACATTTTGATATTTTACTTTAGTAAAAATACAAAAATTAGCATCCACTGTAATTGAAAATCTATTTTCTTGGGCTTACAAACCATTAATAGTAATGTCAGTCCTTAATAGATGTGCAATAAATGTGAATTTATGTTTGATTTAACCTGGTTAAAAACTGGAATCTACATTTTTTTTTTCAATCTTTACTCTTTGTCTCAAAGTCATAAGAGACAATGTGCTTTGTGTGACCCATGTAGATTGACCAATAACATATTGGATGAGTCATTGTCAAGTGGTCAGTGTTGTTTGGGGGCCTTTTAAGTAGTTTCAAACACTGTTGGCCACTGACCAATAATTCATGATAATCAGTGACTAAAGAACAGCGATAAACTGTCAGCAAAGTAGGAAGATGATTATCAGACAGTTTTCGTTTTTTTACAAAAAAAAAAAAAAAAAAAATTATTACATACCTTTAAATAAATAAATATTTTCTATAACATAAAACACAATATAATTTTCAATCATGCAGGCTGATATCCATTATTTACCAATGGAATATTCCATTTTTATGGTAATAAGATGCATTACTCGAAGCCAAATAACTGAACATGTGCTATCATAACAACGGAATATCTTATTAATAAGTAGGGGAGATCAAGCTGTGAATACATTGCTTTTCATTTCTTTGGGTATTTTTATTTCATGATTTAAAAAGCAGAATTCTTTTTTACATGCAACAATTGATTTTAATTGTACGGATGAAACATAACCAATGCAAATGGAAAGTTATTTACATATTGTAGTTATTTTTTGACAATGCAGAAACTAGGAACTTAATAGTTATTTGACATCAAGCAAGAACCTAGGCGAAAAAAATAATTTTATCAAGGCTCCAATTTTGATAATAAGCCATAACATTTGGAAGACAGTTTTTGCTAAATGAAATTATATTTCTCCTTTTAGAAAAAAATCATTAAGTGGAAATCAATGGTGAGTATGCTAATCTTGCAAGCTCTTGGTAATGAGTTTATGCCTCTTTTGTTTCTCAAACTTTCCAGGGTGTTTTTCAGAATCACTTTCACCCTTGAAAAAATATTTTTTCTGAAAATGACTTTTTAAATACATGGATTTGTTTATTCAAAATGATGTAATGTTTGGGTCTGAGTTTTCGTTTTTAGTTAAAAAAAAAAAAAAAAAAATTAGAAATTATACTAATCATATCACAATCATTCATTTTACAGTTCCTGGAGTAAGTTATTAAAATTTATTACACCTTGGGTGAATAACAGATAAAATGTGTATTTTTTTGTTACTAATGTTATCTACTGCAGTTAAAAGATTGTTTATGTAAACCACCAAAAATGAACTTTCCATGGATATTAACAGAGACATATGATGTTTGGATGCTTTTTAATGAGGATGTTTAAATCTGTGACAGATTTTATACTTCCAAAACAGATCAGCAGTGAAAAAAGTTGTTTAAATTATGTTTTAAATACTAAATGCTTCAAATAAATTTATGAGAAAAAGAGTAAAAGATCAATGAAGATGACAATTATGGGGTCTTGACATATCCCTGCTAACAATAGTCTTCAAATTACTGCATTGATTTTCTTCTTTTTCTTTTACCATTTTCTGCCAGGTTTTTGTTTGGTTATGTAAATGGTCAGGGGAGATAAAGCTGCTCCTTGAAACTTATTTTGATCAATGATTTGAGGGACAAAAAAAAAAGAACATTTTGAAAAGGAGTGACATCAGACGGAATCAATAGTCTATGGTACCAGTAGAAAATGCTTTTAAATTACTTTATTGATATTTTTAGTCTCTCTCTCTTGGTATTACAAAACAGTTTGTTTCCTTTGTCAGAATTCAAAAACTTATCATTATTACCCTATGAATGCCCACTGGCTCATTTTGGTGGGGATAGGGTGCATTAATGGGTTATAGGGAGAAACCTATAATTAATCTGTATTTTATTTAAATTTTTATAATTAATAATTTAATTTATGATGGGTTAAACTTTGATTTGTCCAGACTAGTGTCCTCATTTTGGTTTGTTATTTTGGTCATACTAGCATCTGTTTTTTTCAGGTGTCTTGTTGCAATTGGTAACCTATATTTGTAGCTTTTAACAAAGAACATTAAAACTAGGGATAAAAATTCTAACACTGAATTGTGCTACAAGTAAATTCATATATTTTAATTCAATTAAAGAGACAGACATTAAGCTGAAGGCACCAAGTTTCCATCACTAAATTATCCTATGGAATACATGGCCCAGGGGATAAAAGTGTTCGTTATGTAAACTGGCAGTCATGAGTTCAATTCCTAAACCAGTTAGTGCAATATATATATATATATATATATATATATATATATATATATTGCGTGTATTTAGGCAGCATTTTTTCATTCATACATGTTTCATTAAATAATATAGATAAGTGTTGTCGATATATTTTATGTAAGTTCTTTTCATAGACGATATGAAAAGAACTTACATAGAATATATAGACAACACTTATCTATATTATTTAATGAAACATGTATGAATATATATATATATATATATATATATATTTCACACATGCACACATACGGTTGAGTCAAAAGTTTTGGGGTATTTTCACTGATGATTTTTGATAATTTGCTACAATTTGTTGTCCAATTGTTGCTGAATTGTTTATTCTTTATTTCCATGTATAAAATATAGACATTAATTGTTTATTCTTTACTTTACAGCTTTCATAATGAGTAATGAAAAAAACTGATTACAATACCCGTGAAAAAAAAAAGGACTGATTCCAAGGGCAGCAACAAAAGAAATTAATGATATGAAAAGCCCAGGAACTGTCAACAAATGTACGGCAAAAAAACTGGTTCAGATGTTTCAAGGAAGATGATACCAGCTTCAAAAAAAAAAAAAATCAAGGACATGGAGACCTGTTATGGAAGCTTGAAATGGTTGAACAACAGCCAAGCACTTGTAAGTTGTTGGCAGAACTTGGTCCTTCACAAAGCAACACTTCCATAAGTTTGGCCTTATCACTGCTGGCAAATCCATGGAATGTCTATTTTTAGCATTAAATTGTAACTGGGGACGAAAAATGAATCTATTTTTGTAATCCTAATAAGAGAAATCGGTGGCATTATCCTGGCCAGTTGTCTAAGTTTAAGATGTAGGTCATGATGCATGTTTGGTAGAATTTTGAGCGAGGTGTTACACTTTGAGCTTGTCATAGATGGTCATGCTGTGAACACTGACCTTTATGCCTCACAACTGCAGGGAGTATATGATACTGGTATTGGTCAACTGAAGATGCACACTCCTACAGTATGACATTGCCCCCAGTACATACTACTAAGGTGACCAAGTGCAAACCTGAGGGGCTGGAAATGCTGCTTCAACGTTTCTACTGTGCACCATCAGATTATCAACTTTTCCAAAGCCATAAGCTCATTTCTTGCAAAGAAAGAGGTTCAAAAATATGTATGAGGTTGAAAAACAGGTGCAGGGAGATTTTTCCATCTAAACCAGCCAAATGGCATAAGTGTGGAATTGAGCTTCACACACGACAATGGCAACAGACACTAAAATATGATGGGATATATTTTGATGAATAAATGCTTTTCATATGTAATTTGTTTGAACTATTAATTAAAGCTTGGAATACAAAAGAACTTTTGACTTAATTTAGTATGAATACTGTGAAAGGGAAAAGTAATATCACAAGAATAAATTGGAAGAATTAATTAATAAGATGAATGATAGCAATTTACAGCCATGAATTGAATAAAAGTGTTCAATTACTGAATTTTAGACACCTGAAGAAGGCCAGAGAATGAAATGGCTGAAATATTGTGATGATAAATGAGGAAACTAGTCCAGTCAAATCAGATGACAATTTATTTTCTTTTTCTTTGGATGACTAGTACATACAATTATTTACATGTTTCTATCAGATCTCTGGTGGTATTGAAGAAGGCTGAAGAACTCATTGACAAAAATAAGTGATAAAGACAACAAAGAGAATTATACTCATGTAAATAACTTGGGATTGCATGACAGCAAATCTCCTCAACTCTTTGCAGACCCCAACATATCCATGTATGGAAAATCTCAACTCTTCTTCAAATTTCCATCCTACTTATTTCCCAACTCTCACGTGAGGTCCAGGCATTTTTACAATTTTTTATTTTGTTTCATTTTCACTGTGTTTCAAAATATGGTGTGTTTTTTCATTGTTTACCACATTCAGAATCTAGTCTTTGATAGTTGCCAACTCTTTATGACTGTCTTTGATTTGTGCTTATACAATTTGTTGATGTGGTTGCACCGACACCATATGCAGTTCCCAGTGTATCACTGTCACTATTCTCTTGTGCTCAGTTTCATATTCCTTTTTAGCCAGACTCTGACATTTACCATTTAGTTTATCGAGTCACCTTCTTTAGAAAAGCAACACTTGCTATGAGGTTGGCTTATGACCCCTTTCCTTTTTGGGTGTCCTGTGCATAACCATATTCATGACTGTTTCTATCTGCCTTCTGTTTCAATTTAAATGATCTTGTCCAGTCTAGGAAGTGTCCTGAGTGCCTTGCTCGTTACTGCTCATATATTCTAAGATATTCTCTTAAGGATGATCCTAAGTTTAAGATGTAAGAGATGTGGATTGGTTTGTTTGTTTTACCAGCATATCAACCCTCATGGGTTATTTAATACTGAGAATTGGATTTTTATTCAATAATATTTTAGGAAGTTTTATAATTCATGAAGTATAGTTGAAAACTGGTTGTATAGTTCATCTATAGATGAAGTTTTCTGGGTTAAAGTTTGGTGTATAATTTAGTTTTTCCCATGTAGGTCAAAATAGTTTTTACATTAATGTTTTTGAAAAGTTCTTTAGGGTATTCACCTTAGAATGCCGTTTACAGATAGAAGCAAATCCTGCATAGTCCATCATAAAATGTTTTACTGTATATGTCTCCTGGCATATAATGCATTTAGGTGGATCCTTGTCTTTTAGAAGAAATGAATATGTGATGTCGGTATGACCAATTCTGATTCTTGCTAAGACTACTTCTTCTGTTCAGGAAAGACTAGTATTATAGTGTCTTAACCCAAGTGTAGGTTTGGTTTTGTGCAATTTATTATTTGGGTGAGTATTCCATAACTCTTGCCACTTATTTCAGATATATGTATTAATTACTGTTTTGAAGTCCGTGTGAGGGATTTTTGTTTTTGATATATTCATTGTTAGTGATACTTTAGCTGCCTTTCCATTTCCCTGGATGCCTATATGGTTAGGGATCCTGCAGAAGATGATGCCTTTTTAGTTACAAAGAATATTGATTTTGTTTAAAAGGTTGGTTATTAGAGGATTGGTCAGATTTGTATACTTCAATGATATAAGTACAGATAGGGAGTCCAAGAATAAGGAGGTGTGGAAAGAGAAGTCCTCACATGGTCTCATAGGAGTAGAAAGTCATACTGAATAAAGAAGAAGAAGAAGAAGAGTAGCTAAATAAAAAAAAAACTCAATGGCAGAAGAAAAAGAAAATTTCAGGCAAGGAGCAACAAAACTGCAGTAATTTTAATAATCTTTTACCAGTGTGTGTGTATATATATATATATATATATATATATATATATATATAAAAAGGTCAAAATGCGAAGAAAGAAAAATTAAGTGAAAAAGTAAACAACAAAAATAAATAAAAACAAATATAAAAAGTCTGAATTGGAAAACAAAACACTTTCTCACCCGAATCAGCAAAAAGTTCTGGAATAAACATTAGTCAAGAACTAAATAAACATGACAAAAGTTGTTTAGTTTGGACAGTTGTTGTGCAACATGTTACATCCTCTGATCAAATTAGGTTCACAAGAGAGAAACTGTATTTCTATGTAGACATATGTTGAAGAGATATACACTGATGTATGCATACATTTGTTAAATCAACCATCCCAGTAACTGTGGTGATGGTGGAGCAGGAGATAGTGTGTGGGGTTGTCAATAGATCCTGACACACTTGCATATTTATTATGCATATTTTTAAAAAACACATCATAAAGCTAAACTGCAAATCTGCTTCTTTAAGAAAACTGCTTAAAGAAGTAAGAGACCTGCTCATTTTCTATCAGCAATGTTTATAGCAGCTTTCCAAACATTTTTTTCTTCTTTTTAAAAGAGGAAAGTATAATACATCAAATAAAGAAAAAAAATTAAAAATGTTTGGTAGACAAGAAATATCCAAATGACTTTAAGGAATTTTGAACTTTATTCAATCTATGGGGGTAAGTTGTTTTCAATCTGCTGTCCATTTCTAGGGATATCTGGTTTGCTCTTTTTTCAACACATTTCCAGTGAGTATAAGTCTGTACTACCTGGCCCAGTGATAGAACTCTCAATTATTATAGCACAAAATTCAATACACACTTGGTGTATACTAAAAAGAACAAAATGAGATATCCCTAGACATGGACAGTGGAATTTGAAGAATCTCAGCCCTTAGATAAAATAAAGGTTTCAGTTTGAAGTTAACGGAGGGTTAACTAGATTGCCAACAACCTGAAGAAAGCCAGAAGGTTCAAGGTTTGAAATGCTGTGATAATAATGACAAAAATGGGAAAAGCATGTAAATAACTCCTCACCCCAGAAATTCACACAGAAACCGATATGAAAACCCAAAAAGAGACTTAAGAATAAAGAACTCAAATAATTTATATAAATATCCAGAATAAAAACACTTTACTTCTTTTTTTAGTTATCAGGAAAGAAGTATGTAATAACATTCAAAATTTAATAATTAAAATAGATTTCATATTAAAATGTCACACACACATACGCACGCACACATGCGTATGCAACAAGGCTCAACATATCTTTATCAAAATTGCAAGTGCCAGTGAAATGCCACCAAAAAATAAAATTTAAAATAAAATTAGAAACTTAGTGAATGTAATGGATTTTGTTCGCTTACTAAATAAAAAAAAAAATCACCTAATAAACTTTTTGCCCAACGCAATAGAAGAAATGACCACACATAAAAAGATCATGAAGAGAGAATTTTCTAACCAATTCTTGTTGGTTTAGTAAATTAAAAAAACAAAAAACACAGAAAATAAATACAAGACTTTACAACAGGTTGTGATCAGTCAAATGAAAAATGCTCTCAGCTTTGTTAAGTGAATTTCTTTATCCAAGCCAAAGCGGTTGGTTAAAAAAAATTGCCAACAATTGAAACTATATGACCACTTCTCAAAGTCAATATGCTAATATTTCCTTAAAAATGTATGCATTTTCTATATTTTGGACATGTGTTCATTTTTTAGGAACATTTGGAATATGATTTTACTATCATACATGTGCAGAAACTTAATTTACAAACATTTAAAGAAAAAAACAATTGTAAAATAAGCAAATAAACTGAAATGTTAAATTTCACCACAATTATTGGAAATTTATTTACTACATTAATTGTGACTGATTAATTATTAAATCTACAGTTATTCTTAGTCTTTTTACAAAACTTTGGTCATTTCCAAAAGTTAGTATGACAAATAAGTAAAGCAACTTTGAAAATTAAATATGTACTTTTGTTTCACAATTTGTGCATTATTTTTATTTTTTATTTTTTTAAAATATTTTGCTAGCAGATAAAAAGAACAAAAAAAATATATTTTGCTTCTATCAACATTTTTAGTCCCAATCGTCACAACTTGCATGACCCAGTAAATGACTGACTTCCACTCCCAATTTGTTTTGCATTTGATGGACTCGTTTTTGTACACACACACACACACACACACACACACACACACACACACACACACACACACATTAACTTTATATATAAATTGAGACGTATGTTGCGTTATGCTTTGGCGTCGGGGTGGGGGGGTGTTGATCATTTACTCTTCTTGTCCAATGAATCATATTTCAAATACAGTAAGTGAAAGTTCCTTTCACCCCTACCCCTAAAACCAGTACTATGAGGTGTTTGGAGATCCCACAAAAAATCTTTCTTTAGCAAGTGGCAAGTCAAATTTTCATGATTAGTCAAGTGAAATCACTTTTTTTTGAATACCTCAACTCCAAGGAGTTTCTGGTCTTAGTTATAATATTTTGTGGGAATTACAAATAGTTTTATTATTATTTTAGTTTTTTAGGAGTACGAAAATATCTCATAATTCAAATTGAGTGATTTTTCTAATTTTTAGATTAGGAGACAAACCTTTTATTTTTAAAAATTATAAGAATATAGTTTTAAGTAGTTGTTTCTGTAAATAGCTTGTAATTTTTCCATCAATATAGCTTCCTTGTGATCACATAAGCAAAGTAAAGAGAAGTTTAAAAAAAAAATTTATTGGCGTTTTTTATTGAATTTTTCAAAATAAAACCTTTTTTATTTATTTATTTTATTTATCCTATAAAAACCAGAGAGAACACTGAAGAAAAAGAAAATTAAAAATCAAATGATATCATATTTTAATGGGAGCTTGAAAGAGAAAACCCCACAGTACTACTCACGCTGTGATAATATCCCATAGAAGTAAGGGAGGCTTAACGAGGGACTTTTATTTTTTAGTCGTTTTATGCCAGACGAACTTCTTCAAAAGGTGGGGGAAGCGAAAAGGTAGAACTCAGTAGATAACACTAACAGCGTTGCAGGTTAAAGTGATCTAGTCGTCACAACCAGAGGTAAGTATTTATAGACTGTTTCTCTATATCATGAAAAAGTCGGACTCGTATCTTTGTAAAGTCCCCTTCTTGGTTTAAATACGAGTGACCGAACCGACTCGCTCTCGTTCTATTCTCAGTTCTCCCTCGACTGATGATACCCTTGCATTTCTATAGAAAGTACATCAGTCGGCGTTTCGCTAAGATTTGTTGATTAAATTTAGTTCCTCGCCCCCAAAGAATAATCCTTCAATATTTTCTCTTTAACAAGCGGCTGAACTTAATTCCCTTCTAACAACCTATTTCACATTCTATCGTGACATTTTATTTTGACAGGTTAACAATAATTTATACTTCTTTGTTCTCTAAATGAGGTTACTAGGCCACACACCCACAACTGATTACATTTATTATTACGTACATTGAAAAATTGATACAAATTCTCAGTGCTACCATTTGCACAATGTTAGCGAAATCTAAGAAATGTTTTTGAAATTTACTCATCTTTTGATTTTTTTCAATGTAATTGTTAACTGTAGGATGGCGTTTATAAGCTTCATAATACACTAAATGGCTAAATTATGGAATATAGAGGTGTTGGTAGTGTAACAGTTATCAGAGCGGAAGTTGCATGGGTGAACAGAGTTCATCTTTCAGATTAGCCTATTGTATTCACTTTTAATAACATTGGGATAGGCACGCATTTCGTTTATTCTCCTTTCCCCCTACAGTAATAGGTTAAATAACAGAGTAGACCGGGCTATAGTGGCAACAAGTTTAAGAAAAGGACACTTTGAATTCAAATCCGTTGAGAAGTCAACGGGAAACTACTATCTTTCCAACGAAGTCATGCCATTTCACAAATAATAAAAAGAAATATGTGGAGAGCGATGATCGCCTATGTCCTAAAGGAATGTGGGATAAAAATTATGGAAACAGAGAGTGGTCATCATGTCTTTTTCTTGCTCAACACAGAAAAATACCATTTTTGAACAACAGACTCCTGGGTAATGAAAATGAATTTATGACAGTCCCAAACGAACAAAATTATGGTCAGATCCAAGAAAGGCTTCAGTAACTCAACATAAATTGAATCTAATAGAAGATATAAAGTTTTGTGTTTCTCAAGATTCAAAAATAATTCTTTATTACAATCTGCCAAAGGTTGGACAAACTGTTACTGCTGAAGCCTCTAATTATCATCTGGATCATTTGAATGACACATTTGAATATAGAAGTTTTCTTTTCCCCCAAAGTAAATATTAATTACTATTGCATGACAACATATGTTTTCCTGGTGCAGATATGATTCAACAAACAATAGGGGAAATGGTATGGGAAGTTCTTCCACATGCAGCAGATTCTCCAGGATTGTCAACATCAGACGATCACTTGTTTTGCCTCATGCAACACACCTCGTCTGATCAGTGATCCTACCAAATTAAGGATATCAAAAACTCTCTGAGGAATTAATGGAATCAAAATTGGAATTGTTCTTTTATGAAAGATCATGCAATTTAGCTAAAAAGCTGGTGAAAGACAAAAGAATACTTTGGGGATTGAATAATGATGTTATGAATTTCTATTAAAGATTTTGCCAAGAAATATTGGTAATTTTTCAATAATTTTATGCGTACACACACACACACACACACACACACACACACACGAGGCACTGAAAAGTTCTAGAAGTAATCAGGAAAATTTTTTAAAAGTCTCTGAAGTCTAGTTGTTTGATCAGATTTAGGGAAGTGTGTTGTCTTTTCGGCAACACTTGTACTGTACACAAACAACGAGCATTTGATGATGATATCCTTGTTCTGCAAACATTGTTTTTCTTATTCCCCCTTAACTTTGTTGTAGATGTAAAATAGCGTAATGTTTATCCTTGGATTCTGTCCATTAACCCTTTTAAAACAAATGCGACAAAAGAGAAAGAATCTGTTGCTCAACTGCACTCAACAATTGAAAAGCAAAATATGAAGGAATTAATGTATTTTCATCGTACAGAACAAATTTTACTAACACTTTTAAACAGTGGTTACTCTGTATACAAATTTAAAAAAAATATTAACGCACCCTATAAGGTCTCAAGAAATTCACAGGAGACAATTATGTAACATTAATAATTTATTTGTGAAAAAATTGATTCTAGAAAAAAAAAAAGAACAAAAACAAAGTTGTTCATGCATAAATACTAGTTGTGTTAAATATATTGTAATCTTGTCTGATGTTTGGTCATATTTATTGTGATCATAGTACTACAGTCATTAGTAGACTCGTGAGTGGTGTCCCTACAGTAGATTCAATTAGATTCGATTTGTTTTTGTTTGTTTAGCGGCACATCAACTCCTTATGGGTCATTTAATGCCAAAATTTAATTTTCTTGGAAGCATTAGGAATTTCTTTTACAAAAATGTATGGCTGCTAATATTTATTTTCTTCGTACAAAATCGGATTCCTGGTAATATTTTTCTACACTTTCATAGTGGTTTTATCCTTTTTTTGTGGGCGAGGGGTTCACTATTTGCTTATAGACAGGACCCTAGCAGGTGCTATCACCCAGGTTCAGAGAGAACCTGGGAACAACAGCAAGCAAGAGATGGTTACACGCTCCTCAGAACCTCCCGATCAGAGGTCTTGCTGTCATACCCCGTCATATTGGAGAGAAAGATAATAAAAAATTCTGTACAGTGTAACCCGGATATAAGAGACCCGGATATAAGAGAAACCCGGATATAAGATATATTTTCTCTGGTCCCAAATTAGAGCCATACTTACCTAAACAAAATAGACCAAACCCGGATATAAGATACTTCTTCTCCGGTCCCGGCAACTCTCTTATATCCGGGTTACACTGTATATACTTTTAAAACAAATATGTTGATCAGCACAAACACAGAGTTTTACAATGTATATTCATTTGTTCTGAGGTCGAGGTAAACAAAACTTGAAATATTAATAAAATCTATCAAACTTTGGTAATCAAATACTAGTCACTTATTCTGATGGTGTAGTTTGCTATTAGTTTTACAAAAATGACTGAGATGTGGTAAGAAAATAATATTTTCTAGTGCCTACTAAAAAGGGAGCAAGTGTGAATAAGCCCCTTCAGAAAGATGATTATAAAGAATAATTTCTTAACAAAATATTCTAAGGTTTGAAAAGTGTACTTAAAAAAAAAAAAATCCTAACGAAACATGTATATTAGAAAATCTCCATCTTGGACAATACTTTCTACAGGCGCCATAGTTCCTGCCAAAAAGTTAACTCAGCGGCGTCCGGGGTGGTCATAGCATTTGCAGCCCCTTTAATTTATTTTGCACGCTATTCATTACTAATTTACCTAAATACAAATAAAATTAAAAAAATGAAAAGAAAATTATACTCGGAGAGAAGCGCCCCTAGGTATGCCAATGGGTATAGAAAAGATTTAACATTGAGGTCAGTGGACAGCCTTCAAAAACCTCTGTAAATGATGCGTAACAAACAAAATAATGATAATAAAAAAAAAGCATGTAAATTCAGCTCTCATTTTTAGTCTTAATTTCGTACTTTTCTGGTTTGTAGCAGCACGAACAGTGAAAGCTGATTTTTAAAAAACTTCTTATGGAAAACAATGGTTGCCAGTGAATCTTTCTTTAACTATGTCGTCTTATGCAGGATCAGTTTGTAAAAAAACATTGTTGGACAGGAGATTATCAATGTCTAAAATAAGTTTGAGGTTTTATTTTTTGCCTGTCGTACATAAGAAGATGAACATCCTGAAATTTTTATTGTCGAAAAGGTCAAGCAGAATTGAAATTTCAAAACTAAACGATATCCTACCGAAGAAGCCCAAAGTGCAAAGATTGTGGAGAGAAACCTTTTTTAGTCAATAGAATCTCTCTAGTCTAAAACATAAGCGGGGAAACGAATATTGGAAGAATTCTGATTTTCTATCACTCTCCTTAGCATTTAGCCTTTTGCCAAACTAAATTAACCTTAGTAAACAAACAGAAACTCATAAAGTTATCAATTCATGAACAGATACTGAAAATCTCACTTTTTTTTTTCAAGATCATAAAAATTAAACCTAAAAATCTGATTCGTTGATCACTTTGAGAAAGTTAAAGAAAACAAGCCTCTGAAATGCATTTTTCTAAATTGTTTTATTTCAATATTGAAACTTTGTAGTACTGATTACCAAACGATTTTATTACTGAAATATTTGAACAGAAAATGTCTTGTGGACTATACACACTTATGAAACGGTAAAAACCCAAAGTGCTCAGATCGTAAACATAAGGAAATAAAAATCTACATTTCCTACTTTTTTATTAAACATCCACTTCAAGGCAACACAAACATTTGTTCACTTATTGAAGGAAATATTTTTCTATTCAAAAACTCTTGAGATAAACTGTCAGTGTAAAACTACAGTCGCTCCTCTCTCTTTCTAACAAGAACAACAACAACAACAAAACCGTTACTCCCGAGTTTCACACCAACTGTGATAATCAGACGATTAGGATCTTAATTCTAAATTGTCTGATGATCACGGTTGGCGTGAAAAACAGATTTGTCTTTCTAGACGAATTCTTGGATGTTGTTGTTAATATGAAAGAGAGAGAGAATAAATAAAAAATGAATCATTATAAAATTTAACAGCTTTAAAATTACATGTTCTACATATGGTGTTTCCCCTAAAAATGAATCCAGGCCAAATTGTCGACAAATCTTTTTAGAACAAATATTTTTTAAAAGACAAAATGAAGATATCAAGATATTTTGGATTTGTCAACTGTGCAAACTTGGACAGATAGTCTGCAGCCATACAGAATGGGTCCTGTTTAATGAGTGGAATAAAGAACAATTATTACAAAAAAAGCAAGGTCTCCCAGAATATATCTCTAAATGCAGATAATCATTACATGTTGGCTGCATTTTGGAATTCCACGATTAAACACTGTTTTAGTTACAGCTATTTCAGAAGCGAGAGATTTTTTTTCACAAAGTAAAAACACTTGAATCTGTCACCATTAACTTTGTTCAGGGATATGAGATAAAGATGCTTCACAAAAAGGCAACTTGCCAGTTGGGTATTTTCCACCCAGACATTTGCCAATAAGGGCATTATCAGTTTTAACAGTGAATATGATAGACAAAGTTTTCTGAGCGTGCAAACATACACACACGTCCTTGAACTTATCCGAGATGATATTTCATATCAAGGCTCATGCGTTCAAATATCAATTTTATATGAGTGTGGAAAAAAAATGAACATCTACACACAATTTTTTGCAATAAACAAATAAAACCCGTAATGTGATATAAAATTTATCTTATGCAACGTGATATTTAATGTGATATAAAATTTATTTTATGTAAATCTAGGTATTCAGAGAAAATTTGAAATCGAGTGTATACGTATTGAGAGTACTCATGACGTCTGGAACATACACAAGAACGTATGTGCTATATGTGTGTAAGTGTGTGTGAATGTATCCGAGTGCGTTTGTATTTGTGTTAGCAGGTTGGGAGTGGTTGGTTACACGCCGCCGCCGCCGCCTCCTCCTCCTCCTCCTCCTCCTCGACTGTTCCTTGTGAATTAGGTCAGTAGAATGCCACCCTTTGCTGCTCGCTCAGCCCATCTCCTTCCCTGAGGGAATAGGATAGACATCTGGGTGGAGGTGGGCGTGGGTAGTTGAACACAAGAGGCGGTGGCAGCGGACAAGCGGTGAGATTGAGGGGAGGTGAGACACCGTGCAGAAAGGCAATGCAGCAGCAATTGTAACAGTGGCGTGAGGAGGTACCAAGTAGTCAGAACGACAAAAAGAGAGAAACGGTTATCGAGGGAGAGGGGTATTAGTGCCAGACCAGTTTAGAAGCAGAGAAAGAGATAAGATGTTCTTTACATCTATTGAGACGAGAGAGAGAGAGAGTATTGAAAGTTGTAAATGAAAGTTAAAATCCATGTAAATGAAAATTTGAGGAGGTGCTGAAAAGTTTTCGGCTTGACTAAAAAATCTTTCCCACTTAATTCCCCTTAAATTTTGTTTAGTCATTTGGTTTAGGCCAAGAACTTTTCAGAACCACTTCACAACATAAACAAAATGTCAACAAAAAACACATGTGCTTCTAACACCCATGATTTATCTGCACACCCACTCGAATGGAACGTGGCACAAGGACAGTATCAAGAGGGAATCTCATATATTCATGCAAGTAGAGGCAAAAATTGCTCAACCCTTCTCAGCATTTCATCTTCTGGTGTCATGGATTAACTGTAGCCCTTTACTGAAAAAAAGATATTGCTTGAGGAGAAGCCCCTCACCCCAGGGCTTGAGCATATTATATTACATTTTAACCACCATAGGATTCTCGCTGGGCTACTGCAATTTTCTGCAATATTTGTCTACATAGACAGTGTGTGCCAGATATTGGAGAACGTATGTTTAGCAGGTTAGAAATGGATGATGACCTAACATAACATTACATGCACAATATCAATATTCTCATTTCTCTTTGGATTGGCATTTTCTTAGAATTTCTTGAATTTGGTCCTTTTTAAAATATTTTACCTAAACAATCAACATATTTCTGATATATTGTTGAAAAACAAAACTATATTACCTGACTCTGCAAATAAATTAAACAAATTTGAGCATATGAAAGAATTTATGAAATGGAAACAGTATTTCACATTTCCTAGATATCGTGTTACAATAGCCTGACAATAGCCTAAAACTAAGTGTACATCACAAATCAACTAATAAAAATGATCTCATAAATTTCTATTCTCATCATAGCAACAATTATATATATATATATATATATATATATATATATATATATATATATATATATATATATGAGCATTAACTTGGAAACTTCCAATCTTACATAAGAAATGAAAAGGCATGTCATGCTTGGGGCACCAACTGCCAATCGCAGTGACTTGAAGATAACCATCTTCTTGAAAATGACCAGATCATTCGTGTTCAAGTTCAGGAATAAGTTGGAAGCCAAGAAAAAGAAACATTCTAAGCAATCAGATGTCAAAGACAGTGGAATTTGTGCAGTAAGCCCAGGACTTTATCAATCACAATCCTAGCAAATTTTAATGAAAGCCATCACTGAGTAGCTCAAAGTGGTGGAGTTTGCTATCAGATGTGTGGTGCACAAGGACATCAAGTTTGGCGAGACCTGCATGAACCACATGATCTAATTGATGTACTTGTTGAACAAGCTCAAGCACATTGAGTAGCCGAGCATTTTCTGTTTCTTCTCTGGTAAGAACTTGTGGCTCAGTGTGAACTTAACAGAAGTACACATAGTGATGGTCCTGGGGCTAGTGAGCATGACATGCCATATCACTTCTTTCTGCAGAGCTCTAAGTCAATGCCACTGGCTGGATTGAGCAGGTGGCCCAGACTGTTCTCTCTTATATGACCCAAATGATCAAGAAATGTCAGGCTGATAATTTTCACAACCATGTTACCTACAACACCACCTATCTCTTTTGATTTAAATTCCCTGGATTACTATATCTAGGAGCATTATTAAGAGGGAAATGAATCAACAGCCTCAGAATACCAAGGATTCATTGAAAGCTGCCACTGTATATGTGATGGACAACACAAAGGAGAAACAACTAATGTAGTCAATTCCAAGGCTGCCATCTTCAAGATGGAGGGCGGTTAAAGTCAATGTCATTTTTCTCAGTTAAACAAGTGTACAATTTTACTGAAAATACATATTTTTATCTATTGAAAGTGTTGATGTTTTACTTTATATTTTGTTCTCAATTACCTGCTGCACCTTATGCACATGCATGCATTCTAATTTCTGTTCATGAAAAACAAAGAATGAGCTTTCTTGTTCTTTATGATCGAAGTTGAATGAATTTTAGACAATAAAATGACTTTAAAACAAAATGATTTATAATTGAAATACATTGATTTATTGATTTTATTTGCACCAATTCTAAAAGAGCATTAATCCCAACCAATATGAATTACAAAAAGGCTTTTGTTAAATTTTGGGATGATACTTGGCAATAATACTTTTATGAAAGGCACAATCCACAGCAGAGAGGTGATTTCAGTCACCTTGACCCATTACAAAGATGTAGAACGAAAGAACGATGTCATTTCTCTGAAAGTCTACTTCATTATAACACATTATTGTAACAGGTACCAAAAAGAGAATTTAGGTGATATTTATAAAAAGCTGGCTGTTGAAAATATTCTCATCTATTTATACATAAAATATATACCCACAATGTGTTTGTGTTTAAAAATAAAGATCAACAATAATGAAAGTAGACATTTATGAGAATCTTTGATTCCATTATGGCATGATCAAAACTTGGCTTTATGCCAACTTTAGCTCAGACTAAACAACTTGAAAACAATATTAAACTCCATGCTTATAACTCAAAAGAGAAGAAAATATTTAAAAATCATCTTGATAAGATTTGATATTTAGACTGAATTTGGAAAGGTTAAATCTAAATTATATTAGATGTATGCTAAAGTTTTAAGATAAAAAAACTAAGGTTTCCACTGTATTTGGTTTCTCTTTGAAACTTGTATATTTAGTTACTTTAGGAACTTTTTCACACACAATAATATACTTGGTTGCATTGACCTACATATAATGCAAATAGTTCTTCACAAACATATAGACACTAATATCAAGAATTATCTTAACTACAGTTCCATTAATACTTAGTGTAAAAACAATGGGCAAAAAGCTTTCAATATTATTCCACATTCCTGTTGTCTGGATTTGTTTTGTATCCACAGAACTAGTAATTATTCTACTGGTATAGGAAAATATCATAATCTTTCCATAAGGCAGAAAAATAGGATCTATAATCAATATTTAGCCAGAGAAAAAGAAATTATACTGCTTTTTTTGTAACCATTATACTGCTTTTTTTGTAACAAAAGTATTATTAAAATATTATTACATATTAAAGTATTGAGAATTAACTTGAAACTTCACAATTAATCAACTAAAATAGTTTCCACCAGATGAACAAATTGTGAGAACAAGAAAAAAATAATCTTATTTACACAGATGACCAACCCTACCATTATTTATATGCAAAGCATCTATAGCCCTGCCATCATTTATGTGTGGGGTTTCTATAACCCTGCCATTATGTGTACAGCATCTATAATTCTGACAATTTCTCTGTGGCGCATCTATAACCCTGCCATTATTTGTGTGTGGGCTTCTATAACCCTACCATCTTTTATGTGTAGGGCATCTATAACCTTGCTGTTAATGATGTACAGGTATATATAATCTTGTCCTTTAAGATCAAATATATTTGTATGTATGCATATGTAGATCTGCATATATCGTTATCTAGATACCTACATCGGTAATATAAATGCATCTATATACTTGTTTGTATATATTTATTTGTAATGAAAATAAAAAAGACAGATGAATGAAAATGAGTGTTGAGAATGACAAAAAAATAATATTACTACCTCTTTGTCATCAATGTTGTTACATTTGTTAGAATTCTGTCTGGAAACCAGTAAGACAATTCTGAAACCAATGCAAACAGGAGTGTCAAGTACACATAACACTCACTGTTTATAAATTTATTTGCTGATTTTGGGAACTAGTTCAGTAAGAGCAATTCTCATTTCAAAGTTTAAGTACCTGACCTAACAGCCTGTGTTTCATTAAACTGCAATAATGTTAAAATAGGATTTGCTAGCTGAGTTTTTCTAAAAGTTCTTACCAACAAAAGCAAAATGCCAACACAATGGCTACACTTCAGGTAATTTTTTATCTTTTCACACGCATATATATATATATATATATATATATACACACACACACTAAAACTTAATGGGCAAAATGATTATTATGCATAAGTCACCAGCAACATATGCTTGGTTCAAGGCAAAGTCAAATTGATTTTCAAGGCAAATGCTGTCCTTCATCTAAGGTGGTAAAGGTTACATCATTTTGCACACTCTAGCCATCCATAAAATCTATGATACCCATGTAGAATAAATGTTTATCTATATACTTCACTTTCTGCTCGTCCATATGCTAATTTATCTATCACTTTACCTACTTATCTATCCTTAGTGCAGCCAGCTCGGCTGGCCAGGTTCTGAAAATTCTCAACATTTCCCATCATCCTCTAAGTTCGCTGCCACTGATTGCCAAGTACATACACCAGACTCTCTCTCTCTCTCTCTCTTTCAATGTGCTTCCGATCAGGTGTGGGCTTCACCAAGCGCCACTTGTCAGCAGTGAAACTATCTTTAACAAAAGACTGCCTTCTCAGCAATGCTCCACCTTGACTCACCAGCCACCTGAAGTACCACCCACAACAATTGTTGTCCTAGGATACCCCTCTCCTCCATCAGACAAGCACTTACCAAGAATATTAGTTCAGAGACTCTGCAAAGATTATTTTTGCATACATTTATAATACTTATTGAGCATTGCAGATTTTATAAATAAATAGATTGACTACACTGGTTATGAGGGATAAACCACTAAGTGGCCACACCCAGACTTGAACTTTAATCAAGCAGGACTGCTGAAAGTCTGAGAACAGGCAAGCAATATTTCTTGAGTTTACCAAAGTCAAAATATTTTCAAAATAGTTAGAAGAATATCCAACATTATTGAATACACAAATTACTTTTACATAATTGCTGTTGTTATGACAATCTTTCTGATAAATATGTCACAAAGAACTGTTATGTAATATCACTCCTCTTATATGGCAGTGAATGCTGGACAATCTCATCACAGATGAAGAAGAGACTTGAAGTAACAGAAATGTCAATCTACAGAAGGATGCTGAGAATGCCATGAACCAAACATGCAAGTAATACCAGAAATTTCTAGGGAACATAACGAGGAAAGAAGGCTTGGAAAATTTGATACATACAGGACATTGAAGGCAAGAGAGAGAGAGAGAGGAAAACAACCATAATATACCTTGCGAGGTTGAGTAAATGAATGGAAAAACAGGGTTTAGGAGAGATTACAAAAAGGCAAAATTCTTTAAGAGCTAAAAAGAACAGGAAATTGTGCCATTACCACACATGTCCTGAAAGAAGATGACACACAGAAGAGGAGGAAGACAATCTTTCAATTTGATCCTTACCGTATCACCACATATTATCTGTGAGAAACTTTAACTTCAGAAATCAAGCAAGAGAAATTGTTTATTAATTTACTCACCAGAATGGTCAGTTTTCAGTGTCAGTACACCAAATATCCAGGTGATTACAAACTGCACCAATGAGTGGACAGCACCTCAACACTAACTTTGCTTAGTGTTGAAATTTGTACTAGCCAAATTTATGCATTTAGTCAACAGGTCATTATATCTGTTAGTTCTGTCAACTTTATCTCTGGGCAGTGTGTACCTTCTCTCTCCAGATATGATCTGCTTTACCAGATTTTTCCACTTCACCTTAGGTTATGCTTTTCTTGTGTTCCTCAAGTATGACTTTAGCAGTAACAAAAATACAAAGGATTTGAGTATTCAAACAATATCAGATATATAAATGTCTATACCCAAAGTTATAGACAATTAGAGTCAGTTTTAATAACCAGATTCATTTTTAATATCTGGAACATTTTTAGCATTATGTGCAATTTTTACTCCTCCACCATATTTTCTATAAGTGTGTACATTATAGCACTAAGTTCATATTTTGGAGTAGGTATACAGTTTGAGATTACTTTTATCCATACACACCGCTTTGTGTGTAGACAACGTCACTATAAAACATTATAAAAACTTATATGATAGAAAGTATAAAAATTTGATTTTATACAACACAGATTTTTAAACTTTAATCACAAATGAAGATTTCATAATTTGTTCTTAATTTAGGATTGTGCAAAGATTGAAAATAAAATGAAGATTTGTTAAGTACAAACAAAATTTGAGCAAACTGGACCTTTTGTTTGGATTTGGGATCAGCATTGTTCTTAGTCCAGAACATCTCATTTAAAATCTCTTCATTTGGAGATTATCACTTGTTCATAAAAATAGTTACATGTGCACATTTATTTACTGATGAGGAAATAAGTGAGTGAACCAAAAGAAATTTGAAGCAATCTAGAAAGGTTATTTTTTCTTCCTGTGTCACACTGGGGGTCATGAAAAGCTGATAAACTCTTTATTAGGCATGATTATTTAGTAATTTGGGTGAAGTGAGATTTTGGCTGAAGGAAGTGCATAACATTTGCAAAGAATTCATTAAGCATTCAAATGGTTAACTGAAGGTGAGAGTTTCTGAAAGGGCTGGAAACAAACTATTAGTTCAGTATTTAGTGATTTGGGGGGGAGGAGGCACACAAAACTCTTGATTGTTTAAATTCTTTCAGAACATCCCCCCCCTTCCCATCATAAATTTTTCCAAATAATTTATTTTTTTTATTTCTTAGTATTATTACAGGAATCCTAGAAGGGTGTGGTTGTAATCTAAAACATGCTTGCAGGAGTTAAAAGGGATCAAGCATCTTTTTAACTTTCATTAATGTCCTTGCATGCTTGGGATTTTTCATCTGAAATCTGAGGTTGTGATACCCAGTTGTCATCCAATAAAAAAAGACCTTCCAAGACTGAAATGCACTGAATTAAATAAGAATCTTACATTAATTTTTATCTAAATAATGTTATCTAAAACTCAAGAGCACTATAAAATTGCAAATGAATAATTAACTTACTTCAGTAAAATGGAACCCCCTACTGTTAATTCTTTGCTCAACCCTGACAGTTTCCACTTCATTTAAAAAGATGCAACACAGACAAACAAAACTACTAACATTCCAAAATGGTGGTCTTTTACAGAAGAAATTCTGTGAAAAAATATCTTTGATTAATCAAAGCAGTAGACAAAAAAAGAAAAATATTAACATACTGGTTCTCAGTACCGAGAAAAACTCAGATTTTTAGCTTATGGTTTCAAAGTCAATTTATATTAAATTCTTCCAGCCATTCATTTGTAAGCAGAAGGTGTGGCTGTTAGGTATGAGAATAAGTTTTACGTTTTTATATTTATTATAAAAATAATTATGTCTCAAGAATACTATTTAAATTTTATTTTATTTGGTTAAATTTTATTAATAAGTTTTGACAAAGCATTTTGAATCTTTTAGTGAGAAGTGGAAACAAACTTCAGAACTGGTAGCCCAAACATACTATTTTTGTTGCCATGGGAAGTTCAGTTAGAGAAAGGAACCCCCATTGCCTAGCATCACATCTACAATGATGGTTGTCAGTCTCTTTACAAAGATAGATGCTTGATATGAATTAGGTATATGCACAGGTGAAAAGTTAACATGACATGACCTCTTTTTGTTTGTTTTAGGCCAAAAGTCCAATACTTATTAACCCCATTGATAAGTTTAAGAAAAGCTTCAAATAATAAAGTTTATCTTCTTTGAATACAACATGTGTGCAAAAGAGAGACAGGTGAGTATCTGGTCCCAACAAGACCCACAGTACAGCAGCAATTGGCTAATCAATATTCCAAAGTAACTGTGCACACAGTGAATGGTATCCATCAAACACATTTAAAACAGAAAAGCAAAGATCAATAACAACACAGGATTTTATAGAGATAACAAATGCTGCACAAGTTATCATGTAATCCTTGTTTTCTTTCTTGTTAGTCTTGAATAACAAAACTTTTTGAATGATTAAGTTCATTCTGCAGGCCTTTTTTTTTGTCTAATTCATTAAATGAACAGAGGAGAAAACAACTCACTTCTTTCAATGCTATAAAAAATGAGGAGGACCTTGAAAAAAAATTGCCAGTCTTCAAAAGAATTTTGTGAATTCCTTTATTCCAAAAGATAATACAAGCCAGATATTTAAACCTAATGAAATGAAAATCATTTACAAATCACTTTACACTTGAAAAGGAAACATTTGGCATTGTCATTTGAAAAATAAGCCCAAATCATAATACTCTTTTTTTGCCAATTTAAATTTATCTTTATACCAAAGTACCTATTCTAATTCTTTTGAAGTTTTTGATAATCTATAATAATAAAGTATTGGGCATAGTATACAGTGTGCCTTATAGACCAACAAATACAATCATTTTTATTCAGGGAAAATGCAAGGACAAAACAAAAATTCATGACTTTAGCTGAGATAAAATGACAAAGTGTTAAACAAATTATTATAAATAGTCGCCTTCCATTTACTAAGTACCTATAAGTCAACTTAGAAGGCAAATACTGACAGAAACTGAATTGGTCAAATATGTGCAACACATCTAAAGAAAATTATATATCTAACATGTTTATCGTATATCCTGAAATTTTGGATAATTTCATATAAAATAGACAGTGAAATGAGGAACAAGCCATAAAAATGTGTTACTTGTTTAATCTTGTAAAATCCTTAAGAAATGGTATTGAATAGATGGCTAGTGAAAATAGAAATGCATAAAATAGACTTAAGTAGAATTTTGAAGCTTTATTTCATGACATATTGCCAGCCATATAAAACCTACTTTTGTTTCCAAAGAAAAATACGCTAGTTTCTTGATGAACCCAGAATTAAATATAACCAATAGATTAGGATTACAAATCAAAATAAGGTTTATATAAGTAAACATGCCTCATCAGTTGTAGAGTATTAGACTTTTCCTAAATATTCCTGACCAAATTAATTGACTGATGGTTTTCTATGGCTTATCAACCTTTGGAGGTTATTTAAAGCCAGAAAATATTTTTAGATTGTTGGAATTCTTTTTGAGATAATAATAGTTTGGTGATACAAGTCTTATTTTTTTTTTTATTATTCCTATTTCAACCCATAGCTGGAGGGTGGGGAAGAAGAGGTAGATTCATACTTATCCCAAAGGTATTTGTGCATAAGTGAATATAATGAACCCAATGGGAATTGGAACTCAGCTCTCCAATTAACAACCCTGAACCATTATCTATGACACCAACTGCCCACCCAAGCTTACAGCACCAAGCAGTTACCCATCTAGGTACTGACTAGGCTTGACATTGCTTAACTTCAGTGATTGTACTGGAATGGGTGTTCTTGACCAAATCAAGTGATATAGTAAGAAATAAGGTATTTAGTATAAGACAAGTGCCCACTCTGAATATAGACTTAAATTGGACAAATTAAGAAATATTTCTCACCACTGTAAATCTATATGCAAATTTTATTTTAAATTAAAATAACTGTATAATTTTCGATATTGAAACAAAATAGAAAATAGCATTTATACATTATACTGCTGTTTGCTCTATCTGAAGAGAAGAAAGGTTAAAATTGAAAAAAATCTGGCAAAAATTACTTCATAACAATATAAAAAAAACTAGAAAAGAAAATTAGAAAATATTTTAAAGCCAAAAATTAATTCAAACTAAAAAACGAAAGATTTATACACTTTAATCAGAAGTGTGCTATTGTTTTTTTACTGAATACTTAATTATAAACCCCAAAGAAAAAAGAATAGGAGGAGATTTCTTAGCCACTGATAGAAATAGGCTTGTCTTAAGATGGAAGTAGAGTATAAAATATCATGGACCCAGCAGAAAAAAAGAAAACCTCTGACTTTGTTACTTGTAGTCAGAGGCTTTGCCACGGCACAATACAAGCAAATCAACTCTGAAAGTTGGGATATAATATTATTTTCATTTATTAGCTGAAATTATAATTTTTTGTTTTATTAAATAGTTGCTATGGTAACAATTGCCTAAATTTGAAGTGAAGCATCTTCATGAAATGATTTAATTGAACTAGTGTCCTCATTTCTGTTGTTTTCATCTGGTTTTTGTTTCCAATTAAAGACAATTCCCAGGGAACTACATTCACCGAAAGAAGTCTCTTTGTAAAAGCAGCATACATTACAAATGCAGATACAATCATGCCTAGCTACAAGGATATTTTCTGGTTTTACCTTGGGCTTCAGCTGATAAAAGAAAACAAGAAAAATACCTAAAGATCTGTAATCAGTAAGCCATGCAAGATTTACTATAAATGATAGCATTTCATTTGCCATTGGCAGATTCAAGCCCTGCTGAGGGCCTCTTGTCCATTTGTAATCCCTACTATGCTTGAGCCTTAGCCAAAATGAAATTCCGACGCTTTTAGCAGCAGAAAGAAAAGAAGAGCCTAGATATTTCTTCCACGGCCGATACTAGGCAACTTCCAAGAAATTCCTCAGTAAAATGCCACAAGCATCTTTCGGTTCTTTACATTGTGTGCCTGTTTAAGCAAGTTCCTGGCAAAGCAATCCCAGTATTCTCCTTCCTCCCCTCTTTTTCTGGTGTGTCCCCAGAATGTAGACTATCCCTCACTACCAATAGCAACAAGTATAAAAAACAAAGAAAACATCAGATAGTTTTTCTTTCTTTCTGGGAGCTGGAAGTGGGGAAATATTTAAGAATAAAAGGGGAAAATGATTATGGTGAAATACTTAAAAATAAAAAAGGTAGTCATTTTCATGAAGCTGTCAAGAAATAATTGTATTTGCTTTCTATAAGTAGATGATTTTTCTTTGAGAAAATCAATGGCAGAAATCACAACTCACAACAAACATTGACATTCATAATTCTTGCCCAATGAAAAGAGATTTTTTATAAAGGTTACCTGTAATCTAACAAATGCACAGAGATTTTCAGAAATTTTAAATCAAAGCTAACATGGATTTTACAAGCATGAGATTAAGCTGTTTGGAGATAAGCAAAAATATATGCCTTTTGGCTTTTCCTAATCAACTTGTGTATGTAATATCAAAATTTCTTTTATGATTGTCTCACATTTTGGCTTAATATTCACAAAATAGAGTATGGACAGGAAGAAATAGATAAAATGTCCCTTAATTGTATATCAACTTGCAGTAAAAAGTCTTCTTTTTTT
Source organism: Acanthosepion esculentum (assembly GCA_964036315.1). Taxonomy (NCBI): domain Eukaryota; kingdom Metazoa; phylum Mollusca; class Cephalopoda; order Sepiida; family Sepiidae; genus Acanthosepion; species Acanthosepion esculentum. The sequence continues at coordinate 93,426,860 of OZ038506.1, read as the reverse complement.
TCTTTTTGGTCTTAGAATTGGTAACAGAATATCTTTTGAAAGATGAAAATGAAAAGAAATGAAGAACCAAAAATATACACATTATTTTTTTGTGTGCATGTGAGACACAGACAAAAATGATAAGTTTATTCCCTTAAAAGACAATGAAAAATGTTATAATGAAACGTTTTTATTGTTATTATTAATATTAATTATAATAAATAAATAAATAAAAATAATAAAAACATTAGATATTTTCTGATAAACCAATATTTTTTGAGTTGAAAATATCTTAGATTTTCTCATTGGCCCTGCATACATTGAGGCAAAAATTAAAATATGAATCCTTGCTTCATCTTTCAAGCCTAGGTTTTCAGGAGTAAAATAAAGTTTGAATGAAGAAATTTAAGCACTGATTTTTGGTGATTTATCTTATTGATTATTCATAACAGATTATAAAAAGGGTTTAATTAAAAGCCAATTTTAGGTGGTCATTTAAAAAAATTCATAAGCCAAAAGTTAATACCTGTCAGATTTGAATCCATTTTTGACAAGTGACAAATCTGTTTATTTAACAGGTTTAATAGAGAAGAAACCCACAGACATAGCTTTAATTTTTCAGGATTATATTATAAAGTGGATCTGTGTTTAGTTCAAGCAGAAAATATTTGAAAAGCTGATTTTCACTGGTAGGTTATTAAGAATTAACATTTTATGGTACATTCTAATCCATTTGAAATAGACAAATAAAAAAATAGAGGATGGCTCTTATGGCCTTACAGAAAGAGGAGAAAGACAGTCAAAATGTACTTCTTTTCTCAAATTATTATTTTTCCTTTTTATATTAAATATTACTCAATGCAAAGCTGGAGAGCTACTCAATGCAGAGGTTTGCAGTCAAAATGATAATGAATGAGGTGTGTGATATGAATGGAAGATGGTAGGAAGTAAGTTTTATGAAGATAAGGGTCAATTGTTATCTATCTTTCATGATAGATAACAATTGACACTTGACTTGAAGGGGTTAAGATTGCAGTGCTTAAGCAAGCACTCATGCAGGAGCCTGTTCCACAAAGTGGCAATTCTTGGGAAAAAGCTGTTGAAGTAGAGGTTCCTTCATTTGGAACTGAGGAAATAAGGGCGATTCGGCTCTGTGGAAGTAGCAGTGCATGACCTAGCAGTAAAGGTGGGACTAAGAAATTTAAGAAAAATTAAGAAAACTAAGAAATAGTGCCATTTGAAAACTTGTCATGGAAATAATGATAGAATAGTGACATGCTCGTCATATTGCATCTGTGGGGAAAGAGGTTGCAGAGTGGGAAATAATTCATGTCCTATAAGGCTGAATAAATGATTTTGAAAAGGCTGGAAAGTAAGGATTGCGGAGATCTAGCCCAAATATGGCTGCACTTACTGTTTTTGGCCCAATCTGTAAAGATACAAAATGGTAGAAAGCACCAGATACTAATGAACCAACTATTTAGATATGTATTTACTAATTAGAAATATACATTTTGAGATTTGGTTTCTTTTCTTTATAATGTGAAAGATGTTAGAACAGAACAAAATGTTTTGGGAGTTCCATTACGGTCCGCGGATTCCTGGGGTCAAATTTAACAAATTAGAAGTCATGTTAAAAGAATCGTTCTTGTTTAGTATTTCATTTCAGAGATGAATAATTGTCATATAGTTGTATTATTTTGAACTATTGTTCTAATTTTGGTTGATATAGATGTTATTATAGAAATTAGTATATAGATTTATAACTCTTGTCTTTCAAAAATATATGTAAGGATAGCAGACCACTGTATTTTCTTTCTAGTTTTTCTTAAAAGAGTCTGCTGAAATGTAATTGTCTTTTTACTGACGAACTGAAAAATTGAATATCTGTGCATGCTGGTAGGTTTTTCACTTTAACGTTAACTGATTTAAGGCTGGTGCAGTATTAAGAGAATTATGTTTGTAGCCTGAAGTTTTTTTTGTTCTTTTTTTTTCATTGATTAATCTATTTTTATGTTTTTTACATTTTGCTTTCATTGACAGTTTAGCCAAGGCAGATTTATAACCATTTAAATGGTCGATATTTTAAAAGGCAGGCTGGGATTGAAATGAAAAGTGCTTAAGTTATGCTTATTAAAAAGGATATCACATACACACTAAATCTTGTGATGTTTTGCATTGCATTTAATTTTATTGAGGAGAAGAGCTAAAATTAAAATAGCTGCATAATACCAAAATGAAAATGGCCAATAAAATAAAACTGATAATGTAGTAGACAGCCTCATAAACTGAATAGCATCAAGTAACCTTGCTGGTATTTATAAAAATAAATCTGCTATTCTCTTAATTCACTGAGATACAAATTAAGTGATTATTAACCAGGATAACGTGAGAAGGATGCTGGAATTGTTGACAAACATAAAACTTATCTGATGATGCAGCAAGTAAAGAGCACCTTGGTCACATGTAATTTAGTGGTTAGGGATGGATGCCCTTTGCCCTCTTGTGGAAAAGAACATAAGAGACATGGTTCAAGAGTAATAAACATGGTTCAATCTCTAGAAAGAGCAGAAGTGATGCCTTAAAAATAGGGAAGAAAAAATGAAATCAGAATAAAAGACTTCATTCATTTGAAATTAAGGGAATTAAAACGAATAAGAATAACACGGATATTGGCCTGAATAAGACATTATCAAACTGAGAACTGAATATCATAATGGTGAAAGTGTAATCGATGACAACTATCATTTTCCCTGTAGTCTATCTACACATTCTTCAGGTGGTTGGACTGAAGAATGTGTGCATAGCATGCAGGAAAGCGACAGTTGTTATTGGTCAAACTTCCACTGGAAGATTGTGATTAGTACATTATATACTCTGCCATTGCAACAATGAGAACTCTTTTTTTTCCCAAGGTGTCATATTAAGTGTGCTCGTTATATATATATATATATATATATATATATATATATTAGTATTTGACAGATTAGACATGTGATAACGTTTTAATGTTTTCTTGTTAATTCATAGAAATAAATATTGAAAATAATCAAATATCAATAAAATCAATCACAAATCGTGTCTCTGGATCAAGTCAGTTTTAGGAGAGTCGACTTTTCTTTCTCTCTGCCAATCTACTTGCATGTATACGTGAACTCTGTCAAGATTGAAACTGAATGTATAAGCTCAGGGCGGTTAATGAGAGAGTTGTTTATTCGTTCACCCACTATCACTTTTGTAAACTGTAAGTGATGAAAACATTTTTTGTCAAGAGCTATCAACTGATGGTACAGGGTTCAGGGAGAAGGGTTTCCATTCCTTTCCCTATGATATCAATGCAAAGGCAAAAATTCAAACAGTCCAAACCCATTAAGATACTATAAACATATTAATTTGATAACCATCAGTTCATTTTCTACATAAATATCAATTTACCAATAAAATTTAACATTCGTCTATATATAAACAGATAAAAATATACGAGTCAAAACAAACTTTACAGCAACATTAAAAAAAGCTACAATTACACTAAACAAACTATTGCTAAAGCTATATTCAATTTATGTAATTAAAGAATTAATATAGAAATTGGCTTTCAGCCTTAAAAGCAAAACAAGACACAACATGATAAATAATAAATGAATTGAAGAAAGAGATTTGGCAAATGATTTCATTTGTTTTGTGAAAGTTTGCAATGAGATAAATATATTTTGCTAATTTTAATGGCTACAGAATGACCTGCAGGTACCGCAGCCAGTTTTCACCTGTTTTGGTGACTTAGCTTTCACATTTCCATCTAAATGGGGCCTAATTCATTGATATTAGCCAAAAACCAGAAAACAAAGAAAGAGAGAATATGGATGAGGAAGAAAACCCAGGAGGATGCCAAAAAAGGTGAACTCAAAATAGAAAGCAAAAGGATAGCCAGGATTTAATTTTCATTCTCTCCATATTTAGATTCAATTTTAACAACTTTCTCATCAAATTGGAACAAACATTATATGTATGTGTGTGTGTGTGTGTGTATATATATATATATATATATATATATATATATATATACAACTGAATATGTTAGCTCAACCACTGATATTGAGCCCTTACCACTATATATATGTGTACATGTGTGTGTGTATATATATATATATATATATATATATATATATATATATATATATATATATACACACACACAACTGAATATGTTAACTCTACCACCGATATTGACCACTTTCCATTATATATATATATATATATATATATATATATATATATATATATATATATATATATATACACACATACACAACTGATATATGTATATATATGCATACAACTGAATATGTTGGCTCTATCACTGATACTGAATGCTTTCCACTAAGTACTGCACATAAAAATTATATATATATATATATATATATATATATATATATATATATATATATATATATATATATTGGGTAATGTTTAAAAATTCATTTTGTTTTTTAGGACTTCAGACTAAAATGGTGTTTACATTGATGTAATTACACATGTGGATAAAGGAGAGGAAACACTGAAATTTGAAACTTTTAAATTTAAATTTAATTTTTTTTTAAAGTATGTGTTACGTTATATAGTCTAGCCAATTCCATTTAATTTCTTTTTCATTTTGTTTGTTTTTATCCGTTTTATACCCCACATTGTGTTTAGGTTCTTACAACATTTCACCTTTCTTGGCAAGTCTTCTATTATCACAATGTTTGATTCTGGGCATCTACTCAGACATAGGTATCCACTGAAAATAACATCTGAAGTAATAATAAAAAAGAGATTCAATATCTAATTCTTTTGAAATTAAGAAACTTTTAAGAATGAAAGCCAATCATAATTACTTCTTTCAAGATACCTTTCTTAATATCCATTTAGACACGGCACCAGATCCAGAGAAATCTTCTTAGATAACAATCTACTTATTATCCAATTGTCAATTTATTTGGACATCTATTGATTACCAAATATACTGGATGACCTATATATCAAATACCATCTCAAAATTTATCAATATATCTATATACACATGACTGCACTAAGTAGAAGGATATAAATCAGCTACTGTGTCCACCCTCCTCACGTATTTATATAAATAAATAACATAAAAACTATGTTCACAAGCTTTAATATCATTTAAGTTTTAACCTAGTAAAAGATAGATCAGTAAATAAAGCATATTTTTCTATTCAAATTTAATCACAGAGAACACTGCAGATATATTGTTGAATTGATTAGGCAAGTATAGAACTATATATATATACATATATGTGTGTGTGTGTGTGTATGTCTAATGAAATTAGCTAGACTATATACTTTAACACATATTTAAAAAAAAAAAAAAGAATATATTTAAATTTAAAAAATTAAAATTTCAGTGTCACCACTTCTTTATACATCTACTTAAACATCATTTAAGTCTGGTGAAGTCCTAAAGGACAAAATGCATCACACGAAAAACGAAAAAGACTTTTTACTTTGTCATTAATTTTCTGAATATATATATATATATATATATATATAGCATTGTTTTATTATCACCAGCACTCAATAATGTGTTTGTGTTTTTATGTATGTATTAGACAAATATTGGGTTGGAACAAAAGTTTCTAACAGTTTTGAATAAGTGACATTTGAACATGTGATTTTGTTTCACACATGACTGAAATTAATAATGATGACATTTCAACACATCTTTCTATATGCTTCATGCATGGATTGTGAATTTAAAATGTTTTTACATTAAAAGTGAAAATGCAGGTTAATGACATATAATTTGTTATTTGATGGTTTTAGTTCTGGAAAGGAAAAATCCGGTACAGGAAAAGAAGATATGTTCCATTTATGGAGATGATTCCATCGCTGAGAGAACATTCTTGCAAGCCTATGTCGATTCAAAATAATTCAAGTTACACAACACAAGTCATTGCAGATGTACTCCACATATCGCATATGAGCAATGTAAGGCATTTGAATACAAATGATATTTGCATGCTTTACAATTTAACAGAAAAATATTTAAATGGACCACATTTCCATTTGAAATTCTCTGCAGAAATTTAACAAAAACATCTTAATTTTGAAAAGAACTATCACTATTGTTTACAACAATCTGGAGTGAAAAAAAGTTATGGAGAAAATTAAATAAGCCACTGTTAATCCCTCCAAAAGATGATGCTGTGTATCTGGTAGGGTTGGAAGAGCATTATGGGTCATAAGATTCCTTCAAAATTCAGATTTTGAATTCAGGGGGATTATTTAAACACAGTGATTGATGAAAACCATCTGGAATTGGCCAGTTTGGAAGGCCATCAAGACAATGCCAAACCTCATGTCTCTTTGCAGATCCAGGCAAAAAACGGTAAAACTTGGTTAGGATGTTACCTGCTGTGCTCACCTGACCGTGCACCTTCACATTACCACTTATTTGATCCGTACAGAATTCTCTTCATGTAAAGAACTGAATTCTCTAGAGGCTTTTAAAAAAACCTTAAATAAGTCCATAAGCAAGAAGTTCTGGGAATCCTGAAGCTGTCTCAAAGTCAGTGGAACAAAATGGCACATATGTGGATAAATAAATCTATGTACAAATCTCTAAATATTGATTGTAAAATTCACATAAAACCAATATGAACTTTTGTATTGGTATAATAGATAAACAAATAGTTATACATCTATATGCATAAATAAAATATTTTTTATTTTTTTAACATAAGCAGGTTAATATTGATCGTAAAATCAGACTTTATCTAAGGATACAATGAGACTACAGAGATCCAAAATTTATTCTCTGCTAGGTTAGGATTAGGTCTTCTCATTAATTGAAAGAAAGAAAGAAAGAAAGAAAGAAAGAATTTTCTTAAAGAAACCCTGAACAATATGAACCAAATGACTGAAAACATATGAATACCACAGATCACAGTTCTGTAACTCCTGATAATATGAAAGAAAAGAAGCTTCCTTCTTCTACAACACATGCAGAGTCAGCTCTGTAGTGAGGTAAGTGCAAGACACTGAAAGAAGTGAGGATGGTTGGAACCAGGGCAGTGGCAGTGAGGAGGGTGGCAGAAGGAAAATAAAAAATATAGGTCATCAAAAATCCTCAGAAAGTCTTTAGCTTGTTGGGAATCACTCCAAAGACTTTCTGCGTGTTGCATACAGGTAGTGGAGGGGAGGCATGTTGGGTAGCTGGAGGTAGAGATGGGGATGCGTTTATAAGAAAAATGCAAAAAGCATTCCTGAAGGGAACACAAACATAGCTGAGAGGATGCAGATGTTGGCATGTGTGCATGTGCATACATTGATGCCTGCATGGGAGACACATTTGCACACATTTGGATATACATTCATTTATATGCATATGCACACACACACATGCATGCACACACACATGTATGTATGTATATATATATATATATATATATGCATGCATACTCACTCACTCACTCACACATGCATGTGTGTGTGTACACATACACACAAGAGGCGCTGAAAAGTTTTTGTCTAACAAAGTAATCTCACCCTCAAAAATTCTAATTTTGGGTCATTAGTCATAATTTGGGAAGTAGCTTGGGCTAAGAAGTTTTCAGCACCTCCTTGTAATAAAGAATACACATGCACACACACACACACACACACACACAAAATGTGTCTCAATGCAAATCTCTACATAAAAACACACATCATTTAAAAAATATGGTAAAGAAAAAAAAGAATTTACTTTTAAAATCCAATGTCAACCAGCTTCATTTTTTTGCTTATATCTTAGATATAAAAAAAATACAAGTTTGATGAATGCTTAATCCTAAAGTCTTTCATTATATAAACATCATTTCTCAAAGGTTTTCAATACTAAAAAGATTTGTATAAATATTTACCAAATCTGGCAAAAGGCTGAATAAGGAGAAAGAAGAATAGAAAAAATTATTGTAAACTAATTTTCCACATTTGGAAAGCTTGCATGCCTTTAATATTAGCATACAAATCCTGATTTTTACCTCAACTACCACGTAGTCCTGAAAATTTTAGTTTACATTCACATAAATAAGAACCTATAAAACTTTAAATAACATCTGTCCATATTCCTGAGAGGAGATATTGTAACTATTTAAACTATTTACATTGTTCAGACTATTGTTTATTGTCACATTCATGTTTCAGCTGTTGTACACTCTGACCTTCTCCAAGTGATATATGTTGGAATTTTGAATGAAACCCTTTATTTCGTCCACTGGGGTAGATTGTTCTAGTTCCATGTAGCATGCCTTTTTTGGATATCTCAGTTTCAGTTATTTCCTTTTAGTAACTCAATTCTGTCATTGTTTTTTGTTTACCTCTCCAACTCACAACTCTTTGGATTACTTCAATCACTGAGCCACTGGGTTTGGTTTGAAATTCCAACGTATATCAGCTGAAGAAGGTTGGAGGGTACAATGGCTGAAACATTGTGAATATGACAATAAAGATGAAGACAATAGTCTGAACAATATAAATAGTGTAAATAGTTTAAATAGCATACCAGTCATTGTTATCCGTCCCAAGGAATGTTGAGGGTTGTTTTATTTTTAAAGTACAGCATCAGCATGAATGGATAAGAGGTCACAGAAGTCCAACCTGCCCCCTTGACTTGCCCTCCAAGATCCAACAGCAAAGTGGGGTCCAGGACAACTAGTGGCAGATCAGTTGCAATGAATTTCCAGACCAAGCTTCAATACTAGAAATGCTCTTCTTGTACTCAAGTTTTCCTTTTCCTAGACTGACCGCCACTCAAGGCTAGAGAACACAGTCTTCTTTGCTAGTGTATTCATAGCTTGGGGAAAGATTCATGTTTTACCCCAAGGACATTAGCCCAAAAGTCAACGTAACAGACCTGTTCAGAATTTGAACCCAGTGACAGTCCACTTTCCATGTTGCTGCCATGCTATCCACACATAGGATGTATATAACACACACACTTATATATATATATGAGAGAGAGAGAGAGAGAGAGAGAAAGTATGGATGTGAATGGTATAAAACATATTCAATCAGAAATCACTCAAAGCTCACACTAAAGATACAGTTTTCAGATAGCTCCAGCATGCACAATTGCACATGACATGGCTTGAGTTGCTCACTTAGTGTCAGAAAATTATTTTTTTATCTAATTATGGAACTGACTACTGCCAACAGAGGTTGTTGATAGAGAGACAAGTACCCCCTCCATCTGAAGCAAGCCATAGAACTAGAGCAGAAGAAGAAAGGGAAATACCATACAACCAGAGCTCCCTCCCATTTCCAGACTTTCTCCTGCATCTACTGTGGAGATTCTAATAGATATTAGTGAATATGTAACAAACTAATCCTAATCCTATCCTAAATGTTCCTTGTCAATGCACTTAATTCAGTGGTGAATATTAATCACAAAATTAAATATTATAGAATGTCATATAAAAATTCAGGTATTAACGACATAAGTGCATCACTAAATCTGCTGCCGATGTGTACATGTGTGCGAAAGGAGAAGAGAAGGAAAGAGAGAGAGAGGGTGGGTAACTATAAGATAGTATTGTATAATGCTGTCATACAACTTGTTTAGTTATATAATTATGTAATTTGAATTTAACCACATCCAGGAATTTACATACACAGTCTTATCCTTTATCCTGATGATGACAGAGAAATATACTGAAACACTGAGAATTGCCAAATCATCTACAACATTCAGAGGTTATATGGAAGAATACAAAAAGATTATTGTCTATCTGAAGAAGAATTTATTGCCTCAAGATGGGAATAAACATCTTGCAGATCACTTTTATCCTAGAATATGTTTGGATAACTGCAGTTCTGTGCCTTAAAAGAGAGCATTTACTTAATTTCAATGTAGGAGGTGGCGAGTTCAATTCTTTGTTGTGTTAGTACAAGCCGGGAAACAGAAAGACAGGATATGGAGAAGTCATAAGTAAAGATGATGACTTGGTAAGAAAAGTGGTTTAAATTTAATTTTCAGAAATAGGAATTTAGTGTAGAAAATGTTAAGTTGAATGTTGAAAGGAAAATTGCTTTAAAAAGAGTTTTCTTTTCAAATCAACAAAAGGGAAGAAAGAAGAGTATTAGTCAGAGCTTCAAGACAAGAAGTGGGAGGAGTGATGGCAGCAGTAATAGTTATGATGGTCAAGTCGTAGGAAGGAAAAGGGGGAGGAGGAAAGGAAAAGTGGAAACATTATCAGAACTTGACACTAAGTAGAGGAGATTGGGTGTCCCCTAAAATTTGGGAAGAGAAACAGATGCATCCCCCACTCCCTACAACTATGGGGGGGAAAAAGGATCAGTAAAGGGTGTTGTATGTCCCTGCCACCAAATACTTATGATCTCTCAACCTCTGAGACATGGGTGTGGCACATACGCCCACATGTGTGACTCTTGTTTTTCATTCCTTCTTCAAAATGCTATAAAATTCATACTGTAATTGAAGAAGTGGTAGAGAGTGTGTGACAGAAATGGGGATTTGGGATAGCATTAAAAGACTTTTCAGGATATCAATACTTTTGGTGCCTTATAAGATTACCAAAATTCTTGTAGGTTTTGCCTCTACTCTGCTTCAACAGGATATTAATGCATAATCTCTGACACTTCATCAACTGTGTGTCAAAGGTCAGGTGTCTCTCCTGGCTCCAAAGAGAAGACAAAAAGAGTAATATAAATTACACAAGGGGGAAGGGAGGAGTCTTTTTCAGATGTTTTAAATTAGGAAGTTTAGCAGAAACAGAAATATTTCTGGCATACAAACATCTTCATAGGTCATATAGCACCAATTATTTTTTATTATAAAAACAAAACAAAAAAAACCTACAGTGATATAAAATTACATTTTGTTCTGATTCTGACATCCCAGCAACATTTGGAAAATTGATAAGGATCATTACTGAGATTTTAGGCAATAACAACCAAAAGAGTAACAGTTTCTGTAAAGTAGCTTACTTACATCTATATGGGTCATGCAGGTAGAGCTAAAAAAACTGTAGACACCTGAAGAATGCTTCTCATGTTGCTCTCTTTCATTTAATATTTACATTCTTAGGTGCACTTAATAAAAAAATGCAGACCCCTATACTTCAAAAAGCAAGTCATAGATGCGTATCAAAATAGATATTCAGATTCTATACATGAAGTTCTTTTAAAATCTGTCAAACATTTTCAGTTGCAGACACAAACAAAAACAGAAAGTATATCTTGTTTTTACTGTGGTTTTTTCATCTGTAAAATAAAATGTTATGGCTGGCTACCATCTACAAGGGTCATGCAAACATGATGAATATTTGACTACCGTGTTATGAGTAAACAGTTAAAAGAATAAATATATAAGCCTAATGGATGGTCTAGTGGGAAAAGATGTTATTATAAATAAGAATTTATAAGCATGACAGATTCTCTTAATATCAATGACTTTGAATTACCTTAATTTGGGGGTCTATACAAGAAACTGACAATAGCTATCTCTCATATATGCATCCATCTGGCTTAAAGCTGGCCAAGAGTAGAATACAAAGACAAAATTCCCTGGGGTAGTTCAATTGTTCTCTTGTCACCTCTTGTGAGTGATAAAAGATGTGACATTAATATTGTGTAATTCAAAGCTTGTTGTAAGCTCCACCAAGAAGTACACAGACTCTATAAGCAAATGAACAAAAGAATTTGGCACTGAAGTTAGAGGAGAAGAAATAATGCATTGGAGGTAAAAGGCAAACTCACACGTAATTAGAAATGTAACACATAAAGGCTAATAGGTGCAAAGAAAGGGTCTCACTTTGGGGAAACACTGTCTCGGGCAGCCTGTGGATTGTTCAAGATAAGCAAGAGCTGATAAATTTGACCTGTTTTTGATTTTCAGATTATATAATTGAAGGAATCAAATGAAAGTAGGAATTCTATTTTTACAACAATAAATGGTGAAAGAGAAGAGAACAAAACATGAGAATAAAATACTAAACAGTAAGGTGAGGATGTATAGCTAGTATTACCGTTATCAACATGGAAAGTGGAATTCGTCAGACTTATTTAACTTCTGACCTAGAATGTTGCATTCACTTTCACACTAATGCCTTTGAGAAAGACATGAATCTATCCCTCCTCCTTCTCCTCCTCCAATATAGATCAAGTAGCTGAGTAGAACAGTGAACATTTTAATCTTGAATGGCAGCCAGTCCAGGAGAAGGAAAACTCTGAATTCAAAGAGAAAATGCTGGAAAACCACTTCACTATTTATCCTAAGAGGTCATGGTAATTTATAGATAAAGAAAAGGAATCTGTGGAGAGCCATGATTACCTGCACCCTGAAGAGACAAACAAACTGTATAGCTGTAGTCAGTAAAAGGTCACAATTAGCAGAGTCAAGTGATTCAACATCAGTAGTTTCTGTTTGAATTTCTGGGGTGAGGAGTTATCATTACACTATTTACATTCAGACTATTGTCCTCATCTTTGTTGTTGTTAGCACAATGTTTGGCTGTTGTGCCCTCCCACCTTCATCAGAAGCTTAGTGGATTAAAGCATTGGTTTGTTAATTTGGTGACATAGTAATTGTGAGATCAATCCCTGGGCCAGGCAGTTTACTTGAACAATACTAAAAATAAGAACTAGATGAGACATGGGCTGTGGAACGAGAACAGTCTACCCCATAGATTAAATAAAGGGTTCAGTTTGGAATCTCATGTATCTAGATCAATATACACCTGTCAAAACATTTTGATAACAACAACAACAAAGATGAAAACAGTAGTCTGAATATAAATAAAACTTTTGCTCTTAATAGAAAAAATATCATCTCATGAATGAAAAAACAAGTACTTAACATTGTTATAAGTAAGCAAAATGCCAAAACTAAAAAAAAAGAAAAAGAAAGCATTTACAAACATTATTATGAAAACAGTACAAAGAGATTTGTTAGTAAAAATAGTTATTTTCAATCAGGGTTCAAAAAGAATAGTCCCCAGAACATTCAATTTTCTAACAGAAACATATTGAGTCTTTGAGTCTTATGCAGGGCCAGATTATAACCTTTTTGGATCCCTAAACTAATGAAATTATAGCCCCCCCCCCTCTAGATGGAGCTACTCTTTGTCTTGCCTGCATGTTTTGAATATTTTTTACTTGTGATACATTTTAGCAATATTTACATGACTTGAAGTAAAATTATTGCAAATTCTTTAAATAAAATAGAATAGCTATCTTTCGTTTGTTGTTAAAAATATTTTTTAAGAAATACCACTATTTTATTGCAAATGAAATTAACACGCATTTCTAGAGAATTAAAATCATTGCTTCATTGCTGCAGTCTATACTAGCCTAAAGGATAATCTGGACCTAGTCTTATGTAGTGTTCATTCTGATCAGTCATGTATGTAAGTCTGTAGGAAGCTCTGATCCAAAATAATAAAAAATCTGACAGTTGTAATTCCAAGGGTCATAAATGAGAATCACATGTCCAAAGTAAAAAATGAGATTTTGTTTATTATAGAAGATAATTTAGCATCAATGTAACCGAAAAGAAAAGACCAATTTAATAAAACTATCAAAAGCCAGATTTGCTGTTATCTCCACCACAACCTTCTCAATAATTTCAATGATTCCAGGTTAATATTTTTGTGTTTACAACTTGATTAAACTTTCACTCATGTTCATTCTTTCACTTGCTAAACTGCATTTGATATTGGAATTAAAATGTTGTCAGACATAATTTTCAAAAAGATAAAAGTTGAGAAAAAAAATTGTAGTGAGTAAAACTGTACAATTACTTATTTACATTCAGTCTAATATCTTCATCTTTGTTGTTATTATCACAACATTTTAGCTTCTGTCCATCTTCTGGCATCTTTTGAACCAGGTAACCTTCAGCAAAATTCAAATTGAACCCATTGCTTAATATATGGAGGTAGACAGTTCTTGTTCCACTGTCCATGTCTAGGGATATCTCTTTATTTTTATTTAGTACTGTTCAGTTATTGCTAATCTTGCTTCCACTAAATAAGTCTGGACTACCTGGCCATGAGATTGAACACACAAATGCTATGCTACCAAGTTCATAAACCAATACTTTAATCCACTAATCCAATAATAAATAAGGATAACTTCTCATCTCCAAAATTCAGACAGAAATGCACAATTTCTTGGTAAGCATTATAGACACGATAACTAAATTATCTCTATTGCAGTCAACTAGATAAGGTTACCTAAATTCTTTAAGTAACTAGAAACAAAAATATCCCCATTTTTATAAGTGATTCGTTGGTTGGTTGTTTAGCAGCATATCAACTCTTTTCATGTTATTTAATGCCGAAATGTAAATATGTTTTACACAATTTTATTTTTGGAAATAATAATGGTTTAGTGACACAAGTCTTACTAATTAACCCATAGCTGGGGAGAGAAGAGGTGGATTCATACCTTTCTCAAGGGTATTTGCATGTAAGTGAATATAATGAACCTAAATGGAATTTAAAAATTCCGGGCCACTAGACATTACACCACCTGCACAAAAATATCCAAACTTATAGCACTTGGCATTCTGAATCAGCCACCCATCTATGTACTGACCAGGCTCAATGTTGCTTAACTCCCGTGATTATAAGGAAACCAGTGTTTTAACAGGATGTGGATGTAAACTGTGGGTGCCTTGTCATGGAGGAATGTTTAGCAATGTTGTCTCACAAACCATTACTACAGTTGAGTGTCTAAATCTTTACTGAATGCTTTATATTTGTGATGTATTAAAGCTAATTAAATCACTGATGAACTAGTCTCACATTTACTTCAGTCATCACTAGGTGCCATATGCTTGTAGTCTTGTGCCAGACTAAGTAAAGTTTGATACTCCTTCCTGTTGCCAAAACAAAACAATTCAGTTTAGTTAGTAACTAAAAGTTTATTGGTCAATAGTAGAACTAGGTTAGTATGTCCTCTCATGCTAAGGTGGGCAAATATTAATGCTGCAGTTAAGAATATTTCAAAAGATATGAAAGCACTGAAATGTAATAATAATACTGATGAGATTATATTGCCAAATTTCATAGCTAATTATGAGACAGACATCAGGTGATCAAATTTTTAAAATTCTAACTTATTGTCTTGACCCTTCTTTTTAAAGGTGATTCAAGATTTAAATAACTTTTGTATCGAGTTTTGAAAAGTAAGAAAGTCAATGTGACTATTTTTCATGGATGTTGCATGCAGAGGGAAAGAGTGGATGTCAAAGGTTTCAGGCAAAGAGTTAACTTTTTCAGGGTTGGAATAAAATTGGAATTTAAACCCAGATTTAAACCAGAAAAAAAATGTCTACCTTGTGTTAATTCAGCCCTAGAAGCCAGCAGAATGAGATAAACTAAGCAGATTAACAAAATTTGTAAAACTTTCAGGGGTTGTGCAGTTATCAGTGCAAAAAGTACAATTGGTAGAGTTCAAAACCCAACTTTGTCTGTTGCATTCACTTCCATGGTAATGCTCTTAGGAACGGCACGGATCCATCACTTCTCCCACATCCCAGCTATGAGTTCAACAGTTGGTTAGACCGAGCTCTCTAGTCTTGGGTGGCAACCAGTCTAAGAAAAGGAAAACTGAATTTCAAACTGCAGAGAAGGCAATAAAAAACACTCAAGAATGCATGGCTAGTCACAAATAAAGAAAAATAAAGAAAAGATATCTATGGAAAGCCATGATCACCTATATCCTAAAGGGAGATGGAATTTAAAAAAGTCAAAAAAATAAGTAAACATTTCAGGGATAATATGTAAATGCTGTTATCTTTTTTGGGGTGTGGCGGGGGATGAGGAAAATAAAGTAATTAATGTTTGGTCGATGAAATGAACTTGGGTACCATCTGATATAATTTGAAAAAATATCTGAATTACATTTTACCCTAGATGCCCAAGTGAATCACTTTCAGAACACTTGTGCCTCAGCTGACCAACAAAACCCAAAATGCCAAGCGTTACTCTCCTGGTGATTACCATCAGCCATGCTGATGGCAGGCAGAAAAGGTTCGCTATAGTGATTAAATGAAAACAGTTTTCTTTTGGAAAAAAATGGAAAATCCCCAGTGTGTAGATTCTATAAAAAGAAATCTATAATATGATAGTCTGTAGACATTAAAAAACGTGTCTAAGATGAATATGGCCAATACAAAGAATAAGAAAACAATAAAAAAGAAAAAAAACAAATTGGTTATGAAGGGTGATTTGATTGAGTGAACAAGTAATGTGCTCAGGTTGCACTATTGGCCATTAAATGATCAATATCTTTGCACAATCAGGTTGAATTTTTACTAAGAATTGGTTAAACTAAACAAAAGTGGGAACATTTGCATGAAAAACATGCTTGCAATGACACTCCAATTTCTGAATCAACTCTGACTAATGATGTTTGAGTCAGTTAAGGTCAGGTTGGGTTACATCAGACTCAAAAGAATAAAACTAACAGGTAATAACCACAATCACCCAAGTGTCTGAAAAGAGTAAATATTTATTGGAATGGTAGTATAAAGCTATATAATGGATCATTTACTAAGAAGGAAAACATATTACATTGTTAACCACTGTACTATAATGAAGATTCTGTTTTTCATAGTAAAGTTATGGAATATCTGTTCATATCTAGGCAATGTCAGGACCAGAAACGTTTTTTTCAGACATCAATATAAAAATTCTTGCTTTTTAAACCGTATGTTATTAATACATTTGCTTCATGCACTACCAGTATGTGTACTGTCTGAATGTCCGAGATGATGGCCTATCATTGATCTTCCTTCTTAGTAATATTTCTGCTTCGTAATTCTTTTACACCCAGTAACCCCTGGTGTCTTAGTAGCTTTACTGTCTTGCTTGGAGTAAATCTGATTAAAAAAAATTTACATTTGGACTACTGTCCTCATCATTGTTATTATCACAACATTTCCACCATAGTATCCTCTGGCCTTTTTCAGGTGCCTGTCTAGCCAGGTAATTTTCAAGGAATTTTGAACTGAACCCTTTATTTACGCTACAATGGTAGACTGTTTTCATTCTGCTGTTCATATCTAGAGATGTCATGGTTTTTATAGTTTTAATACTTCTCATTGCTTACACTGTTTCCATTAAGTCTAAGTTTGTATGACTCAGCCCAAGAATTGGATTCAAAATTACTATGCAACCAAATTTACAAACCAATGCTTTATTAATTCCATTTCATAAGGAATTGAATTCCTGGGCCAAGAAATATCAGCCTGGAAAGAGTGGAGCAATAACTAAGCTGTACTAAATAAGGAGATGTCGATAGACATGTAGAGTAGAATGAGAACAATCTACCTCTATATATTAAATAAAGTGTTCAGTTTGAAATTCCCTTATCTGAATCAACAGACACCAAAAGAAGACTGAGGGGCACAATGGGTAAGACATTGGGATAATAACAGTGAAGATATTGGGTGAAATGTAAATAAGAATGGCTACTGTTACATTCAAACATTACACAAAGATTTGATTTTATTACAAATGTAGGCTTATGGCCATATCATGTTGAAACATTGGTTCCCATATGATCACCAAAGTTAAGCATTCCCATATGATCACCAAAGTTAAGCATTCCCATATGATCACCAAAGTTAAGCAATGTTGAGCCTCATCGGTACCTAAATGGGTGACTGTTTATGAATACCAGGTGTTGTAAACTTGGATGTATGCATGGTGTAATGGATAATGACTCAGAATTGTTAATCAGAGAGCCGAGTTCTAATTTCAGTCAAGTTCATTATGCTTGGGAAAAATATGAATCCACTTCTTCTCCCAGCTATGGGTTAATTAGTAACACTTGTATCACTAAATCATTATTATCTAAAAAAAAAAAAAAAAAAAAAAAAAAAAAAATAATAATCTTACAATCTGAAAATATTTTCTGGATTTAAACAACCTGCAAAGGGTTGATTAGCCATAAAAAACAGATCAGTCAAATCGGATTACAAATGTTACGATTAAATCCAGAAACTTATTTATAATTCTATTGACAGCAAGATTATTTTTTACTATGCATATGACAATCATTAAATATACTTGCAATAATCAGTATTTAACCACTGTCACTTTATGCCACTGCATTTGGCAACATAACACTGCAAAATATAAAGATTAAGGTGATAGAACTACATAAAGAAGAACAAAGCAGAAAAGGAAGAATTTTTTTCACAAAGAATTTTATATTTTGTAAAACTAGAGTAATTAAGGATTGCAGCATTTTTCTCAATTTAAATGGGTAAGCAAATTGAAACTAGGTGTAAAGAGTGAAAATAATGATCTCTTCCGGTTTCATTTAATAAGCTATATGCATAGTGAAATATTCATGGGTCATGTTAATAGATATTTAACCAGTTAAAAATAATTGACTGCATAATGGTTCTTAAAAGTTTGATTTTTTGCTAAGAAACCATTTTTATTAAATACTAGCAGGATATCCAGCATTGCCCAGCAACTGAAGGTGGGTGACCAGTTCATGAAGAGGAAAGTAATTAAATTATGCCTGAATCAGAATTCTTTCAGACAAAACAATATTTTCTTTGTAAGAAATTCACACAATTCAAAAAAAAAAAAAAAAATGTCTTTTGTTGAAAACGGTCAGCTGAGGGTTTCAGGAAAATAAGGTTTTCCTGATAAATAATCCTCACCAGTTTAGATCTTATCTGTTGCCTGGGATACTTTTTCAAATATTTTCTCTTTTGTAAGCATGAAGACATTGGATTTAAAGGTCCATAAGGCCCATGAATCATTATTTTTCTTTGATGATATTACAAAGGTTTTGGTCATTTCAATGAACTGGAAGCATGTAGTATGTTTGAAATTTATTTTCATGATGTTTTCACCAATTTTTGACAATGAATATTATAATTTTCACCATTTTTATTTAAATCTGTTTCCTTTCCATCTCAGATGCTCTCAAAAGTGAAATCAAACATATTCATTATGTTCTAGATGAAAAGTTAGGATTAATTAACCTACTTTGACATTTGTAGAGTTCTTCATATATCAATTTGCACTGAAAAGAGATATACTTTCACAAATATATAATAAAATACAACAAATTAAATGGCAGCTTTTCAAAATAACTGCCAGAGGAAGTTATTCTAATATTCAGTAAGGGTCATGAACAATTTTCCATGATTGCAGTCATCAACCCTAGAGTCTTTTGTTTCAGAACTCCACTTTGAATAGGGAACATATTTAAAAAGATTCAAGACATGGTGCTGGGTAACCTATAAGGTTTGTTCTGTTTTTATCATTTGATGGCATTAGGAGTGTTTAGTTTTACAAACTTCACCCCAAAAGATCACTTGATTTTATAGTAACAGCTGACATTAGTATGTGTAGCTTTAAAAAAAAAATTGTCATATTTTTGTTAATTGATTCTGACATTCAAGATGGAAGAAAATAAATATTTTGGTCATATCATGTTTTATTTTATAAAAACTAAGTGTAGCCTAAAAGTAAAAATATTTGTGCAGTCAATAGATAAGATGCTGTAGACTAATGGATATCAACACAGAAAATAGAATTAACAAGACAAGTTCAAATTCTGGACTAGTCTGTCGCATTCACTTTTATACAAATACCGTAGGGAAAAGCATGAATCTATTTCTTTGCCCCAACCCTCAGCTATGAGTTAAATACGAAGGAACACTAATCTCTCTAGCCTTGAGTAGCACCCAATCTAGGAGAAGAAACTGAATTTTAAACTATTGAAAAGGCAATGAGAAACCACTCCAATATATTTTCCAGGAAGTTATTGCAATTCACAGATAAGAAATAAGATCTCTAGAGAGTCATGTTTGCCTACATCCTAAAGGGACATTGCATTAAAAAAAAAACAAAAAAACTATGAAAGCTTGAATGGGTCAAACGTGATTTGCTAGATTTCACGTTGGCTAGATCAGCTGAGGTTGAGAGCAGTGAAGACATTACTTGAGAACAATTAGTTAACTTTTACGAGAGATAACCAACACATTTAAAATATTAAAACCAACACTAATGCTGGTCTTCACCCCAATAAGGTGATGCTGTGTACATGATGAAATTAGAAGATACTTCTCTATTACAAACTCCTTCTAGAGAATGTTTTTGCAGTCCAAAGAAGGTGATAATGACACTAAGATGCAAGGCATTACTAAGAGTGAAAGAAAATGTGAAGACTTTACTGACAAGAAAGGACAATAGAATAATAGGCTTCAGGTTGACAGAAGACGGTGAGTGACATTGCATTTAGATTTTTGAAGATTCTAGGTGGCACTGAAGCAAGAAATTGGAAAAGGTTCTACAGGCCAAAGTATGAGAAAAAACTATAAGAATAGAATTTACAGTTGGTAACATGTAGCTATTTCAACAGTAAAACAATGAGAACTAATAGCCAATCTCATAGGAAATTAAATTCATGCAGTCAAGGTATTTAGAAGGAGAGCTAATTAGAATAATTGCCATGAAAATATTTATAGAAAAAACAGAGGGATGCCACATGTAATGCATGATTTATAAATGTGCAAGATGGATTCTGATGAGAAAGATTATCTGGAACGATACAGTGAACAAACCTAGCAATTGATTCAATATAATCTCTCGACTACATGTCATTGGGAAATGTGAGAGCAATGAGTTGCTCTTCTTGGGGGGCTAGCATCAGCTGCCCTGATGGAGGGCAAATATGGCATTCTGTGGTGATTAAAGGATAACAGTTTCATTTTGGAGGGGTATTCAAATTTACAAGCCATTTCTTGCCTAAATTAACAACCAACTAGAGATTCTTTTCAAAGCAGCTGTCAGTTGTACTTTGCTAGACATATTGGACATAGAAATACCTAATTGCGAACAAATCTAAACTATTAATTTAAGCAAGTAATGAAGATAATACTTTCAGAAAGCAGCAGCAGAGGCCATTCTTGAAATTGCTAATAGCTTAAACCTTATAATAAAATAGTAAAATGCAATAAGCATCAAATATGCACAGTTGTCTTATCGTAACTAAGTAGAGAATGATATTGCAAATCATAATATTGATTTTAAGGTAAAAAGCTATATTTTTATTTTTCCATTGTTAGAATAGATGTGAATTCCTTATTAATTAGCTGTTAAATGTACTGCAGCTTGAAACATTCTATTCTTGTTTATTATTTCTTTAGATTGATATTCTGTTATATTTAAAGCTTTTATGCATTATTTTTTTTTGTCAGCCCCAAATTTTAGTAAAGAGTTAATCAACAAAATCCAAAATTTTCCATTAAAGATAGAAAATGTTAGTAGTAGTAGTAGTAGTAGGCATTCTTCAGATTGTTGGTTGTTTAAAGTAATTAAAACAAGTTGCATCAAAAGTGCCTCATTAAATACTTGTGTGGTGATGATTGAAAGAAAGACAAAACAACAAGGGACAAGTTACAGAAACTTGTACTAAATTTATATATATATATATATATATATATATATGTGTGTAAGAAAATAAATCTATAAATTTTTGCAAATAAACTGAGACCTGGGGCTCAATCTGCATAGGTCAGTTCGGTCATATTATCGGAATGCTTCTTCGAACAAGCAGCTGATTGCTATATTCAATCCAACCACCCACCTAGGGGAAAGACAGTCTCCAACAAAAAATCTATGACCCTGGGGCCTTGCTGCCAATACCTCAACTCTCTGGACTAAGACTTAGAAATCTCTGATCCAAAAGTGAAGTTAGTCAAGCACACTCTGTAAAACCCCCACTTACACTAGTTTGTGGGTCAAGTTATCTCCTGCCACTGAATTAGAAGAGTGTGCAACAGACATGAAAAGAGGAAAAAATATTTCAAATTTTTGTGAAATCCAGCCAAATTATAGCCATTGTTTTCGGTTGTCAATGATGAAACCAGCACCACTTCAGTGTAGACAAAGAGGATATTTAGTAATCCACTAGGAAGAAAAATAAGACCTATCAAAAGGTGAATGTGTCACTGGGGTAATTAAAGATGGTGACTCAATAAAATTGCCAAAGAGAAGGCAATGGGAAACCATTCCACTACACCTCCAACGAACAATCATACCAATTCACAACTCACAAATATCAATGCCATGAAGTGGTTATCGCCCTTAGAAATGATCCCTTACCTGGTAAAGAGAGACACATACATTAGGTGCCACCTGCCAGTCATCAAGTGACTGCAACAAAGACCATGTCGCAATGACAATATAGAATGTTAGGACACTATTCCAATGAGTAAAGTTAATAAATGCAAAACAGGAAATGGAAAGGCTGAATATTAATATTCTGTGAGTATGTGAAACCAGATAGAAAAACAATGCAGGTTTAATATATGATGATTACAAAATCATATATTCAAGAGTAGAATAGAATGAAAGAGGAGCCAGACTAATATTAGATAGACAAGAGAAAATGTGTCATAAAAAAGCAGATAGACAACCATCTAGAAAGATTTTAGAAATATAGTTTTACACTTTAAAACATATGTGAGAACTGACTGTAGGGGGTCATTATCTCCCAGTCATATTCAAAGGATAAAACTACAAAAATTAAAGAAGCCCAAAGTAATGTATAAATTGTAATATAAAAAAAGAAAAAATCTACAGCAATTCCATTTGCAAAACAAACAGAGGACCAAACCAAATTAGGAACTCAAACTGAAAAGAAATAATAGTGACAGTAGAAAAAGCTCTTTAAGACAAGGAAAAAATAAGTGGATGTCAGGTGACTAGGTGAAACAGATATACTGGCTAATGTCAATAAATTGTACAGAAAATATAAGGTTGATCAAATATATCAGAAAGAAGTGCAGACAGGCAAAAAAGAAATGAATAATATACAGATAAACAATGAACTGCAGAAAATATATGAAGAATGTATGAACAAAAAGAAAAATATGGACAAAAAATACATTCTTTGGCAGGATATATAAAATCTAAAGAGTAGACAATCATTATATAAAAGAAAAGTTCCTATAGAGATGGAATGAATCTACAATACCTAACAAATCTGGGACAGACATCACTTTCTGGGTTAGGACAGTACTGTCCCTGATGAAGAGGAACAAAGCAACATCTAGATGGAATTGTAATAGAGATTTTGACAGCCTTAGAAGATTTCGGGATTAATACAGTTGCTGAAGTGATGAATGAAATATATGACAGTGGTGAAATACCAGAGGATCTCAGTCAATCAGTTTTCTTATCATTGTTAAAGGAACCAGGAGTTAACGGATGTGATATCCACTGAACAATTCACTTGATGAGCCACATAAAATTAATCAGGATTCTAATGAAGAGAATTCATACCAGGATTAAAATGGAATAAAGCAAGAACAATGTGGTTTTGTTTAAGGTACTTTTTTTTAAATAAAATCATTCAAGGCATAGGGTTACATTAAGGGGTAGTTTATATAGATAAGAGGGAAAGATAATGATTGACTCTAGACTTGAACAGGTTAAGATTGTAGTGATTGGGAAACATCTTCTTAGGAGTCTATTCTATAGGGAAGTGGTTCACGTGAAGAAGTTGTTTGAGTGGAACTTCTTGCCAATGGAATACGGAGGGAATGAAAGTGGTTTATTACTATGTAAGTGGCATGGTGGGTCCTAGTCATGAAGTTCAGACCTGGTGGAACCAGGAGATGCAGTTCATATGAGCACTTTCCATAGTAGTAGCGAGAGAGCAGTGAAAGACTTGCCACACCCGGCCTGCCTGTGAGAAAGAGATTGGAGTGCGGAAAATAATTCTTTTCCAACAAGGACTTGGAGGTGCTTTTGAAATCTGTTAAGACTGGAAAGTGATGTCTGGGCAGCTCTTTCTCAAATATAGCAACAGTACTCCATTTTCGGCCTGATCTGGTTCTCGTAAAGGTAGAGGATAGACTGAGGAGTCAGGTACTTACTAGAGCGACAAACAGAAGGGGCCAATTACATTGCATATCCGTTTCTGGATTTTATCAAGAACCTTGAGAGAAACAGAAGGGGCTCCAGACCATATATGGCAGCAATACTGCATGCAAGGACGAATGGTTGATTTGTAGATTTGAAGGATCGACTCCGGCGAGAAAAATTTCCTGGCGCGGCACAGGGAGCCAACTTTCCTTGCAGTGGACGAAGCTATTGATTCAATGTATTTGTTCCATCTCAGGTCAGCATTCAATCTGAGGCCGAATAGTCGCAAAGAGGTGCTCTCGAGAAGTTGAGCGTCAGGCATTCTAATGGGGGGCAGGGATGGTTCTCTGTGGTGAGTAATAGAGAGCAGTTTTGTTTTTGAGGCATTAAAGTTAACCAGCCAATTCCTGCCCCAGTCCACAACCGATTGGAAGTCCTTTTCAAGACGAAGGTTAGTTTTGTCAGCGACACTAGATTTGTTTTTGAGGCAGGAGTAAATTGTAGTGTCATCCACGTAGATGCCTACTTGGGAATCTATGACGTCAGGGAGATTGTTGATGAAGATAAGGAACAAAGTAGGGCCTAGGATAGAGCCTTGGGATATTAGAGATAATGCCCAATACCGATGATGGGGGTATGTGCAACCCTCTCAATAGAGCCTCAGTTCAAAGGGGGAAATCGGGTGTGGGTACACCGGAAGAGTTGAGCGTTGAATTGAATGAGAATTTCCGAGCAAAGCATTCAGCCTTGTTAGCAGAAGAGGTCAGAACCTCAGACTGGTTGAACAAAGGAGGTATAGAGGGTTTGCTATTGTTGAGTACGCTCTTGCAGAGATGCCAATAATCCTTGGAGCTGAATTTGCAAGATCCTCTCAAGAGTACTGGCTGTTAATAACTACCTCCAGGTATCTACCTGTTAGGAAGGAATTTATGATAGAGAAAACCCTTCCAGTGATTCCATAGCTGGAGAGCTTGTGCAGCAAACCTTTGTGCCACACTTTGTCAAAGGCCTTCAAGATATCTAATGCTATGGTCCTTGTGGTATGTATGTCATCAAGGGACACACTAATTCTGTGTATAATAGAAGTTAGGATGTCAGCAGTGGATCAGGCTATAAAAAGAATTTTCCTAAAACTGTTTAAAGTCCCCAAAATTGGCTGTCAGTTTCATGTGATTGAAATTTAAAAATAAAAAAAAGATTAAATTCTGGATTTTAAAAGCAATTTGAAATCTTGAAATAACCTTTTAAAAGTCTAATTTCCTAAGAACATTAACCAAAACAACCACTCACTGATGATTCTACTAACTGTACTGATATGTTAATACTCTCATGTTCAGGTATTGGAGGAGATCATATTTTTGTATGAAAGTATTAAAGAAAGTGACTGAATTTTAAATATAATACACTTTTAAAAAGATAAGCACATTACAAATAATTTAGAAATAAAAAAGAAACAAAAAATTTGTCTTCTTTCGCAATGCTCCCTTGGTACAACGTTAACATTTTCAAGAATTCTTTACTGGATTTTCAGTGTTCAAATAATTTTTTTGTCTCCAAATACAAAACTTTCTTATTATTTTGATCAAGGAAAACAGCCGTAGAAGAAGTGGTATTCAATATTTATTAATCGAGAAATAATACAAATGTTACAATTTTATGGAATGCTCATTTTGTTTTCTTTCTCAAAATCCTTAAAGCTTCAGCAAGAGGTTCATTATTCCACATGACACATCCATAGCACATGATTTGTCTTTGCCCTGTATCTTCCTCAGGATGAAGGATCAGTAATCTTTGATAGAATATGAGAGAGGATTGATAATATCCTTACCAAATTTCACTTGGCGAACTTTCACATATGTGGTGACTTCAATGTTCATCACAAAGAGTGGTTAGTCCACTCTAGCAAAACTGATGAGGAAGGCAGATATTGCAGAGACTTCTCCATTACATATGAACTAACCCACAGATCATTGAAGAACCCACCAGAGTCCAAGATGTGATGGGACAGCAGGTGAACGTCCTCAAAATTTTTCTTACATCCTACCCTGACAAATGCTCAGCAGAAGTTTTAGGCCCCATTGTCACATCAGACCATTCCCTAGTCAATATCCAGATTCACTCCAAACCGATGACATCTCAATTTACCATTCCATAGAACATTTTTTTGCTATACAGAGGCAGACTGGGGCAGCTTTAGGTCCTATATGACGGAAACTCCTCTCCCAACCTTCTTCACATATGCTGCCCACAAAACTGATTCCCTAATCTCCAAATGGATCCTTTCTTGAATAGAGTGTTTATACCCCAAAATAAATTTCAACAAAAATCAAAGGCAACCATGGATCACCCTGAATGCACTGTAGCCATCGCTCACCAAAACTACTACTTCAAAATCTATCACAAGTGGTGTAGTCTGGACCGTTCTTCTTTCAGAACTGCCCACAATCGTTGTAAGAGAGTCCTGGAAAATGCAAAGTGCAGTTATGTATGATCTGTCAAGGACAAGGTTGAAAATAATCAAGTTGGATCCCATGAATTCTGGAAGATCACCAACCAAATTATGAACAGAGGCAAAGCAGCTATGCCTACAATTATAAATGGCCCTGAGATCATATCCTCCTTGACAGACAAACCAAAGCGCTTTGCCTCGATCTTTGCCTCAAACTCAATGTTAAATGAGAAAGGCCATCCCCTCCTCATTTCCCCAAATCTAACTGAGCATAATCTCAGTAATATAGTCATTTCAGCAAGAGAAGTTTCAAGACTTATCAAAAGCCTTGACCCCATAGGCCCAGACAGAATTCCAGTGGTTGTCCTTAAAAATATTGACCCAGAATTATTCCTGATTCTAGCAAATTTATTTAACAGCTGCTTAAAGAAGAAATCTTTCCCAAGCATGACATTAAATGCAATTTTCATGTTCAGAATGCCAGTTGAGCATGCAATAGAAGTACAGAATGATCTGTACTGAAATTTCAGAGATTACAAAATGCCATTCAAATAAGTATAAGAAATTCAAGAAAATGTTGAAATATTAGGAAAGTTTAATCTACAAAGAAAGGATTTTTTTATCACTTTAAACATTATTATTAGGGAATACTCATATTTGAGTAGGCACTCTGTTTATATATTAAACAGTATATTTATTTATTATTTTCACATACCGGCCTGAATGCTCCAGAAGTCTTATTAAAGCTGTCAGATTAATAAAAATTCATTCAAAAAAAAAAAAAAAAAAAAAAAAAATTCCCACAGTAAGGATATTCAAATAATCCATAACCTGTACTCAGAACAAAGAGTTTGCATGGAAATTGAGAACAAGTGAATACACAAAAACAGGAAGAGACAACAAGGAAGAGTTTTCTTATTGGATCTATTTAAAATGATGATGATGATGATGATGATTCTAAGAGAATTGGAAGACTTACCAGAATTTATTATCAGCAGACATAACCCTAACAGCATATGCTACACAGCTGACACTGTGCTGATGGTAGTTTTAGAAAGAAAACTGGAAGAACTATTAGACAAGGTAGTTTAGGGGAGCAAAGATAAATGTTAACCATAAGAAGATAAAATGTTTATTTGTCAGCAAAAAGAAGAGCCCAATATGACAGCTATGTATATATCAAGGATGTCAAAATCAACTAAGCATGAAAATTAATTGAGTAGTGTAGTAACAGATAATAGAAAGTGTGACACAAAAACCTGAAAGTGCACAGGAATAGTGAAAGATGTCTTTCAGAAACTAAGCACAGTATCAAGAGATTGGATGATGTTGCTACAAACATTGCTGCACTGCCATCTAATCTTCTATATGGAAGTGAATGTTGGACAATTTCCTCACAACTGAAGAGACTTGAAGCAACAGAAACATGGTTCTATTGGTCAATGTTAAGAATATGATGTACAGTGTGAGAACAAGTTTTAAGAATAGGAACTACAAAGAAACTACTGCTAATAAACTGTAAGAGACAGCTAAAATTTTTGGAATGGGTAATGAGGAAAGAAGGCTTAGATAATATAACACTCACATGACATACTGAAGATAAGAGAACCAGGAGAAACAGCAAGTAATCTCCTTGATGAGTTTGAGTAAATGGACAATGAAAGGATAACAACAAACACAAAAAAGAGTTGTAAAGAAGCCATGCTTGCTTAGAGGAACATAAGACAGGAAGCTGTGGAGAGCCATAATACAGATATGGGCAATGACACAAAAATAGAATTATTACATCATAGACTAGCAGAATTAGTTAACAGAAAGGTCATAATATTCCATCAGGATAAAGAAAGACTGTTTCCTTGGTGAGCAGGCAAAAATTCTTTATCTAGAAAGGTTTCCCTCATCCACTATAGTCATCCAACAATGCATCCTTAGATTATTATATATTCTGTTTTTTACAAAATTGTTTAAAATGATGATAAATAATAAAACTGGAAGACTGTAAAGGGCACATAAATCAATTTTTTGCTGAGAAAGATAAGAATTCTGGGAAGATGAAATTATAGAGTAGTCTGAAAGTTAGAAGATAAAGAGACAAAAAGAATAATAATTAATTTGTCTATTAAAGTTAATAGCCAAAATATTATGTAGTTACATACATTTGTTTTTTCTGATGTTCAGCAAATGATCTCTAATCTTTTGTAGCATCTCTTGCCTCTTAGTAACTCTGGTCATCCTGCAAAAATGTTGCCTAACATCATTGTTATTATTATTATTACTGCTGTTATTATTATAATGTTATTGAAATTTTATTTCAGATTAGACACCCCATTGAAATAGAATCCCAAGTAGACAAGATGAGCATGTTCAACATCTTCTCTTTGATTTTAATCAAGGTCACATTTGTGCTGTGTACAGAGCATTATTGACAGAATGGTACAGTTCAATATGCTGATTAAAGAAGAACTGCGGCAGACCCCTATGGAATTGGTTCAGAAGATGTTGTTCATCAACTTCACTCAATAGATAAGGTCAAGAAACATGGCGCATAGGTACCGCATGCATTGACTGAGAGAAACAAACTCCTGCTCTCCTTCATTGCCAGCAGTTTACTTGCTCGACACCTGGCTACTCATGGATACAAAGAAAGAGCTCTGTTGGGAAGTTCTGCTACACCCACCATATTCTCCTGATTTAGCCCATTGTCACTTGCTTTCTAACAATATCAGGGGGGTTTTATTTCATAACAATGTTGAGCTTAAAACATGGCTTGAATTTCTTGAGTCAAAACCTAGTGATTTCTGTTGATAAGGCATTGAATAGTTGGTGGACCATTGGCAGCAGGACATTATGAAGAAGAATACATTGTTGAATGATTCATCAGAACTACTAATAAATAATAAGTATTAAAATAAATGATAAAAACAAACAAGTTTATGTAGCAACCTAATAAGCAAAAAATTGTTTTCATTTTTAATTTTATGATATTGGCTATACAATATTTGTCATTATCAGACCTGCATTTTTAATAATGTAATGATGATGATGATAAGGCTCAAACAATAGCTTCTATATAAATGCAGTTATTTTGTGTCAAAATGATCAACTAACTACTGCAAATATATAATCAATCTAGTCACTGGGATCATTTACATATTCATAAACAAATTATGATTTGCCATTTATTTTATTAAACATTTCCGGATAGAAAATATTGCCCAAGAAGATGTGATATTTAAGAATAAGATGAAGAATAAAACGGAAACTAACAAAATAAATTCCTATTGATGCAAATTCAGTCATTCAAATCTTTTCTGACTGAAATATTTAGAAATTATTTACATTCCTTTGTCAAACCATCATTTTCTTTAGAAAGAATTTTAAGTGTTAAATTTGGTTTGTATCTATTTTTACTAAGATTTTTCCAAACATTCTGAAAATTTGAAAGATAAATTGATCAGAAATAAAATTTGTGGAGATTGATCCCAATATTTCAAAGAGAAAAACAATTATCTAAACATCATTTTCAAACCAGAAAACTGTACTGGGAATCTGGGCCACAACCATCTAAATATAAAACTAATGCAAATAAAATTTTTCTAAGCTGTAAAAAGAATTTTCCTAAAACTGTTTAAAGTCCTCAAAATTGGCTGTCAGTTTCATTTGATTGAAATTTAAAAATAAAAAAAAAGATTAAATTCTGGATTTTAAAAGCAATTTGAAATCTTGAAATAACCTTTTAAAAGTCTAATTTCCTAAGAACATTAACCAAAACAACCACTCACTGATGATTCTACTAACTGTACTGATATGTTAATACTCTCATGTTCAGGTATTGGAGGAGATCATATTTTTGTATGAAAGTATTAAAGAAAGTGACTGAATTTTAAATATAATACACTTTTAAAAAGATAAGCACATTACAAATAATTTAGAAATAAAAAAGAAACAAAAAATTTGTCTTCTTTCGCAATGCTCCCTTGGTACAACGTTAACATTTTCAAGAATTCTTTACTGGATTTTCAGTGTTGAAATAATTTTTTTTTCTCCAAATACAAAACTTTCTTATTATTTTGATCAAGGAAAACAGCCATAGAAGAAGTGGTATTCAATATTTATTAATCGAGAAATTATACAAATGTTACAATTTTATGGAATGCTCATTTTGTTTTCTTTCTCAAAATCCTTAAAGCTTCAGCAAGAGGTTCATTAATAAAAGTTAAAGCTATTAGGTTGGTGCAAAAATAATGTTGTTTTATATATATAAGTTGAACGTCAAAAAACGACATTATTTTTGCACCAACCTAATAACCAAATTAATGTACAATATTGTAAGAAAAATATAATTTTTTTGTTTTGTTAGCAATTGAAAATAACGGATTTAAAAATAAATATTACAAAACACTACTTTCTACTGGATTGATTGATTTTTTTACAGCTTATCAACATTTTGCAGGTTATTTAAAGCCAGAAAATATTTTTAAATTCTAAGAAAGTCCTACTAATTTACCCATATCTGGAAGGAGTGGATTCATACCATTCCCAGAGGTATAAGGTACATAAGTGAATATGAATAACTGGAAATGGAACTTGTCTCTCCAATTTCCAATTCAGAGCCATTATCCATTAAACCACCTATACATCCAAGCTTACAGCAACTGGTATTTCCAAGTGGTCACCCATCTAGGTACTGACCAGGCTTGACATTGCTTAATTTAGGTGATCATACCAGTATTTCAATATGATATATCCATAAGCTCTATTTACTTAAGAAAAATATGTTAAAGATTGTATAAAGTGAGTATGTGGCTATTTCTAGACTGTTCTTCACATTACCTCAAGGATATTCATGATAATACCACTTCTTTTTTTGCAGTAGCTGGAGATTAAGTGACAACAAGTTTTTTCAACATTTCCCCATTCTCAATGATTTTTGTAATGATGCATTTAGAATGTTTCAATTCTTTATTGTATCTCCAATTCTTCTAAGAACACCGGTACTGAAGGATAAAAATTGTCATGTTGCTATTTGAGTTCTATAGTAAAGTTCAAATATTTATAGCTTTTTCTTTCCTTTCAGCCTGCTCAAACCACTGCATCTGCTGACAGATTTAATGTCTTCCCATGGCTAAATCTGAGTCTCTTGAATTGGGTTTTAATTTAATGATCATGTAGAATTTTACCTTCAAGGTTCTCTCAAATAATTTCTACTTTGAGCTTATATAAAGTATTCAACTGGAGCAAACCTCATTTGTACAATTTCTCATGGATCCTAATTCCTACCCAGTTATCTATTTTTTTTTGTACTCCTCTGGAAATAACTATTTTAGTAGGTTTTACTATTATTAATACTGATTATATATATTATCAAAATAACACTGAAAAATATCTATACAACACTGATAACCCTGCTACTTAAAAAAAAATGTGGTGAGTTAGAAAACTTTTAACAGTTAATGAAATTTAAAAATATATCTGTGACCAAATCACAAAATTTGTACAGTTTGTTTGAATATTTCATATCAAGCATATATATATATATATGAGAATAAAAAGACAAGAGGAAAAACTATTCTTAGCTGACATGTTTTGTCCTCTGAAGACAAATATGTTGGCTAAGAATAGTTTAGTTTTTCCTCTTGTCTGTTATTCATTTTTTTTAATTCATTTTGTTAACAGATACACTCTCTCTGAAAATAACATATATATATATATATATATATATATATATATTAGTGTGTGTGTGTGTGTGTGTGTATGTAAAAATTTCAGATAGAGTATATCAGTAAAAGGATATTAATAAAAACAAAAGGAAAGCTTATCTTAGATTACACATTTGTCTATCATTGATAAAGTCCCTCAGAGGATGAAACCTGTTGGCTAAGATAAGTTTTTCTTTTTTCTTTATATATATATATATATATATATATATATGAGTGATCATACCAGTGATTCAACATAAATAAATAACAACATAAATAACAACCCTAAATTGAAATTAGACAAAAATAATGAAAAATTATGTGATTGTAGAAACCCTGAAAATTGCCTGTTGGATAATAAATGCCATATAGAATCTGTGGTATACAAATGCACAATCTCAACCATTGAGAATCCAAACATTGAAAAGATATATATAGGATCCATGAAGAATGAATTTAAAATAAGGTGGAGACAACACAAAAGCTCCTTCAATAATATTAGAAATAGAATTGGCCTGATTCCAAAATGGTATAAAATGTTGGGCCTCTAGGAGTAAAGTTGAAAAAGTGTGACACAGTGAGACACTGACATTAACATTTATTATATATATATATATATATACATATATATATATATATATATATATATATATATATATATATATATATATATATATATAATGTGATAACACATGATACCCTCTGAAGTACTTATGAAAAAATCTACTTTATTAGTTTTCATCTGATACTGTCGCTCACCAGATCAAATGCTTTAAATTCAGAAAAAATTGTAAATTTATGTGGGGCAGTGTGTAGGAGGGGTGGAATGATAGTATGATGTGACTGCAAAGGTAAAGGTGAACCTACCAACAAAGAAAATAAAAGGAGGAGAAAATTATCCACACCTACACATTTGCTAAATTGATTTGAATAATCTAACTGTCACTAGAGGCAAGGCTTAGAAGAAGAAGAAGAAAAAGTATTTAAGGCAACAAAACAGTTAAAGGTTAACTTTGGATTAAAACTGATTAGAGGGCCGATGACAACAGCAACAACAAACAATTCAATAAATATAACATTTATTTACCACTAACCAACAACACAAAACTATGGGGACAAAACTTTATTTTGTTGAAGATAATCTCTGCAGAAAATAAAAAAAATTCCTCTTGGATTTGATTTTTGATAATTAAACTTATTTACTATTCAATCCTTATTGAAGGCCGACTTTTAAAACAAACAAACCTTGTCTACTTGGAAGAATGTATTGCATCAATCTTCCTACCCATCTCTATCAAGCCTTGTGTCTAAATGAAGCTTAATATAAACACAGTCACAAGTGGGCATATGGCTGAATGGTTAGAATGTTAACCATAAGATCTGAGTTTGAATCTCACAATCGTTGATTTGTCAAAGAATTGATCTTCTGTTAATATTAACCTGAGCAACAATTTCAGCATGCAGCACCACTGGTTTTGACTGGTTGATGGTTTATCAAACTTTTGCAACTTATTTAAAGCCAGAACAAATGAAACTGTTTGGAATCCATTGCAGTTGTGCTAGCATAAAGTCACTAGTCATTGTGACTAAGGACCTGGCTTTGTTCAACTAAAGATCATGACAGATTATGCACTCTCTCAGAAACTGTAGCTAAGGTGTGTTCAGCATAGTCGCAGCATAAACTATAGCTTTGTGGGTGTTGAAGAAACATAAATGTGATTGAGCATGTGTCTGTAATAGGAATTAGCTAGCCACCCCAGTAGACAATATAGTCTCCTAAGACTAAGAGACACAAGATGGTACCTATCCTTCCCACTCCTTAGTGGGAAGGATAGGCAAGGCAGAGAAAGAGGGTACTATCCCAGAATGGACAGGTATAAAGTTGAGAGTTTCAGAAAAAATAGAAAAAGGGATGTAGAGAGCTGGTTACCAAGATCTCTATAAGCACCTCTTGTGGTCAGCTCGGCTATGAGATGATGAGGGTTATGAAGTGTTCATATAAACTGAATAATCATATTTGGTAATATTATTTTATATTGCAAGGCTATTTTTAAACTGAAAAAGAAAAAAAAAGTCAGCATCCATATTTTGCAACAATTGACCAAGAATAAAAATGAAACAATATTAATGTTCAAGAAAGCTTTAAAATGTTAAAATGTCAATTATTGTTATATTTTTTTATTATAATTTCACTCTAAGCAAGCCAATAATGCCACCAAACACAAGAAGTTACTGGTGGGGTGGTGAAAGAAAACAAGAAGAAGGACCTGAAAACCTAATCGTAAACAAGAGATAAACCTTTACTCCTGTTCAAAAGACAGGGAAGGCATGTGATAGAAAATGTGTAAGAAAATATAACAACTATTGTTAAAAAGAAGTTAGTACATATTAGTAGATATCTAATTAAATTATATAAAGTCTAGTAGGGGAGAAAAAAAACAGACCAAAAAAGTAAACAAAATATAAAAAATCAGGAGCTCATATGTAAAACAGTGGCCATTGAATAGTGAACCAAATTTGTGATTTTTTTCCTCTTTGAATTTTTGGGATGAAGAGTTATCATTGTTTATATTATTTACATTCAGACTATTCTCACGTTTTAACCGTTGTGCTTTCCAACCCTCTTCATGTATTTGTCAATCTGGGTAACCTTCATGGAATATTGAACCTTTTTTTTAATCTATAGGTGTGGATCATTCTTGTTTTACAGCTCCTCATGCCTAGAAACATCTCATCTAGTTCATTCTTAGTACAACTCAGTAATTGCTTGCTCTGTTTCCACTGAGCCCAATTTGTGCCATTCATGTTATAAATACCGTCTGTCCCTACAAATATGCTTGGCAAAGATGTTTTATTTTCAGACTTGATTTTATTTACAGAGAAAGAAATGTACTTAAATTTTAACTTTCATCTTAATTAGGACCATCAAAGAATTCAACCCAAAAGTTGTAAAAAGTCTGGCTAGAATTTCTTTGGACAACTGCTTCCTGGTGCCAAAAGACAATATCATCGTTCAACTGATTTTATAACAGCAGCAAGGAAATAAAAGTGAAGGTTGATTTTTCTACTTATGGTAATTATTACAAGAGTTCAGAAAAATGGAAGAATGTCACTAATTAAAAATCAAAAGTCACCTTAGTAATTAAATAACACAAGTTGGATTGCCTTTCATGAATATTTTTATCATAAAACAAAAAAAGCAAATATAAATTTGTTTTCTGCAATTTACAAATAGTTCCTTTATTTTTCAATTATTCAGGCTAATTGATAGAAAGATTTTGTTGTACCCTTCAACTGGGGAGGGCTCACCAGTCAAGAAAATCAGTATCTGAAATGTTAGCCTTTACCTGTGTTTGAATACTAATCTTTAGCATGTATATGAAATAAACTTCTCTCTCTCTCTCTCTCAGAATTTGATACTGTGAGTTCACCTTATCTTGCAGGACTATCAAAGGAAGGGCATAAAGCCATTCTTTTTCTTTTTGTTCTAGGATGCAGTGGGTAGAAGATGTGTCCTGGCTTCTCTTCTGGACACACTTAGTTGCAGGATAAACTTACTACTTAATTTCACAAACAAACCACATGGTGATCATGCACACACACACATAATAGCTAAGTACATGTTTTTAAGCTCTCTATATACATGTAAATATAATTTTCTATTTCTTGTCTTTTGTGAGCTATGTTGATCTTTATATATTTATAAAAATCCTCCATGTGTTGAATTCATTTACTTTCAGAGTTTCTCATCTGCATCCACTGCAAATGAATGAGGTGGAGGGGGGTTTTTATCACCTGTCCTTCATTGGAACCACATTTATAGTTTTGTGTGTTCTAGTATGATTCAGTTTATAAAATATTTTTTAAATTTGAAAACTAATTCAAAATCTGAATTTTAAAATGCATGTGTGTATATCCCTCTTAGCTTACTGACTATTCTATACAACTTATTTACATTTAAATAAATAAATATGTATGTAAAATTCTTCCATGTGTTCGAATTCATTTATTTTGAAAGTCTTCATCCTCATCAGTAACAAGTTGTAACTCATCCCACTACAAATTGGTGATCAACAGCCAGAGCAGACTACCCCTGAACCTGACTGGGGTGGGGGGCCCTGCACCAGCAATCACATCCATTATAATTATGTAGCATCTCCTCTGCTACAATATTACCAGATTTCCGAGTAAAATGTTTCTTTACAAGAAGTGGAACATTAGTAATCTGATACCATTTCTAGGGGGCAATTGTTCATCAGGTTAAACAATTGCCGAACATACTAAGCGTACAAGACATGCATAGGGAA
Organism: Acanthosepion esculentum; assembly: GCA_964036315.1. NCBI lineage: Eukaryota > Metazoa > Mollusca > Cephalopoda > Sepiida > Sepiidae > Acanthosepion > Acanthosepion esculentum. Next base: position 93,390,508 of record OZ038506.1, on the reverse strand, counting down.
TTCATTCCTCATATGGTGATATGGGAATCTGGCTTGATGTCAAAATTGGCTAAGCTCTTAAAAGTCCCTAAAAAAGCAATGTCTTTGTATTTATCAGCAAAGCATCTCTAAAAAAAAAAACTCTCTGTTGCCAAACTATGATTCTACTTTATTATATTCCCCTGCCATTTACAGAAGCAACTTGCATTTTTCATTGTCTCTGTTTCCTTCTTAGTGCAAGCAACCTATGTAAGTAAAGTAAATAAAAGCTGACACACCTTATAAAAATAAAGAAATAAAAAACTAAAATAAAAGCAATTTGCAAAATTTAGATAATGCAGCCACATACAAAGTGGGTGTGTTTCTCTGTGGTAACCTGCAGACATTCCCTTAGAATAGCCAGGCTAGAAAGAACAGAAGATTAAAAATTTCAAATGTTGCATAAAAAGTACATTTCGATGAAAGAGAAAAAAGTTTTATATATATATATATATATATATGTTCTCCTCCTATGTTTTACCCAAGTCCGGAGAAAGCGGGGGGAGGTGACACATAATAATTTATTTACATTCAGAGCAGAAATCATGTGAGTGAATTCAAAATTAACTAATTTATCTCTCTTGAACCTTACAGGACTTATTTATTGTAAAATACAATTAAAGTTTGAAATCATGTATGATATAAGCTTACTGGTTGAAAATTTAACATCAACAAGTTACATAATAAATATCAAAAGAATATGTAAAATACCAAATCATAGAATAAACAATGTGTTTGATCACAATTTAAAAACGTCAGGATTTTCACTGGTTCAACAGTCTTCTTACTACCATTCCTATCACCAAATCTAGGTTTGCATTATACTGAGCTAAGCTTAATGCCATATCAAGATTTTATAAATTCTTGCCAAAAATTTATATTAGTACTCTCATATAAATGTTGTTACATTTGTATACAAATCTTATACACTAAGTGTAACAGGTGTTATAGGACAGTAGTATTTTTAAAAATATAAACTGGCCATTCTCTATCATTTCAATTTGATAAAGATGTATACAAAAAAAAGGGGGGGAACAAGAGAAGCCAAAATTTGTATTCTAAACAAATATTGACTATTCTGATGTTCAACAAAATGTTAGAAAAAATGATGCATTTGGATTGATCTTCCTATAAAAGTTGCCTCATTAAAACCCAAGGAAAAATTCCATTTGATTTTTTTGTTATTCTTATGGAAAAAAACAAACAAAAAACAAAACCAACAAAAAACAAAACAAACAAAAAAAAAAGCAACTTAAGAGAAAGAGTGAAACCTGTTAGATTTGTGCTTGTGGAAATGATGTAAAAATAATCAACGTTCTGATGCAATTTTTCTTGATCTAGAGTAGTTTTTAATATTTTAAACAGGACAAAATCAGCGGGTCTATCTTCATTATTTGTTATTACCGAACAGTTTCTGACATGACTCATACCTCCAAGCCAGTTGAAGTCATAACATCAGAGTATAAAGAACATGGGGTGTGGGAGAATGTAAGTAGTACTGAAAAACTTTCAGCCTGACCCACTTCTGAAAACCTGATCAAATGACCAAAGAAATGAATTTATATTGGAATCTTGGTCAGACAGAGAACTTTTCAGCAAAGACTTGTAAATGGGACTCTGCCAGGGTATTTACCATAGCATAATGTTCCACTAATTTAATTCACTAATGTAGAATGTTCAATACCCACGTACGCTGCACTATTGTGGCCTTGTGCCAGACTTAGTCAATAACTGTAGAGAATACTACCTAACTGACTAAGATGTTCATTGCCTTGTATTGGATTGAATACTTCATGGTTAGAGTTGAGAGATCTCTGTCATTCTCATTTCTAAGTAATAAACAGAAAAACATGGGTCAAGTATTACATGGGGCTGGGAATGGGGCTGAGTAGGTCTATGACACATTTACTAACTGATTGTAAATGACTAATCAGAGTGCGACTAGAAAAATAGTTGTCAAGCAAGTAGATTTTGATTTCCGCCTTTTTTTTATGCATTCATTGTTTACCTTTCATGGAAATATTTGCAACATTTCTGACATTTAGTAAGCTTTTTTGTACGGCACAAGGCCAAAGTCATATGAGTACCATTCTTTCATCACCAAGGAAATAAGCATTCATGTGTTTTTCTTAATATTTGTAAAGTGAAAATATAGTTTTAAAATGACCCCCTTTTTTACTCCCCCCTTATTGAACTTTCAAAATGCAAAGAGGCTGAGGAATGCAATAAAATAGTTGCAAGATGAGTGATCAAATACAAGTCCCAAGGGACAAATCATCAAGTTGAAGAGTCAACATGGGATGATCTTAGTTTTGTGAGGGCGAGGTGGATTTTTTACTGACAGTGACCAGAAAAAGGTCAAAGAAAGACAAGTCATAACTTCAGCTTGTAAAGTAGTTGGGAAAAAACGTCCTAGAAAATAATTAATATTTTAATAAACTAAATGTTGATAATCAATAACAGTAATTAAAATATCTTTCACATTTACAAATCTACCATTCGCCTGTGCATTGAATATTGCTACAATACCTGGTCTGGTGCTTGTGTTATTCATCTCGAGGTTCTTGACAAAATCCAAAGAAGGATCTGCAATGTTATCGGTCCTGATTTGGCATCTCAACTTCAGTCATTTTCTCTCCGATGTGATGTGGCTTCCCTCTGTCTTTTCTACAAATATTTCCATGGCAACTGCTCTGAGAAGCTTATTTTCACCTGGTGTCCCAACTGCATGAATTTAAATGTGCCACTAGATTGGCATCTAGGTTCTACCCATTTAGATACAATGTCAATCTTCTTGAACCCTGTTCATCTTTTATTCTTTCCCTCAATCCTCCCTATATTCAGTCTTTTCTTTCACTCCCAGTAACCCCCTGCATACTAGTAGCACCTCTACTTTGCTTGGAGTGAACTGATTTAAAACAAAAAAAAAGAAAAAAGAAAAAAAGGAAACTTGCTTATTTAAATATTTCTAATTTCACTCGAATAATTGAAATATAACATTATTTTCTTAACTTGTGAATGTTCTCTGCCCAATTGACAAAAGATCTGATTATTTTTCGAAAGGGCTTCTTGGTCAGGCCAAGAACATTCCAATACCCACATCTATATATTAAATAAATTTAAAATTAATTACTTATTAAAAAATACCTACTTAAATGAAAACATTTCTTCTGTTACTTTTTTTCTTACAGTGAAGCCAAAGTTATTACTTTTTCTTCATACACCTACTTTTCTTACAACCTAACAAAACCTATTGACTGCAGCAGAATAGATTTTCAGTTCTACTTAAATGAACTGGTCCACTCATAAAAAATAGGTACAATTTATTTCAGAAATAATTTTTATAGATTAACATTTTTAAGAGATGTCTTAGGATGCAACACTTGTCAGAATTGAAAAATATCGATTTGTTATTGATCGAAAAGGGAGGGTCCAGTTTATAATATCAATATAGTGCTTAATTGATCCCTGACATTTACAAAGTTATTGGCCTTAGTTGTTTTGCGTACATAAACAGACCTTTTTTGAAGTGTTTTTTTTTTTTTATGCAAGGTGGGTACTATGAGTGAAAGAGAATGAGAAGACCTTAGCAAGGAGAAAGGACAATAAAAAACAGGATCCAGAAAGGTAGAAGATGACGATGACAGGGAAGCAAAAAAATGAAAGATAGTTCCATATGCAAGAAGAGCAAGAAAAGAAACTATTAGAATAAAATATACGGTTGCATCTAGCTAGTTCAACAGTAAAATGGTAAGACCTAGTTACCAATCTCGTAGTAGACTTTAATTCATGCAGTTGATGCACCCAAGAAAAAAGTCAATTGCTATGAAAATATTTATAGAAAAGACAGCGGGAAGCCACATCACAGTGGTGAGAAAGTGATTGAAGTCAAGATGCCAGGTCAGGATTGATTACATTGCATGCAGACCCTTTTTTTTTTGATTTTGTCAAGAATCTCAACAGGCATACCAGACCAGATATGGCAGCAATATTCAATGCATGGACAAATAAATATGCAAGATGCATTCTGACAAGAAAAATTGTTTGGCATGACACGGTGAACCAACTTTCCTAGCAATAGACCTAGAAATTGATTCAATATAATCATTCCACTTTATGTCAGTGGGAAATGTAAGCCCAAGAAGGTGCAAAGAGTTGCTTTCCTGGAGGTGAGCATCGGCCATGCTAATGGAAGGCATTAATGTGAAATCATCTAGAAATGTGACCTTCATTACATGATTTGTTAAAAATCATTGGATTAAGTCAAATATTTGTCCAGAGATACCACAGACCTTTGTGGATTTGGTCAGTATGCGAAACCATGTTGAATGCCTTTCAGATTACTTTTAAGTAATAAACAAATAGATATATACATTTTTTAAGCAAAGAAGAAAAAATTACATTAATTAGTAAAATTATGTATTGGTTTATCTTTTATTTTTAATTGAAGATAAATAATTATGAAACTTAATACTTGTACATGTGCTGCAGAAAAAATTCCATACCAAAAAAAATATTTAAAAAAATTTTTTTTTTAAAGAGCTTAAATATATATATATTATATGAAGATATCAATGATGTTAGCACATTTTCAAACTCGGCATTTTAAAATAACAGCAAAGTGATTTAGCCTAAGGCCAAACTTCAAAGTCAGGGGTTGATTAGACATGATATCAGTATTATACTCCCCCTTAGAAGGGGGTCCTGTTTAAAATACAATCAATAGAAAAAAATCAATATTTTTTTTATTCTGACAAGTGTTACATACAGCCTAAGGAAGGTCTAAAAAATACTAATTTACAAAAATATTTTCTCCAAAGTTACCCTATTTTTTTTTTTTGTTACAAGTGGACCACTATCTGTCTATATTTCTGAGATGAGGTATTATATACATTATTTACATTATTTGGACTATTGTCCTCATCTTTGTCGCCATATTTATTACAACGTTTCGGCCGTTGTACGCTCTGGCCTTCTGCAGGTTGTTAGAATGTCAAACTGAACCCTTTATTTCGCTCACTGAGGTAGACTGTTCTGGTTCCACATGCCGTGTTTAATGGATGTCAGTTATCTCCTGTTAATTTTTCTCTCTGAAAGTTCTCCACTGCAGAACTTTCAGAGGGAAAAATTAACAGGAGATAACTGATAACTGACATCCATTAAACACGGCACGTGGAACTAAAACAGTCTACCTCAGTGAGCGAAATAAAGGGTTCAGTTTGACATTCTAACAACCTGCAGAAGGCCGGAGTGTACAACGGTCGAAACGTTGTAATAAATATGGTGACAAAGATGAGGACAATAGTCCGAATAATGTAAGTGGACCACTATATTTAAGTAGCTCCAGATTTTGCAAATAAAGACAGCGAAGAAATAATTGTTATGGTGATTTGCTGAGCAAAGATTAGATGTGGCATAAGAAAGTATGGGACACCCAGTAAGGAACAAACTCCCTATTCAGTCGTAAATTGATCTAGTGAGACAATCTTGCTAACCTTACACCACATCAAAGTGCCCTCAAAATAACTATTATGTGTACATGTCAATGCAGAACCAGTTGAACAAAATTAAGAAAATCCTTTTTTTATAGAAACTAAAGCAAGAATCTCTCACTGAAACATTTAGAGACTTCATTGCTAAAAAAAAAAAATATAAAAATCCTGTTGGCGCGCTAAGTTGCCAAGTGTTTCTTATTTAAACAAAAAATTGCCAATCTCCTAGCACTTTCTGCAGGCATTCTTGTTAATAAAATAGTGTTTCCATCAGATAATCTTCTACATTGGCTGATTATATCCATTTACATGTCATAATTTGTTATAATCATTTTTTGTGTCAAGTGTGAATACGTCACTGTTCAACATGAGGCCCATATCTAAGAATCTTTCATCTACAATGGCTGACAAAATTTCATCCCACATCTGGCTTTGATTTGAAGTGATAGTTTTGGAAAAATCTTGGGTGGGGATCTTTTGTCTCTCTGTAAAAAGGTTCTTAAAGGAATGGTTGCGTAAGTGTTTGATAAACACTAAAATATAACTTTACAGTATACACAAAATGAATTTACAATTGTGAAATAAAGAAAGATGGCTTGGAATAAAACAAAAACACACAAACTTTTTCCTTCGTAGAAAATGAGATTTTTCATCAATCTCACAGGATGTGGATAAGCAGAATAATTAACTCAAATCTTAGAGAGACCACCGTTCATATCATTCGACTGTTGGTTAATTTTCTAATTAATTCAACAATGTGTATTCAGTTTCAATGATAAGGAACAAAAGGTTAATATGACAAAGCAAATGTTCAAGTTGATGTGAATTTAAAGATTTTATAAGGAAATCAAATCAAGTACATAAGAATATAAGTGAAATATTCAGAGTTTTAAGCTTAGAGACATATCAATGAATCAGTAATCGACCCTGTAGCAATAATTATTATGTTATCCAAAGAACTAACATCTTTATCAAATGAGCTGCAGCAGATTTCCCTGTATTACATAATTATGTGATGTGGATATGACAGATTTTACAAGAAAATTATCACAGGAACAAATTACCTTTTATTCAAAACCAAGGTATTTTTTTGATTTACTTAATGGAGGCTTCCTAAGGTTGCAATATTTAGAGTCCAAATCCATTGATGGCTGGTTTTAATTGTATGATATTAATCAAATGGAATATGAGATTTGGAAAAAAAAAAATGGAACTAATCTAACCTAGAGATTAGGACATCTTGCCGTGGCGTAATGGTTAGCAAGTTAGTCTGAGTTAATGAGTTTGATATCCTTACTAGGTGTTCCAAAAAGTTAGCCTTGTGACAAACTAAGTTAAATAAATAACCTAACAAAGATTAGATTGTTATGGAGTCATCAAGCCAATATCATTACGAGATGAGACACAACGATATGGAGACAATATGAAAATAGTCATGGGGCAAAAAAATGTGATAGAAAAGCATAGATAGGCTATCAATGATGATCAACCTGACAAAGCTCTGCTAGATGTGCTTGTTAACTCTGCAACAAGAACCATTCTCACTTGGGTATGGCATAATTGAGACAATATTGTAAAATTTCCAAAAGCTATGTGAAAAGTAGACAGATGTCCGAGGTTGAGACACTTACATCCGGGTATAATAATTCGTGAATCAAACTAAAATAAATGAAACACGTGGCTCATTATTACAGATGTTTGGAAAGTTGGAAATACATTAACTTTGGTGAAAATCAATACACAACAACAACAATTAGATGTGTCGTGGAAACAAAAAAAAAATCGATTCTTGAACCAAATATTTCAAACAAAACTGTTTATCTTCGAACTTAAAAATAAAAAAAAAACAAAAACAACACTTTGGTAACCAACAAGATTCGATAGGGGGAAAATTAAAATTTCCATCAGTTACCTTAGCACTGAGGTTATTCTAAAAGCCTAAGTTAAAAAATATATACATTAAATGTATTATTATTATTTATTTAAGTGACAACTTGTATCAAAGCTTGCCGCTTGAGAGAAGTATTATCGGTTTATGGTGGCTTGACTGGCTGACTGTGTCAAAGAGTAGCCCATATGAACACGTATGGCCACTCCATAAACAGATCTTGTGTTACGTCACGGCACCGTGGGGTGGTAGATGAATACCGACTGTGTCAAATAGTGCTCTAATTTGTAAACAAGTTTCTGTTTTTTGGGTTTAAAATATTACAGCAAGCGCCTCGCAATTTTAATAACGAAAATGAAGGCTAAAGTTTTTTCATCCATGCATGCAATGTGAGTGAGTGAGTGAGTGAGTGAGAGAGAGAGAAAAAAAAAACAACAACAAAACAAAAAGAAAAACCATCAACCCAACAGTTAGGGCAGAACCGAGACCAGTGGCCACGCCAGAGCCCAAATTCTTTTATTTTTACGATTCAAACATATTTTAAGCCACTTGAAAAAGAAAACTATGGGTACTTGTGTGATATATATTTTCGTAAAAATATTATTTGGCCATTTTTCTGAAGAAAACTGATAAGTGGAAGGAGCACAGAATATACTTTTCTCTTTATTCAAAAATTAACAAACGTTAAAAACAAACGTTTTATTTTTTTTCTTTCTTCCTAGGGCCGGTTTGACAGTGAAATATACTTTTCTTGTTAATTCTTCTTCTACTTCCACAATTTCGGGTACAGTCAAATGATCAATTGGAGAAAACTCCAGATTTTACAAAATTCGAAGCACCTTTCCTTGGCATTTTCATTTCTGCAACTTTGGAAGAAGAAGCGAATTACAAATGAAGTGCTGGATTGTTTAATGCTAGTGTTGTTAAATGACCAATAAAGGAAACATGACTTTGGAGACGAAATGCCGTTTTTTTAAAAAAAACAAAACAAAATATAAAAAAGCAAACTATTTCATTCCAAGCAAAGCGATAATGCCACTAAGACGTAAGGCGGTTACTGGGAGTGAAAGAGAACGAGAGGACTTTAAAAGGAAACCAAGGAAACTTTTCGGATACACTGTTGCTATAGTTACGCTGCGATGTTAGAAAAAATGATAAATTATAAAAAAATAAAATGATTGTATAAGGCTCCATAATTCTTTTATTTTTTTTTTAACAAAGTGTACAACCTGATGATTTCAATAATTTGTTGTGATTCTGTTGCCGTAATTATTGTGTAGGGAGTTACGTTTCAGCAGGTCTTTAAAAGAAGATTTTCCGCTGAACTTATCAATCTAAAATGAATTTGAAAAAATAAATAAGTCTTTCTTTTCTTCGTTCAAATTTCTAAAAAAGTGGACCCAGGAACTGCGGTAAAAGAGAAAAATGTCCAGAAACGAACGAACGGATAATCAAAGCATCCGTTTCCTTTAGGCTAGCAAAAAGTTTACATTTTTTGCTTTCCTCTGTTCTCCAGTCTTCGAATGAGGGAAGGAAGACAAATAAATAGGCTGTTGCCTTCCGGTCCACTAGGGTAACAACTGACATTATAAGAAGGGTGCAGAATAATGGTAAATCATAAGACCCAGAGATTAAGTCATCATACGGTTTCGTTTGCTATTCACTAAAAAAGCTGTATGAAGCTTCTTTTCTCATGCGAAAAACAGATTTCAAGCCTCGTAGTGGCATATCCTCAGCAGTATAAAGTTCATTATTGGATAGCAAAGCCATATGCAGACAAGTTCTCGTGACGCCAAACTTAAAAGATATTCCAATGTTATGTTTTATTACGAATGATCACAGATTTATTAAACATCACATACTGAAATAATAATTTATCGTTTTCGTTTTATCTTTTCTTCAGTAAAAAAATGTCTTGTTCTTGTAACTGAATTTAAAAACGGAACCCTAACTTTGGAATCAAAAATCTAAACGTATTGTTAAAGAGTAAGACAGACATTTCAAACCAAAACATTCTGTCTCACAGTGTATTGTAGACGGTCTTATAAAAATCGAAAAGATGCAAAGAATCAGTTCAAAGAGGAAAAAACCGCAACCCAAAATGGGGAAATATGGGGTGCGGAAAAATAGTGGTCAAGATTTCGTTCAGTTCTTGCATTCGAAATTTTATTTTATTTGATTCACAGGGGATTTTTAGGGGTGTGGGTAGAAAACAAAAGAAAAAAAAGAAAGGAATTTTTAAAAGTTCAAGTTCCCTCATTACGCATTTTTTTAAAAGTGTAGAACAAAGAACCTTAAAGAAAATGCAACTAGAGAACCAATTCTTTTTTGTCACATGATCGAACTCTTACTTCCGTCTCAAATCGATGACAATAAGATATTTTGACGAAAGTCCCGTCGCTAAGGAGCATCTTCACCCCCACCCCGTAAAAATGAACTAATTTTTTTTTATCGCCGCCTCCCTTAAAAATAAAATACTATGGCGATGGGTCCGCAAACTGTTTTTCTTTAAAAGTTCTTAAAAATACACGACATTATCACATGAATAATAATAATATTAATAATAACAACTTGATAAATATGTAGTAAACACAATAAACTTACGTTACACTTACGTTAAACTTTAATTCACAATAAAAAAAAAATGAAAAAAAAATGAAGAAGGTAGACAAAAAACAAAACAAAAAAAAAACGTATTTTTGTTTACATCTTTATGTTGGAAATTAATATTTCAAATGATGTTTAAATGAATGGCTTTTATCTTTATATTTACAATTTTCTTCTTTTCTTTTCAGATCAAACTTGTTTTGATCTGAAATGCAAAGGAGAGATGTCCAACGTCACCTCAAAATGATCACATGATGAAAACAATTGTAAAAAACTAATAACAGACATGACACACTGAGAAGAAGAGATACCATAGCTCATAGGATGATGACGTGGTTCCTAATGCAGTCATAGAATGTAAGCTGGTGCGGGTTTCAGTTCCTAGCACTAGAGATAGATACAATATGAGCAGACATGATGAAAAATTATTTTATCGTCAAAATCTTTGTTATTATCAAGACAAGAGGAAAGACAAAAAAAGGTTTTTTATTATATTTTGGTTAAAAAATGTATTTCTTGCGTCAGCGGGGGACCAAAGGATAGTATAGGAAATTTTAGCGCATTTTGCGGTGAAAAACGCATTGATTTGGAAATTCTTATAAAAATCAAATTGTCAAATTTTAATTAAACTTCCAGGACTTATTCACAAATAAATGAAATTATTTTAGAGATGTTTCTTTTTTTTGAAAAATCTGTTTAAAAACTTTTTTTTTTTTTTACATCTGTAACCTACTCCATTTAATTTAATTTTATGAAATTTCGGGAAATTCATATTTGTACCGCTTATTTATACGCAGAACTCATTGGAGAATTTAAATTTTTTTTTTTTTTTTTTGCAAAATAGGACCGTCCAGTTACTGAAAATCTGATCTGAATTGTAAAATAAAAATTCAATAAAACTAAGACATTTAATTAGAAAAGCTTTTAATTGCTTTCATGGATAAGATATATTATGGACACAATTGTTGTAAGAAAACTTTTTCGGTGAATAATGAATTTTTACACTAATTGTTTCCATATAAAAAAAAATAATTAGAATTTTAAATGTTAAAATTCTGTATTAATTTGTATCGGTTAGGTGATATTGTTATTAAGTAAAAACTATATTTACTACTTATAAATGGAGAAGCTTACTACAATTCTGTAACCTTCAACATTTTAAAAATAATTTTTGAATTTTTGTGCATGTGCCGATTTTTGTAAATATGGACGTCCATACACGACATTATCAAAAAATAAGAGCGGTAACGATAATTAATTTAAAGCCAAAGTATATCAAATTCAATAAAACATATTACGCAGTATATTTTTCTAAATTTTAAAGATTAATAGGTATAGTATTATAAACAAAAGCGCTCACGTTATATTCCTCAAGTAATTGTTACATATATGTCCCCCGTAGTAAAAAAATTATATAAACTTCCGATTGTCAATATGTCAGCACCTAATCAAAGAACATAGAAGTGCTAAAAATGCATTTCTGCGATATTTTAAACTAAAAGTAATATTTTTTACAAATCAGATTAATTAAACTTTAAATCAGCTAATATTCCTCAAATAAAGTTTCAGAAAAGTATATTTTATTTCTGAAAGATTTTTTAATAAAGAGAATTACACTGACAGATGGCTAAAACTGCTATAATCAGCATTTTTAGCGATTAAAAAAACTAATTCCAGTCAATTTAAATTGAAGTATTTTGCTTATTGGAAATATTAAATTTAATCTATAAGCTTGAAATTAAAACTAAAAAGCTTCAAGGAAGATATTTCATTAAAAAAATATCATTTTACATCTTCGGTATCGCGTTTCTTTGGAGCATCCCTAAAAATAAAGTTGGCATATTTTCATTTAATTAATTATGAAACAATGCGAATTGCAAATTATCATGAAAGAATTTTATTTTTTAATACACTCTTCTAGTCAATTGTCATCTAATCAGAACGATTTTAAAATGATCTGGACAATATTACTAAAGAGAAGGATTTCCTCATGATTACGGTTATTTATTATTATTATTATCACTGTCTCACATAATGAACATTATGATGAATATTCTTCTACTTCTAGCCCCCCCCCACCACTGATCCAAACATAGAAACTTATAATGTAACAAAATTAAACTAGGTTTTAAGTCTCAAGCATTTCTCTTTCAGCATTTCTCTGCATTAACGTCCATCTTCAAAGCCTCCGCCCTGATATTGGAAAGTAAGCCAGTCTTTTTCTCCTGGTTTGAACTTGGTGCTACCCTCAATTTCAGCCTCCGAGCCACAAAAAAACAATTAAAACCAGGCCTGGGAGGGGGGTTCTTCTAATGCCATTTTGTGACTGCATTTTTTATTTTATTTAACTGTTGAGACATTCTCTGATAGCTGCGGTATGATCAGATGCCGACGCATGCTGGGGGGGGGGGGGTGTAGAGAGAATTTCTGATATTTAAGTATATTTTAGAGTTGGTAACCAGGTAACACTAGTTATCAAAAATGAGTAGAAGTGTCATACTCGTAGCAAAACCCAAGATTTCTGAATCTATCAAGGAAAGAAATGACAGGGCTTATTGCACGCACGTATTTAAAAGTAAATTGAGCCTGAAAAAAATGTTAAATGATGATTTTTTGGGAGTCAAGAGAATAAATTAAATAAATTATAAAGTAACTCTAAAACTTTCCAGATTTAAACTTGTGGAATTTATTTTGTTTCACAGCGGAGGAAGTAAGGGGTGGAGAACTTTTTAATTAAAAAAAAAAAAATACGAACCACAGCCAAAATTTACAGAACTGAACTGAACCCGAAACTCCGTAAGGTGCTTGCAATAAAAAGTGTGTGTGTAGTGGTCTAACACTTGTTTGTTCTCTGCTGCCCACCCAAATTGGAAAATCGACCCCTAGTTTACTTTCACGATAAGGTCAATGAGTTGAACGTGAACTACCAAAAACAGACTTAGGTCCACCCCGACCCAAAAATTATTCAAATCATGTGATGTAGTATAATACAGTTTTTGTTTCATGTAGTAGGGGAGAAAAATGATTTGATGTTCGTGACCTAGCTTTTCTTTTCTTTTTTTAGCAAGAAAATAAAGAAACAAATAAAGAAAAATGCAAGTACGAGTAGATAAAAAGCAGCATCAAAATTACTTTTTTCAAACTTTACGTCATCTAATTTTAGCAGATATATTGACAAGAGGTGTAAGAGAGATACATGCATACACAAAGAGAAAACCTGTTGCAATTGAAATCAGGACGCAAACTAAGAAAAAATACGGAAGCGCATAACACTACAATCAAGTAGTGTCATTTATGTTTCACTTTTGAAATGCTTTCTAAAAAACGAACAACTCTTTTTTATATATAAAAAATAAGTTTATATAAGTTTTCTTTATCAAGGAGAGGAAAAATAGAGAGGGTTGTATTTGGAAAACGACAGGCGACAGCAGCGAGCAGAATATATAACCGAGAAGCAATTTTAATAACAAGAGCTGAAAATCGGTCAATGACAATAAATCAAAACTCTCCTTGACCAAAAGAGGAAGGGAGGTATGTTGAGCCATGTGACATTGTTATCGGGGGGGGGGGGGGGGCGCACTAAAGGGTATTGTTACATTGTAGATTTTACAAGTACACGAAATGAAGCCTAACAACCTGTTTCCTAATAGCACAAAAATGGGTTAGGACTAATGACGAAACGATATTCGTTTTTTTTTTTTTTTTTTGTGTCAAGGATCAATTATTGACATTGTAGCAAAATATTTACTTCCTTCTCACTCAAGGATACTCAGTGATAGCAAAGAGTTTGGTTTATAAGGAGTCCCTTGTCTCGAGTAAAACCAGTACGCCGGTTGGGAATGTGAGCGAAAGTTTGAAAAATCCTTATTTTGGTTATCCATAGGCAAAAGAAAAAGAAAAACGAGTTTACTTGTGAATTTTAGAGTAGCCATAAGTGAACAATAAAAACTAAAAAGAAAAAAAAAGTCCATGTGTTGGATTGTGAAAAATTGGCTAAGAATAATTTGACATAATAATTTTATTTTTATTTTGAAATAAGTGCGAACAAAAGTTTTCGTTTTGTAGCGGCACAAACACGACAACGTTGTTTTTATTTTTAATGGTGTGTGTGTGGGGGTGGGCATTACTAAATTCCTTAAATATTGTAAAGTTGATTTGTTCTAAAGACAAAGGAATTTTCACGTGACTTCATAAATACATCAGGTGCACAAAACAGAAATTGTTGGAATTTAGATATGTCGGAATTTTTTTAGATGCGAAATTTTGATATTTCCAATTCGGACTGGTACCGTATGCTCATCTTGGTTGATATCACATCATTTCAGGTGTTGTACTCTTCGGCATTCTTCAGGTGACTTTCGTACAAACACTTTTTATTCAATACCTGGAGGTAGAATGTTCACATTCATTTTTCAATACCCATGTGTCGCTTGTTAAAGCATGGAAAAGCAGAATGAGAAGAACTTCTCCTGTGGGCTGAATAAAGTGTTCTTTTGGTTCAAAATTCCGAGCGTGTTACCGAGTCCAACAACCAAAATGAGACTAGGAAACAAAGACATAACATAAGAAATTATTTTATTCACCATGACTCATATTGGGAATAATATTTTTGAGGTTATGAAAATGGAGGGCAGATAAGATAAAAATCCCAAACATTATTGTAGACAAAATTTAAACTATTGATCCAGATTCATTATTTTTTTCTCTCCTACCACTACAATGTTGTTAAAAAGGTGTGTTAGATACACATTTTAAATGCCATGTTACTTCAGGACGTAGGAGTTCATGGCTCTTTAAAAGTTACTTTATCATATCTGTGAATTGTCATGACATCTTGTATCATGTCGTGGTTTTAAATTCGGATTTGATCTTCTTGTAGACTGGCTGCCATCAAAGGCAGGACAGGGGTCCGCTATTCTATTCAACACATAGCTGGTTGAAGGAAGAGATGGGTTCATATTATTCCCAAGAGCATTAGTGAGAAATGAACGTAAGAAACTAGTTCAGAATTTGAACTGAACTCAGATTACTTTTTTACGATAATCGCACATCGTCTTAAGAATGGTTAATATCTGGTTGGAAGGAAAGTTCTCGTGGGAACTTTTTTTCCAACCAGATAATTAAACCATTAATATTTTTTTTATTTAATTTTTTCTTCTTTCGTTTCCAAAAGTGAGACATTTGTTGGGGTAACGTTCTAAAGTAGACCCTGAGCAGGACACATGATTGCAATAGGAGACAATGACGGTAAATCATAACACGCGCACACATTTTGTCAAATTCTAGTTCTCAGTAAATTTACCCACGCGGCCCCGTTGAGGAAATTCCATTTTAAAGTAAGTTATTTGCAGTGGTGGTGGTGGTGGTGGTGAGGGGGGGGGTCTTGTACGTAAAATTCTGAAGATTGTTTCGTTAACCGCCTTTAATCTAAAAAAGAACGCAATAATATTGACATTTAATAATTAAAATAGCATGTAAAGTTTTTGGAGTGAAAACGCATACACACACTATATAATCAAAACGCCAAACCCCAGGAAAAAAACAGCTGTCAAAAAATCAAATCTAAGATTAGAAATTTGCGGACGTAGCAGGGAACCTTTCACGTGGTGTAAAAAGAGAATTTTCACCCAATCGCTGTGATTTTTTTGGGGGGAAACATAAAAAAACGAAAACTCAGAAGTGTCCTCTAAAAATTGAAAAATAAATTTTGCAACAGGTTGTAGTTAGTCAATTAAAAAAAATGCCATTTTTCTACACAAATACAGTCGAGCGACTCCATTTTTCCAAAGTGAAACGAAGCGGCTAGAGATCAAGACTCACCGATAACTGAAACTATATGCCAGTTTCTCCAAGTCAATACGCTTTTGTACTTCTTTTTCTCCTGTAAACTGTGAGTAATGACATTTTTGATAAAATGTATAAACTATCTATCGCGACACATGTCCATATCTACGAACATTTCAAATAATAAGACTGATCTTACTATGCAATCGCAGAAAAATCAACACTTTCAGATAAAACTCCTTAGTAAAAATGTGAATAAATAAACTGAATCTGTAGTTTTAAATTTTACCAAAAAAATTATTATGATTTTATTTAGCATGTTAATTGTTACTCTTTTTAAATCCCATTTCTCGAAATAAAAATACCATTTGTTTTCAAATTTCAGGTTTTACTGAAAATCGAAAAAAAGGTCATATTGTCTTCTTCGAAATTAAAGATCAAGACAACAGCCTGTCTATTCTTTAGAGGTTGCAAATGATGAGACTTGTCATGTTTTACGTTTTAAAAACATAAATAAACAAAATATAAATGTAATGAGGAAGAGGAAAAGGCGACGTCATCTTTTTTTCGGGGTGTGGGTGAAAGAATACAGACCCGTTCATTTTTATTATCTCCTGCGTTTATCATATAATAAAATAAATAAATAATATTTATTTGCAACAATCAGAAAGTAATGTCCGATTCGATTCAGTGGAGGTATTCTACATTTTATTTCGCAAGAGACAATCTTCCTTGTATGTGATGCTTTTCTATGGACGACAGGGTCAGATGACTTCCGTGTGCAGCAAGGTGCGAGGCGGCGAAGTAAGATGCAACACATCTAGATAGTTATAGCAATTATTAACTAAGTGTACTGTAAAGAGACTTGACTGCGTGTAAATATACACTGACAACCTGACGTCAGTGCTTGTATTCAACTGTGTAGTAGTAAACAAACATCGGTATACTTGTGTGTACACAAGAGTGTTTTACTTAAACTTCTGTGACGTCAGAGTGCAATGTGGTTAGAAGCCTGTGTTTATCTCAGTGTAAAACTAAATATGTGAGACAGCACGAAATACGTGGGGAAAAGTGCATGGAAATGAACGGCTAGTGTGCATATATCTATAAAATTGGTGCATCATTCAATATATCGTTTTTTTTTGTCTTTGAAAAGACAAGTTAGTGCAGTGTTAAAAAAAATGGAATTTTTGAGATTTTTTTTTTTACGAAGCAGTGGACAAAAATGTCTTAAAAGGGGGGCAACTTCAAAAGAAATGTGCGTCTTTACTCTTTTGCATGTTGTAATCGAATTGAAAGTAAAAATGTACCAATGAGTGGTTTTGACTTTTGAGGAACTTTTTTTTTCTTTTTAAGTGTGATGAATAAAATAATTTAATAATGTGAGTGCAGTATTCACCCACTTCCTTGAATCATAGGCAACCATTATTTTTATTATTTTCTTTATTTAATCAAATTTCGAGTCATAAGTTCTCGCCAATATCTTATTTTTTACGTAATAAAAAGTTATCCTCTCTTTATGGAACCGAGTGCCTCCTCCTGTGCAACGGTGGCACATTTGTGGTTAGTCTTGGGAGCGAATGATTTTTCGTTTTTTTTTTGTTTCTTTTTTTTGCCAAGTGTAACCATGCGTGTTTTTCTGTTAAAGATGTTACGTAATATGTGCTAGACGAAGGCAATTGTGTGTGTATAGAATTTGATACGTAAAATAAGTGTGTCTGTATATGTGTATTACTGTCGGTATGTGCATATGCTTTCACTGGATTTGTATAAAAATATATTTATGCGTGTGATTAGGAGGTGTGCATGTGTACACCTGTGTATGCAAGTACGCGTGCCCTTGCGCGTGACGTATGTCTGACGCGCTCACGCGTGTAAGATTTTTCAGACGTTTAAGTTAAATTTTAGTTACGATGCTGTTTTAATTTACGGTGATAGATAAAGTAAAGAAGTAGTGTTTTTATATGTACATTAAGTTGGGTTTTAAAAATAATATATTTCTTTCTATACAATCATCACACGACTTTTTTATGGTAATAATGCGTTTAGTGCAGTGTTCTGGCATTGTGTGTGTGTGTGTAAAAAACCTGTTGTGCAAGAATAATTACATCTTTCGAATCATTATTTCCATATGCAAGAGAAGATATACTGGGTTTTAGCAGTAACAAGACAAATATGTGCCCATATTTAATTTTGAGAAGTAGTATTGTGAAATGAAATAACTCTTGTTAGCGGGAAAAGTTAAAAGATAAAAAAGGAAAAAAAGAAAAGAAAAAGCAATACACAAAGTTGGCGGTATACATTATTTTTCGTCATGGGGTTGAGTGGCGGCCAGGGATTTAAAGGAAAAGCCAAAAAAAAGCAAGTGGTTATATAGGACCAGATTTCAAAGTTTAAAACGAAATAATAAAAAAAAATAGTTGTTGCAATCTAGAATATATAATAATAATAATTAATAATAATAAAATAGATTTTTTAAATAAGAAATTATTAGGAAAATAAAAATAAATGTAAAAAAAAATTAAGAAGATTGATCAAGTTTTTCGTCAATACCGAGCTACCGATCGAGTGTAAAATTTTTCAAATCTAATACTAAGAATAGGGTGACTGTTCACATTATTGTAAAAGGAGAAATCTAATTTTCATTTCATATTCAAGGGGTTTTTAAGAAAGAATTTTAAACGGGTTTTGACGAGACAAAATCATGACAAAAATGATCTTCATACCAAACATTTTTAAAGTGACTTTAATGTTAATTATGGATTTTTTTAATAATAAAAGATCAACACATCAAAAGAAATAAAGACAGAAAAAGACTTGAAGAAAAGAATGTTTGGAAAAAGTTTGATTCGAATAAAATCAGTAGCCACGATCCAAATTAGGTGTTTCATTTTTTAAAAATATGAGAAATAGCTGAAAAAGTAATTGATGACACTTAATTTTGAAAACTATTAAGAAACAGAAATGAAAGTAAAACTACAACAGTGTTGACATTTAAACAGGAGGTTAAAAAAGGTCCCCCTCCCAACAGCAGGTACAAAACGGGTCAATTTTACTTACCTGTGAGATAGTTTGTCCTTTTTCCTGTCACAGTTAAAGATACAAAAAATTGGCTTCTAATTTTATCTTCTTCTTCTTCTTCCCCGTATTTATTCCAGGTGTTGAAGTGATAATGGTAAATGGATCAGCATCAAGTACCTTTCTTTCGGCTAATCAAGTAAGTAATAATAGCAATAACAACAGGCTGGTAAAATATGACCACATGGAATTGCGAAAAACTATGCAGATAGAGAAGATTTTAATTTTTTTTCTCTCTGTCTTCTTCTCTATTTTTCAAACCTTCCTTTAAAAGTGTAACGTTCCGACAAATTTTAAATTAAATTTAGAATTTGTTTTCTATGGGTGTTGATATAGTTTCTTCCTTTGAATAAAAACATTTTTTCCTTGATCTATAAACTTTTTTTTATTAAGATCTGATGTTGATAAAACTTGTAATTGCAACTCAGTGGATTTATTCTTAACGTTTATTGATCAAATTGTCCAGGTATTTTATTTTTAACTGTGTTTACAATTCTGGCATTTTGGATCGGGTGGGGTGGTATTTCATTCACGCATAAAGCGCACATGTAAATGTTATCATTCTTTTGTTGGTACGCATATGTGTTTTATTTGCGAGCATGTGTGGTTACTTTGAAATGCTCATCAAAAAGTTAAGCACGCTCTCAATTAGCTCGTGTTGACCGTTACTGAAATAAATTCTTTAAAACAGCTGAGTTCAAATCTTGCATTTACACCGTATTCACAAAGGTAGAACCCTGCAGTTCCATGCAAACAGCCGAACCCAGAATTACTTCATCATAATCATGCTGAAAACTGACTTACTCCAGGTCATGACGTAAGTATGGACCAGATGTATACATACAGACAATATTGTGAATAAATGTTTGCAAATAAGAAACTAAGTACAATTTTGGGGACTTTTTAGAAATGCATCGTGTATTGCTAAAGGGGGTGGGTAGTCTGCCTGCAGACGTCTATATACACACGTAAGAAAATATTCCCGCACACAGAGAAAGAGGAATGCACAAGAAATTCTTTTGATGAATATACTTTAACTTAACTAAGAAAGACAACGACAGAAAGGGGAAAGTATTAAGGCTCCCCCCACAAGAGTGGAATGCTTTTATTTTTAAAGTGACTTTTCATAGGGCCTAAGTACTTTTACTGTTTAAATTAAAACCAGTTTTCTTTTAAAAATGCATATGCGTCAGTTATGTGTTTTAGGCTATTTAAGTAAAAAAAAAAAAAAGAATAGCTTGGTTCTTGTAGCGCCAGTTTTAAGAAAAAATAAAATCTTATTTAAATTAAGTGAAGTAAATTAAATATTATGCTTTCAATTAAAGCCTACAAGAGACGTTTGAACTTTTTAAAACAAAGCTTGGGAAATATAAAAAGAAAACTAAATCAAAAATCTGACACTCGCGATGTATTGACAAAAAGCACGTGTTCGGTTAAGGGATTTCGGGGCGGGTACAAATTTTTGTCGACCTTTGTCTTATGATGTTTTGCAGCTATGTATGGATGCATCATAAACAGTACTTATTAGCTAGTATAATGTATAAAAATTTAGTCATGTCTTTATAGAGATAGCATGAAAATTGTTTAGATAACACACACAAGTCAGCTGTGTTACTGTTTTAAACAAGCAAAGATCTTTTTTCAAGTTAGCTGTCATCGAAAAAATAGTTAAATTTGTTTTACGCAAGAAACATTCGTATCTTAATAAAAACAGATATTTAAAGTTTTTTTTAGAATAAAAAGTTTCTTATTGTTTCTTATTACATACGTATGAGTAGAATAATTTATTTTTTTTTTTTTACTTTAAAACTCCTAAAACAAATGAAGTCATTTCACTTTCAGTGTTTACACAAGATGTGAAAGATATACAAAACTAATTGTTCTTGCAAAAGTGCGTTGCATTTGTCTAATGAATCCTTAGAACAACAAAATCTCAAAAGGAAGATGTTGAAATTAACACGTACACATCACAACAACGGCCGAATTTTTGGTTCGACGAAAGCAGAGATATATACTGAAATATAGAAATGTGAATTCCTTGTCCACTCCTCCCGACAATGCAACCGGAATAGTGTGAAGAAAATCCTGTACACACGTCAAAATAATATTTTTTTCAAACATGGGGGAGGGGTGTTTATTTTTTGCCAACCCCCAAAAGTAGTTACATTGTTTATGTCTGGGCTTTGAATTAAATAAAAAAAAAAAACAGAAAAGAAAAAAAAATCACTTTGCTTTGAAAGTCTTCGCGATGAACTGAAGATTTAAAAAAAAATGTTTCCAGAGGTGAAAACTTGTAATAGCATCCACCCGGATATGTGCATCAAGCCAACTAGGGTTGTTCTGTCTCCTTCTCCGGGTTTTAAAAACACCGATTCCTTGCCTTGTCGAGTCGGCTAGATTCTTTCGAAGTGATTTCAAATTTCGCCCACCTCCCACGCAAGCGACATTTTAACGGGATCGCTTTCGGCCGTGGCGGGGGAGAGCTAGCCAAAATTCAGCCGAACTTTCGTAGCCGCCCCCAACCTCCAATATTTTCTTAACAACAACAAACTCTTTTTAAGCTTCTAAAAGTGTTTTAACTTTAAAAAAGAAAAAAAAATAATCACCTACAAATTATGAACAAACTTATCTTCGTGCACGGAATTTACCTGAACGACGTTAAAATAAATAAATAAATAAAACACCAACATAAAAGTAAAATAATGAATAAAAATCCGCCAGTGATTGCAATCATCCATACAACACAGTGTGCGCTCTGTGTCGAATTCTGTAGAGATATATATTTTTTTTTTTTAGTGTTGTGCAGTTTGCTCAAATATGCATTATTTTTCCCTTTAGTTTTTTTAGTATACCTACTTTTTTGCCTTAAAAAAAATTACAGTGCAATTTCACTATTTCAGTACTTAACCTAACTTAAAAAAGTATAATTTTTTTTCTTGATGATTTTTAAATTTCTTTTCTTCTTTTTTTTTTTACTCAAACAGGCATGAAATAATTCCACTTTGATGCGTTATCATTACATACGCACAAGAAGACACACATAAAGAGTGTGTTTGACCGATGATGCGTATCTAGCTACACGAATTTGTGTACTTTTTTCAGCTGTTCTACGCATCCATAAACAAAAGGTGTGCATCTACTTTGCAGATATATGACAACTACCTACATATTAAATATATATTTATATACACTGTGTTGCTTGTTTCTTGTCTGTGAAAAGCAGTTTTCTTTTTTGGAATATGTTGGTTGCTTCTTCAAGTGGACATTATATCACCCCCCCTCACCCTCAGTAAGCGCTGAGCTAAGGTAATGACGTCAACTCGCTAGGGAACCTCCCAGTACTGCCACCTTCTTTCTTTCTTCTATCACAAAACTCACTCACCTTCTGTGCAAGCTACATCAGACTTCACACTAATTTTCCATCTATTCTTTCTTTCCTGCGAACCGTTTAAAATACGTTTTTCTTCTTTTTTTTTCGTTTTTCTCTTTCTTTGCCGTAGTTTTTTTTTATCCACCTCTTTTCCTTCTCTCCCTAAATTATTTTTATTTATTTATTTTTTTTTAAACATTTTGCCGTTTCTTTCTCTTTCTAAGTTTTTTCTTAATTCGTCTCATTCTCATCTTTTTTACCTTCTTTCTTCCTACTATCATTGTCGCCGCCGCCGCCAAAATTCTGCACCACCACCACCACCACTATTATGATGATTAACTTTTCTATACTTCTTCCTTCCATTTTTTTTAACTTGACATCCTCAACTCTCAAGACCAACTCCTGCAGAACTCATCAGTTTTTTCCAAATTTGAAATATCGTATTTTTTTTAATACGCATTTTCTTTCTACATATGGCACATATTCTTAAAAAAATCATCTTTTTTTTTGTTTTTTTAAATGGTTAAATTTTCTTGTTATTTTGAAATACTCTAAATTTCTAAAATTATCATTTTATTCAGTTCTTGTTATGAAAAACTAATTAAATGTCATATTTTCTAGTACTAAAATAAATTTACCATTTTGCATGTATTGTAAATTAATGCTTGTGTTGGCTTGGTATCCAGTCTAATTTGCGTTAAATTAAAAAAGATACATTTTTATTTTTTTTTAATTTGGTGATTGTTTCTTGCTGTTTATTTATTTCCACTTTCATGCGACCTTACCTTTTTTTTTTTTTGTCCCTTTGTGGAAATTAACAAAAAAAAAACAAACAAAATTTTTTTTTTTTGTTAAGTTATGTAACAACAGTTTCTGTTTATCACATACTTTTGGTGTTAACGGTGTTACTGTGGTTTGGTTTTTAAATTTTTTTTTAACCGAATGTCTTCACCGACACAGGAATTTTTAGTATTATGTTGCATTTTTAAAGAATCCGAATTCGGCACTTAAGCCGATACACATTTAAAGTAACGCCAATTAAAAAAAAAAAAAAAATCATGAATAGAGGAAAAAAGTTGCTGATTGCCGGATGCCTCCTGGTTGCCGATTATTTTCCTGAATTTACGCCAATTTTTTTTATATCGCAAACGTAAATTTGCCTTTTTCTTTCTTTTTTGTTTGTAAATTTTTTTATTTTGTTTTAAAACTTCTTAAAAATCCTAATAAATTTTACTTTTCCGAAGGTTCAATTTTCATAATTTCAATAAAACATTTTAAAGACGAGGAATTAATTACTGATTTTAGTAGTCAGTGTTCTTACTGGCCTAAACATTGTAATGAGGACTCGAGGCTTGTGCTCGAAGAGTTCAGTGTAAACTCCTTTTTTACAGTTTAAATAAGACGAAAAAGTTTTTTTTTTCTAATATTATGGCGACCAACTTACATGTAAAAAAAGTTTTAAGGTACCATATTTACATTCGACTTAGTTTCGAATATTATGCACTTGGCTATCTTAGATTTTACAAGCATCGCAGTGGATATTTCTTCAGTTTCACTTAGTTTGGTTCACAGTCAAGCAAGTTATTTATAGTACTTGCTATTCCTAAGTATTGGCTTTAACTTCTCTGATCTGTATTGGGGATGGGTGGAGACAGGCGATTTCAACGTGACTTGACCGTAACAAAAAAAAAGTGCCAAACTGATTGGAGTTTCAGATCAAAAAAGTAGGAACTGAAAGTAAACATAATTAAAAACATTACAATACATTTGCAACATCAAAGTGTTTTGTTTTTTGTTTGTTTCTTTCTCAAAAGACTGGCACTTTCTGATTGGTTCGGATGCCTTTTTTTGTACGTTTTTTCGAAATTTTTTTAAAAAATCATCAAAAAGAAAGAAAAAGGGAAAGCAGAATCAATAAATGAAAGACAAAATTTTAAATATCGATTTTAATTTTTTTTCCCTTTGAAAATGACTCCATTCCACATTCTATTTTTCTGAAGATTTCAAACCGTTCTGCATATTCGAAGCGAATTTACCATAAAAAATGTGTATCCGAGAAAGTGTTATTTTTACTTTCATACTTACACCATGTTCATAATATGCGAACATACATACACAAGCAATTATTCACATACACATTTTAGAGACGGATCCGCTATGAACCACACTTTTAAAAAAATTGTCTGGATGAAACGACTTTTTTACTTTATTAAAAAGAAATACATAAACAAACGAAAACAACAACAAAAAAAAAAAACATTGTTTTTAACTGTGTACATTGGAAAGTGAGAAAAATTAGATAAAAAAATTGTTTTAACTTAAAAAAGAATTAATTATTCCAAAGAACACAAATCTTCTACGATGATGTCAACTGCTGCTGCTGCTGCAATTGTTTTTTTTCTCCATTTTTTACTTTCTACATTCTACCAATTTACTATTTTTTAGCTTGTATAACGCTTTTTTGTTACTTGCCAAAGCTTCTTCCCTTAAACTTTTTAGTTGTCTCGTTAGAGAAACAAAGAAATCAAAGTTTTTAGACATACGGAACCATTCGGAAAAATCTACGGATGATGCAAGGTGACAATATAAATGGTCATCGTCGTTGACATCAGCTGACGCAATTTTACAAGCATGTCTGATAATTATTAATTAAAATTACTATTTTTTGGCACTAAAACATGGCGAATTTTTAACTGAAGCTCTTCCATTTATAACAATGCTATTACTATGTGACGCTCAATGTAGACAGCCTTGTGTCAGACATGATTTTGTCAATTGCATATGACAGTTGGGGGGGGGGAGGCAATTGTGAACTTTCGAAAATTTCCCTATAAAAAATATCGCATAATTATTAAATGCTCTTTTACTGAATAAAATCATCTTGAATGTATTGCAATAGTTAGAATGTAGACTATAATTTGCATTTATGATCGACATATACGTGCGCACGCACACACACACATGCACACGCACACACACACACACACACACAGACACAGACACACACACATCTTGCAGGGTTTTTTTTGTCGTTCTTTTCTGGGCTCGTTTCCCCACGTTTTCTTCTTGTAAAGGAAAAAATGTTAAATTTAGGATTACCTCCCATAGATCGGAGATCATAAGACGCATGACATTTTTACCACTAGTATAACTAACATTTACAGTTTACTAATTAAATATTTGTAATTGTAATTTATACAGTTTCTAATATTACTGCTGCTATTAGCTATTACAATTAAATAGTTAATATCAATGATTATGATGGCTAGCATAAAAGACAAACAACAAATAGGGTTAATCCTTGTGATCTGAGTCACTTTCGTCTCCAAGAGTGCAACCTCATAAAAAGGTAATTTCTTAATGTCTGCGGTTATTACTCATGTTTTCCAGAAGGAAGTTTTAAATACTTATTTATTTTCTGCATCTGAGTCGAACTTCTCTAATTAAACTTCTGTGACTAATGATGCTACTACTTACAATAACAATCTATTATTTTGTTGTACTTAGGATACTTTCTGTTTCAGCTACAATTGTTTACTAACTAGTAACTACTACGACCAATGACAACGTTCACGATACTACTACTACTATTACGCTTAATGATTTAACGAGAAAGATTTCTTTCTGAGTTAAGAAGTAAGTTTGAACGTTTGTCATAGAATTTAAAATTCCTTCATCTCTCTCTCTCCCTCCCTCTCTGTCTGTCTGTCTCTCCCTCTCTCTTAAGGTCAGTCCGTTTTCTCTTTTCCGTGTTTTCAACTTCATCCACCTTTTTTTTAAAGTGACAACAACTTGGTTGTTTTTTTATTCGTTTTCTTTACGCCGAAAATTTATAAAATATTTTTTGTGAATTTTTTTTATGATCTCAAGTCGCATTTCACATATGCAAGAAATTACATTTTTATTTTATTTTAAAAATTAAAAAAATGAAGTGACTTTTTATTTTGCAATTGGGCACCGAAAGAGGAGCGATATTTTGGTAGGGAGAGGGATTCGGTATCTTTCTCACGGCCTAGTTTCATTTTACAGTTTTACTTTTGTCAAACTCTTGTTCAGTTGTTTTGCACGCGATTGTACAAATTTACGCAGAAGGGAAGAGAAAAGGAGAAATAGGGAAAGCTAGGAAATGAAAAATGGAAGCGATCGAAAAGAAAAATTAGGGACGATAAAAGAGTGGTTAAAAAACTTGTGTTACATAAAAAAACCCTCCAAAATCTAGTGTCGATAAGCAAATTTATTGACCCAAGAAAAACAAAAAACACTAAACAGCATTGTTGCAAAACTAGCAAAAGTTTTCATATTCATGGCGGTTATAGCTCCCAAAGAATTCATTTTAAACACATTTGATAACTTTTGACAGAATTGTTGGTGGATGCGATTCTAAGTATAAATTTATTCTATGTATTAAAAACTTAAAAAGAGAGGAGAGATACATTGAGGGCAAGGAACTGAATTAAAATGTGGCACTAGAAAAAATGCATTCTATTTAATGTCGAAAATAACACTCTCTAAAAATGACTACTACAACGAACGTGCGTGTACGTGTTTTTCTTCTGTAAAACAAAACAAAACAAAAAAAAACTACTGCTTTCTTTCTGTTTTTTTTTAATGCTTGCCAGGTTTTTCTTATTTTGTGATGCTGGTGCTTGCAGAAAGCGAATTTACAGGAAAAAAAAATTGACTGTATTTAATGAAGAATCAAATAATTTTATGAGTACATTGTTATTGTTGAATTGTTTATTTTCCATTAAGGAAAATAAAGATCCAAGAAAATATATATTTTTTTTTTTGCTCAATTGAAAAAAAAAAACAAAACAAACGAAAAAACAAAACAAAATAAAACAGGCCTGTTTGGATCTTTTCTGTCAATTCCCTCCAAATAATAAAGTTACTTATCGTAAATATTAATTCACCCCAGGAAATGAATTTTAAATCAAAGTTTTTTTGTTTTTTTGTTTCTTTTTTAATTAAATTTTTGGCACTTTTAAAATTATAAATTCTTAAATTAAAATTTGTTTAGCTTGCCTTGCAACAACTCCAATTCCAAAAATATGGGAAATAAATCAGAGAGTTATTCACATTTCCTAAATGCGGATGATATTCGAGGTATTTACAACGATTATTTTTTTACATTTAAAAAAAAAAGAAAAAAAGAAAAATCTGTTTTTGGCTTGTTTATCGAATGTTGATCCCACACTTAGAAATAAGGCACCTGAGTCTCCCACATTTGGGGCAATCGCAAAGGTCAACCCAACAAGAGTGCAATGGAAGGGCCTCGCTCTGGAAGAATTTGGTGTGAATTGTAGTAAATATAAATTTTATTTTGGGGTGAATTAACAAAAAGATCCTTTGGAGAAATTGAATAGCGAATCTGCAACACTCATTGTCACACATTTTGAAATTATGTTATCTCGGTATTCCTCTCTAGTTACAAGATTTTACGTGTATTGTAGTGTTAAAGAATCATTTTTATTCAATGAAATAATTGAACCAGTTTTAGTATCTATGGTAGAAGACGGTCGGAGACATTGCCGATCAAAACTAACGATTTTCCTATGTAAATATTAATTGAAAATAAAATTAAGGTCAATTAACATTAAAAAAATAATTGCATCTTCTTTCAAAACTGAGAAACGGTATCAACCTGAAGTAAATGGAGATTTGTTGTGCAAATTTCAACTGACGGAAAGCCTTTAAAAACAATTTTAACATTTAACCATGCAGAGGTGTTAAAATGAAAAATTAAGACCAAACAGAAAGTTCTTAACTTTTTCTTTGACAGTTTTTATGCATTTCATTCTAAGAATTCTTGAAAGAAAAGACAGAGAATTGTGTTTACTATTTTGTTGAGTTTCGGTAAAGGAGAAAATAAAAAATAAATTTACTTTTCTCGTATTTAAAAAGACCTTGATGGTAGAAGACGCGCTAAGAAATCCTAAAAACGAGCCTTTATTTGTAATTTACTGACCCCCCAAAACAGCTTTTCCTATTGCCGTATATACTCGTGTATAAGCCGACCATGTGTAGTGAGATCCCTGAATTTTTACATGAATTTTAACCCCTCCAGAAAAAAAAATTACTTTTGTATAGTACGACCCCCTATTTTTTTCATAAAGAAAAAATTGATCATAAAAACTCGCACTATACTTGAGTATATGCGGAAAGTCTGGTGGCACATACTCACCAAACTATTTACGTACACATATTCTACTGCTGACTTAAAAAAAACAACAACATTTATACGACTTCAGAATCAGAATCTCGTGTGCTCAGACACACTTTGCATTAGATTTTTTTACCATAATTTCACCCATTACAAAGTTCAAGAATCACTCAAGGTGGAGGGTTACTGTTGGAATAGTAATACTGAGTGCGGTACGTGGAAGAAAAAGTGATTGGAAATGGAGATTTTCAAAATCTAACTTAAATGCATATCTAAGAAATATACTGGATTAGGTGTTATTAACTAAAGCTTTATTCTTTATTTTATGCTATGTCTCTTCAGGACTCCACAGATGACTTTTCTTTATTATCTCTGTAATTGTCATCCATTTTTGGGAAAGTTTCCCGCTGCCTTCTCCACGATTTGGAATTCAGAGTTTTCATTCTCTTACACTGGCTGTCATCCAGGGCTAGAGGGCCTAGTCTACCCGGATATTTAGCATATAGCTGGAGGGAGAAGAGACGAATTCATGCAAGAATGTGTGAAAAAGAATGAGTTCACTTTCTGTGTCTTTACACTACCTGCATATAAAGCTTTCTATAGTCTGTAAGAAAGTCATAATCTCTGTGGCAGGTACCTTGGGTTGTTTTGTGAATATACAGTAGTTTACGTGCAGTTATAAGTGGGGGCGTTCGAGATGTTTGGTGTGTCTGATAGCGACTCGCAGTCTATGATTTTATAGGTAGACTTAAATATCTATGTACATATATGAATTTATCTAAATTTAGATAAAATTCACTTGTTTAAAAATATCTTGGCAGCCAAAAAGGATGACGTCATTTTGAAAGGAAGATCAAATTCAGGCATCATTTCGATTTTCGTTTCCACAGACTGCGTTTCTGTTCAATAGCGTTAATGTTAAACAAATTGTATCGGAACCTAAAAGTAGATTAAAACGTTGGCCTCCTTATTTTATAAAAGTACATATAAGAATATATACAATTTCAAATACACACACACGCGCACATTCATACATACATACATATTTCTTATTGCAATAAACTTTATATATATTGGGTACACGAAATTCTTATATTTTTAAAAGTAAAACTAATGCCTAACGGCCTAGAAAAAGAAAGTCTTACTGAAGAAAATGTGCTTGCTGTATTTCTTTTATAATCTGGGAAAACACCTAAAAAGGGAAATACAGTTTCGATTCCTGTCGGGAGGCACGGTTTCCTTAGTAAGACTTTCTAATTGTATTCCGGTAGCCATTAGTTATACTGTTAAACAAACACAGATGTCTACTCAAACATGTGTACCTATTAAGTATATGGTTTATAATAAGAAATAATGTCAGACAAGAAAGATCTATTAATTAATTAAAACACAGACATACGAAAAGTTGTCGGCCCGACCAGTTTCCCAAAATTTGAACAAATGACTAGATTGTTTTGAAGGGCTTCTTTCAATATCACTCGCCTCCTCGTTTAAGCAATAGCCCATAAATCATGAGGGCTAATTTTATGAATACATTTACAATTTAGCGTTAAATTTTAACTGTAAAAGTTTATTTAAAAAAACAAATCAATATTTTGTAAGTATTGGAACATCTTGTGTGTGTGTGTGTGTGTGTGACCGCGCGCGTATAAGAGGGTGGTTGAAAGTCCATAGCCAAATTAATTGTTAACTTAATTTTTATCTGAACTTTTCACTGTATAATGTTCGATCTATATAATTAATATCCACCACCGAATTAAGTGTATTGACAAGGAAGAAGTGTGTGCTGAAAATTAAATCTTTAGACTACTTTTTGTAATAATCAACCAAGGTATTGAACAATGCAAGAGTCGTGCAAAAGGTCATATGTACTCTAGTTCAATGAGAGTGACAAACTACATATTGTTTTATATGCTATGTCCTTTCTGAATGTAGATGATCATCGCCCTCCACAACTTCCAGTTTTTTGTTGCTCTAAGTAACTTTTGTCGTTACGTTTTATCAATCGCCTTTGATTTTGCTTTGCCATCCATTCTCTCCAAATGATTAGGCATGTTACTCGGTGTTTTCCTCCACTCCTCTTATCTTCAGTATCATCTGTGAGTGTTAAATTCTCTCTGGCGTCTTTCCTTATTATATATCCCAGAAATGTCAACTCTTTCTGACTCTTAAGTTATTTTTATTTTAATTTCTATTCTTCTTAAAACTTCCTCGTTGCTCATATATGTCCATAATCACAAAGATGAATTAACTGATTGGAGAATTCTTCTAGCATGAACAGTAGAATAGAAGTAATCTGCTCCCGTAGAGTGAAGAAAGATTTCGGTTTGAAATTCCCGGAAAATTAACAATTCTGATAGACAACTGAAAAGGTCACAATGTACAACGTCCGAAACGTTGTGAGGTTAACTATGAAGACACTACATTTTTTAGCAGCAGATAATTTTAGCTGTGCCTATCGGGCTTTGCAAATTCAAGTTCTCAGCTGAATTTCTTGTTTATTTCAGGTTTTTTAACGCAACTTAGAGAAAATAAATTAAATTTCTTTCATTCGGTTTTCTATTTTAAGCATGAGATAAACAAGAAATAATATAAGAATTTGCTAAGCACGACAGGCTCTTCACATACTACATGACAACGTTTCACCTCGGAATTACAGACAACAGACGCGTATGCCATTTCACTTAAAAGACAAGTAACATTAATCTAGAAGACATATTGGAAACTTTTTCAGACTTATTTTCGCCTGGAGAGGAATTTTATGAAAAGGAAAATATTTCTACTGTACTTTTAATTAAAATCGTACGTTTAATAGTGTTCATTAAAAGAATCAAATTTCTCTGTCTGTCTTATTGATGAAGCGTTGGTTCTACGTAGAGACCTAAAAGCAATTTGCCTATTTTGAAAGAAATAAGAAAGAGTAAAACTTTTAAAAGAGGCTGGGATCATTGAAAAATCTTGGATTGGAAGAAAAGTTCGTAGCGTTTTTTTAATTTTTTTAAAGTGAATATCGAAAACACTATTTAGATATTTGTACATAGGTTTCTTCAACTATATATGTGCCATTTTATTCGACTACCTTTCGGCATCGTTGAAGTTGTTTCATGATTTCATCCTTCCAGAACTTGGCATCTTTTGGGTTGATGAACTGGTGGTGTAAATGGTTTTTTACAGATTTCCAGAGAACTGAAGTTCTTTCCGCTAAGAGAGTTTTGTAGGGATCGAAATATGTGACAATGTGAAAATGCGAGGTCAGGTAAGTACTGAAACTCCCAGACAATCTGTACAAAGAGGGAAGATTACGTCCTTCCGATTGGCCAAATACGGATGTATTTCATTGATAGTTGTCTTTAATTGGTTTAGTTACGAAGAGTATGTGTCTGAATTCAACATCTGATTTTGTAGAAGGATCTCATCATGCGCAATGTTCTTCCAGTCCAACCAGATACACAGCATCACTATATTGGGATTCAGACTAGCTTTTGGAGTGGTTAACAGTGGCTCATTTCATTTTCCCCGATACCCTTTTCACTCTACATTGTTTTAAACAAGCCATTTTCATCGCTCGTGATCGTACTTTTAAAACTGGATGTTTTTTTTTTGTTGAGTCTGAGCAGAAAATCGCAGATGGAAATGTAGTTAAATAAATTTTTCCCGTTAAATCGAGAGGCGCTCAAACGTAGCGATTCACGAATCCAACTGTTTTCGAATGCACATATGGGATATGTGGACTATCTCTGCAATATCCCGTTCGTGCAACTTTTTAATCAGTGTTTAAATTTGTTCACCTTCAACGACTTCAGCCGTGACAGAACATTCTTTGTCTACCAGATCGAAATTTCCTCTTCTGAATCTGTCGAATCATTTACGGACAGTATATTCGCTTATGACCTTCTCTCCATAAAGGGTACATGTCTTTTTTTTTTTACATAATTTTTTTCTGCAAATAGAAGAGCGTCAAATGACGAAAATGTATCTAATTTTTTTCCATTTTCCCCTTCAATGTAAAAACATTTAAAATTCACAATCCACACACGAATCAGGTAGATAGACACAAGTACATATGCGTCTTATTAGATTATTATAGTAGAAAAGTTGGACGCTTGAAATAGTCTATGGTGACGTCATGTGCAACGGATATTGCGAACGAGGCCACATAAAAAATGCGATTTATTTATTTTAATTATTATTTCTTATTTATTTATTTATTTTTTGTATTTTTCCCCATATAAATTTATGTGCACATGAAATAATTCATATGCACTTCAAGATACCGATATGATATTTAATATAGGCTGTTTATTTTGTATAAAATATTTAAAATTAATACTTTTAAACTAAAAGTAAGTAATATTTGTTTCAAATCAGATTAATTATACTTTCAATCAGATAATATTCCTCTGATAAAGTTTCATAAAAGTATATTTTATTTTTGAAAGATTTTTAAATGAAGAGAATTACGTTGTGCTGAGAGAATTGATAATATGGCTAAAATCAGTCATTTTTAGCGATTTCAAAAAACACATTCCAATAAATTTAAATTCTTTTTTGAAATACAGTAAAGTATTTTGATTATTGGAAATATTAAATGTAATCTACTAGCTTGAAATTAAAACTAACATAAAAGCGTCAAGAAAGTTTTTTTTTAAAATCCATTTTAAATAGCTTTTCTTTGGAGGTACTTATATATCTAACACAGGGAAAGACTAGAAAAATCAAAACCCTAGAAACTATTATTATCTTCCAGTTTTCAAAAGAATACCAGAATGTAGACAAAGGAATTTTACCTAACACACAGATACCACATTGCTTCTTGGAAATGACTGAGTCGATACAAATTGAATTTTAGGAATGTGGAAAGACAAGTAAGGGTTGTAGAAAGAAAACAAATACAGCAAAAAAAATTTCATTTGGTTCAATCCCACCTGGAAGTTAAAACTAAGATTTGTAAGGTTTTCTTTAAAAAATATTTATCCAAAATGTTTAACAGAAATACGGTAAAGATAAGCTACAGCTGTATAGCAAACGTAGAAAGAATTAAGGGACTCAGTATAAACACAAAAGAGGCGATAAATGAAAAGAAATGTAAGTACTGCGAATTTTCCTCTTAATAGTAACTCTTTTCCAATAGAGTTCATCTCACAGAAGGCCCAAGAGCCACTCGAGGTAGAGGTAAGGCAGAGTTTATGAGAATATGTGAGGAAGACAACGGTTATCCTAGACTTGTAGTGACCGGGGATGTATTCTCTAGGGTGTCGGATCCTCATAATAGCGGTTGGGGGGAATGATCTCCTTGTAACGTTTCCTCTATAGGAAGGTGAAAAATAATTTGCCACCCACATGTATACGGAGACGCTTTTGGACTCTATCGATACTGGGAAGTGAAAACTGGGCAGTTCGGCCCATATATGGCAGCAGTACTCCATTTTCGGCCTGCTCTGGTTCTTGTAAAGGTAGAGGATATCAGGAGTCAGGTATTTACTTATTGGAGTTGTGCAGGGAACCAACCATTTTCCATTTCTTTAGCGATGGCTCGCATGTACGAGTTCCATTTGAGGTCTGGTTAAGTTCCAGTAATGTCCCAATAGGCGCTCGAGGCACAGGGTCCTCCCCTAAGAGAATAATACCCATTCATTGCGATAGACGATAATTCAGGTTCCACTCGGTGATGTTTTTGTAAAAACTGAATGGTTACATGAACCAGACAGCTTTTCCCCGACTGAGCTGTTAGAGCTAAGTCAGAAAAGAGATCAGCAGTCATCTAGAATTTTAGAATTTTACAGATGTACCGTTGTATCATCAGAACATATATTCACGAAAGATCGGAGCATACTCTGCGGTGGATGATTGAAAAAAGTCATTTGTAGAGCTATGGTAAAATCAAGTAAACAACTCGAGAAATATGTCTTGATTCCACAGAAGGAATGTCCACAAAAGATTTTATTATCATACAACGCTTGCTTTGCTTGTTATGTAGCAGAAATTAAAGAAAAAAGCCCTTGTGTGAATTTGGATATAAAAGACCTATATTTTTGCATAGAAAACAATGTTTGTAAACTATGCCAGGGTGAATAGTAAATGACCTGAAACAAGGTATGTTGGTAAATTGAAGATCCGAAGTGATGACAGCGTGAAAAGAAAATTAATCCGAGCAATTTTTTAACGGTTTTCTTTTAGTATCATACAAATTTTCTTTCGTACACATGTCAGAGTGTTAGAGCAAATAGGAAATGAAAAAACGACTACAGAAAGAAAGATCAAGAGAGAAGGATTTTCATGTTTGTCCAGAAAATAAAATATTACCTCGACATAATAATGGTTGTCACATTTAATGTATAGAATGCATATACAAATGTGACAACCATTATGGAACTAGTAATGACTGGTTATTCATTTCCGAATCCACTCATCTGCTAGGCTGGTTAGGCAATTCCTGTTGCAGACGTTTGTTCAGGCACATTTGTGTTTCTTCAACACCCACTGAGTCAAACTGTTGTTTATACTGTAACTATGCAATGCGCATCTTTCCTACAGTTTCTGAGAGAGAACACATAATCTGACGTCATTAACAATTTTGAACAAGTCCAGTTGGTCACAATGATTTGTGATTTCAGGCAAGCATGAGCACTTTCAATCAGTTTCGTATACCCAATTTCACTTGCAGTCATTGACTTGGATCAACCCAGAGTATGTTTTCAGGTATTTCCCAAAGGTGCCACACTCTAGTGTCATCTCCTTACTATGAAAAAATATGACAAATCAGCCATGGTGCAATTCGAACTTGGGTCTCATTATTGAAACGGTAACGTTCTAAACACTCACCCATTTATGGAGCAGAGGTAATAGTTCTTAGAAAAAGGAAAGAGAAAATACACACACAGTTAAAACATCTAGCTTTCCAAATATATTTCTGTTATTTGCTTTTAGGGTTTGTCGCAAGTCAACCATTATTTATGACTAGATTAATCTTCAGTTGCTTGATTTCATTTTACACAGTTCTACGCGGGATTTCTTTAACCTTTAAAGGGCGGGAAAAGGTTGCACGAATATGCTAACCAAACGGGTAAAAAAACGAGAGAATTCATCTTTTCAAAGCGTAGTTTTTATGGTTATTTTCGCTTTAATTATATGCAAAATTAGAAGAAAATATTTGAATTCTTTTAGATTATAAAAAATAAAGACATGAAAGAAATAAAACAAATATTAGCTTCTAAATTGAATATCTTTTAACAGAGTGTGATATTCCTTGAAGCATTCCATAAAGTTGTGCATTCTTTGCAACAAGTTGTCATCAGATTTCGTCTTTTCACGGAGACATAGCACTGTCTTTGGCTTGTTCGGCTATCTTTATTTGCAGGTAAATAGTCTAGAAAATGACGTAGCCTCATAAAGCCTACTAAATAGTAACCTCATAAATTATAGAGTTAATAATTACTCATTTAGACTTGAATCACAAATGAATGATGATCGTATTGTTGTAAAAAAAATGTAATTCGCCGGTAACCCGTTGTGCAGGTTTCTTTACACACACACACACACACACACACACACACACACACACACATATATATATATTCGACTCTCCCGTCGTATTCGACGTATGAGGGTCAAGCAGCTCAGTTCCTAGGAACCGACAGCCAGACACCAGCACATGTGATTTGATTATAGTGGTGAAGGTTTCGTGCAGAACCATTGACACTTTTTGAAGGGCTGAATACAGAGACCTGGTTCACTACGTGCCACAAGTCCCCAAACGACCCTCTGCAGGTTTTGAATTCAGAGTTTTCCTTCTTTCTAAGGCTAGAGAACCCAATCTGTCCTGCTATTTACCCATAGCTGGAGGGAGAAGAAGAGGATTCATACCTTTCCCAAGAGTATTAGCATGTAAGTGAATGCCGCTATCCATTACTCCTCTTCTTCAAGAAGAAGAAGAAAAAAAAGAAGAAAAAACAACTATATATATATATATATATATATATATATATATATATATATATATATATATATATATATATATATATATATGAGAGAGAGAGAGAGAGAGCGAGCTTGTGCACGTAGTTTTATATATATACTAGCAGTAAAGCCCGGCGTTGCTCGGGGTTTTATGTAGGTAAATTGCTTTGGGGTTTGAATTATTGAACTTACGCACGTATCCGCAGTTGTTGAGGTCACTGATAGGCCAGGAATCTAATTGGTAGCAAAATCAATGAGATCAAGTGTAACCGGTTGCAATAGGTGGCTGCTGTGTTGCTGCTCCGTGATTACCCGAAGACTGCCACCCGTTCATAATCGGTCAAGATAAATGTAAAATAGTGGATGCGTTTTCACTGTAGGACTCACTTAACATGTCGGTGTTCGGCAAAGCTACTCTACTCCAGTTTGCACACGTTCACCTACCCGACCCTGCTTAAGTACGGCTTGCTTAGTCTTGTTGGAAAGCCCTTGATCTAGAGGTGAATTTGTGTCCATTCCTTTTTTTGGCATGTCTAGGGTGACCTTTTTATTGAACCGAGAATGATTTGACTTCATTTCCTATGGTAAGATGAAACCCTTCCCCACCGGGAAACTGAGCGGACGAACGCACGTGACTTCCCCCCGCACACACTCGGTAATTGTCGCGGCGCACTTACAGAGGTCATCACAACTGCATGTAGGGGTCAATAGTTGTGTTAAGCGCAATGGTTTGTGAATTAGGAGTACTGGGAGTAGCTGTTGTTGTCGGTTTTACTGCGGATGTTACGGTTTGGGGAAAAAAAAACAGTAAAAGAATGTAGCTTGCAATGCAGTATTTGCCCTTCTGTAAAGTTTGAAGTGTTGTACCTTAGAAGTTACTGCTAGACAGAGCTACAATAAAGCACCCACAGAAATCGCTCTTCATAATAGACGCTGGCTCAATAAGTAAGCGAAATACTCCGAACTTATTGCCGACTGGCCAGCGTTCAGGTTTCAGCCTATTGAATCGACGTTTGAAGTAGCTGCAGAGAGTAGTGGGGGGCATTGTGCATCTCAACTGAAAGTGCCAACCGTTGTGTCAACATCTACGCGTCGCTGACCTTATCGAATACCGCTCTGAATGCCCTGAATTGCGTGGCCCCGCTCAACTATACCCCTCCAACCCTGTGAGCACATGCGATTGTATGATTCAGTGTTGAGTCTAAAGCAGCGGCTAGTGCACACAGTAGCGCAAGTAAGTTTTGCCTTAGCGCATCACAGTATGAGCCTGAGGTACCACCAGCAGCCAATTGTAGGTGACGGGAATATTGGAGTTGGAAATAAGTCAACCTCTAAGTATGTCTTGAATAATCTCTTTTTAAATGGATTGATCACCGTTTAAGCTGACTCCAGTAAACACAAAAGTACACAACAGTATGTGCAACACAGGCTGAGTAACATATGGCGATGGCACTACCGCAAACAGGTCAACAGGTAGATGTGTGAGAAGCAAGGCGGGGACGGAATTAACTGGCTGGCCCCTGAAGGATTCCACGATGCCAACTCCCTGCAGCAGACAAATTGTACAGGTGTAGATTAATTCAATAGGCAAAACCCGGCTGAGGCCAATACAGAGATTCCAAACTAATCCCACAAAGGTGAAGAGTGATGTCTGTGATGTGTTTCATGTAGCACTGCCGGTGATCAACTGTATGACGGAACTGAACACTTAAACCTAGGGAAAGCGCATGTCATTGCAAGCTCCCTGTAGCGCTCAGCTATTCAAAAATGTTGGGAATGGATGCAGCATCAGCGATGCATTTGCCTGGGGGGCGCTTAACACAATTATTGATGCCTCCACAGCGTAGATGGTAGGTGGTGTAATGGAGATGACAGTGGCAGTAGATGGGAAGGTTTGACAGAAAATGCAAGCAGCCATGCGAATACACCGAAGGCAGGTGGAAGGAAGTGTTTATCTGGCGCAGTGTAGTAACAATGGGAGACAAATTTCACGGACGTCTGTAAGGCAGGTAGGCTGTGAAAGTGTGGTAAGAGGAAAACTGCTCTCGGGAATCGGAGCTTTGCGTGGTGGTTTGTACTGTCCCGAAGACCGCATAGAGGTAAACCTACAGAACCTCCTTGTAAACGACAGTTTTTGCAGAACCCCTGGGAGTGAAGACGAATACGTCCTCGCTTCTACCGACACGCGAACAGCCTACGTAATGCTGGCTGTGGGAAAAACACTGCTCTCCAAGGTGAATTCCCGCGACACGTAGTGTTTGGCCCTGTGATTTATTAATAGACATTGCAAAGCAAAGTCTGACGGGAAACTGCGACCGGCGGAATGTAATGGGCACATCTGAACCCGACGGAGATAGATGCATGCGCGTTATGAATACAGTTTCACCCCCTTCCGTAACCGGTAAGAATTGTCGCTTCAATTAAATTTGGTGACAAAGACTTAACCACCATGCGTGTACCATTGCACTGTTTCGGAGGAACCAGGTTACGTAAAAGCATAAAGGGCACGCCCACTTTCAGTCTCAGTGTGTGAGACGGAAGCCCCACCGGTTCTAAAGAAATTCAGAAGTTCGACCGGGTAGTCCGTAAGGTTGTCCGGGTCGGGCGTCCTGTCGATGGATTTGTAGATGTAATCGTCTCCGGGAATGCACTGCAGGAGTTGCTCATTAATGCTAGTAACTGTGGTGTTTTTTTTTTGGTAAGAACAGCTCTTTCAGAGAGCGACTCAAGGTCACAGTAGTTGGCACTAAGATGCGAAAAGACGGCATCTCTGAGCTGTTGAGGGGTATCAACAACTGAACACAGTGTTCTCACATTAATGTAACCTTCTGCATCTGAAGGTGTTCGACCCTCCCCGAGGGCTACAAGGTTCCTTGAAAAATCAGCGGACCCATTGTCCCTAGTAGTATGAGCGTGCATGTTGGTGGTCAGGTGCAATGACTGGACATGGGCCCAGAGGTTGGACGACTTAAAACACGCACGAACAGCATCGGCCCTTGTCCCTTTATGAATGACAGGCAGGGTTTGTCGAAAGTCACCTGACAGAAAGAGAGTCAAGCCACCCATGAGAGCAGTTGAGTCCCTAATGTCTTGAAGGGACCTATTCAACGCCTCGAGTGCTTGTTTGTGAGCCATAGTGCACTCGTCTCACACTATGAGTTTACAACGTCTTAATACGTCAGCTTGACCTGAATCTTTTGAAATGCTGCAAGTTGGAATTTCGGCCTTGGCAAGGTCAAGCGGAATTCTAAACATAGAGTGCGCCGTCCGTCCGCCCGGCAGCAATGTGGCCGCAATCCCGGGTGAGGCAACAGCAAGCGCGATGTCTCCGTGCCGCCTGATTTCAGCTAGAATTGGTTTTGTAACGAACGTCTTCCCGGTGCCACCGGGTGCGTCTAGGAAGAAGATGCCACCGCGCTGTTGTTGGACGGCGTCAATCACCGTGGTGTAAGCTGTTCTTTGTTCTGGTAGGAGGCGTAATTCTTTCTCTCGGACATATCGGTCGAGGTCAGCAATGCAATAAGACGTTTTGCGCAGTATTTCTGGTGATAAGTCGGTGGTGCCATCTCGCAATGGCGGAGGTAACCCGTATGTAGTTAACGCAGCTCCACCCATTTCAAGAGCAATGTCTTCAACCTGAATGAGCGCCCTATTGTAAATAAGGTCCGTGTAGCCCAACTCGGCTGACGGACATTGCTGCTGTGCCGCGTACAAAATGTCTTCTGACATAAAGTCTTTGTACTTAGCCCATAAAGCAGGAGGGGGTCACTTATTTCGCATCTTACTATTAAGATTGCGAATAAGGATCGAAGGGTCGCAGGGGCCTGTAAGAGAGCTCCCGATGCCATGGCAGCGTCCCATTGAGAATCATCCTCCAAAAGGCCACGTTCAAGGCAAGCCTCCCGTCAACAGTGCGAATGGCCTCGCAGATTGTCGGACCAGCAACCTCATGAAGCAGAAGCCGGAGGAAGAAGCACTCCTGCTGATTTGGTGACACAGTGTAGACCCGACCAAAGCAGATGTCAAACTTAATGACGGGGTACCCGTCAACGCTCTGGCCAGACTTCCTGCGACTCCAAATATTGTTCTCCCAAACGTAGTATGATGGAACTTGTGGATATAGCAAAGTTCGAGCGACTCGTCATGAAGGCACAACTTAAGAAAGGCTGTTAAAGTTGGCGTCTTTCGGGTTTTCGGCGATAGCCACCGCAGTTCGTTCGGTGAAGTGAATCCGCTGCCCGTTCTCTGAGTGCACTGTCAGCTGTAGGATTGCTGGATGCCTCTGGTGAATTGGGAAGCCAAGTACTGCGAAACTTCGTCTCGGCCGTTGTCTCCCTTAACGCGGAACATGGCAGCATCGCTGCCATTGTTAAGGTACTTACATATGTATTTAATGGAGCGGACAGAATTGCAGAACTCAACGTTTATATGAGCATTGAATATTTTTAGAAGGGGACAATAGGGGACCACCCAACTGTTGTCAACACGGTGCCCTCCAACTTGCATCGTTCGCTCGCTCCTGGCTGGAGCCCTTCGCCGGTACAAAGGATATTCGTCCCCACCGGTTTGCGTCTCATCAACAAATGTCATAGGAAACCCCTTAGAGAACGGTGCGCCGTTTTGTTAGCATGGCCCATGGACCATGTAGAATCTCACAGGCTCGAATAGGTCCCTGTCCACATCCGGATCCGGAATTTCGGCAGAAATGACGCTGTCAATTTGACTGGCGTCAATTTTTGTAGAAAGCCAAATGAGTATGTGGGCACAGCAGGTTCAAATGCGAAGTATAACTGGTCAATCGGTTGTGCCAATCAGCGAGCGACCTAGGGTCTCGAACACCAATCAGCGACCGCGTACTGCACTCAGCCAATGAGATACTGCTATGTGAAGCATGGTCACGCGTGTGTGAATAACAATCAGCTGTAGTGTAAACGTCTCAGTTGAACATACGTTTGATTGGTGTATTCACAAATTCCGATGAAGACATGATTGTATCGACTTCCCTCAGGTATTAGTTGGTCACAAAGGAGCTCACAGGGCAAAAGTTTTTAATTGTCACGTCTAAAGCTGATAAAGTTAATCAAAATCCCAAGCAAGTTGCGAAAAACATCGCCAAATTCAGGTAAACTCGATTTGAATTGAAAAGTGGTATGATTTCATCGATTTTTATCCGATAATTGAAACCGATATTGAAATCGAAAGTCAGCACCTCAATACTGTCAGTAAATACTATGCTCAACGGGAATTTTGCTGAAAATTCATCGCCATTTGCGAAAAATATAGCCAAAAATTAGCTAGACTGAACTTGAATCGGATGTCCCAAAGTGATCGATTGTATCGATTTTTTCCAGTAATTGATACCGATATTGAAAATGAATGTCAGCACCTCATAACTATTGATAAAAACAATGCTCAACGTAATTTTGGTGGGAATTCTTCGCCATTTGCGAAAAATATAGCCAAAAATCAACTTGACTGGATTTGAATTGGAAGTCAAAAGTGGCATGATGTTATCGATTTTTTCCGATAATTGATACCGATATTGAAGAAAAAGGTCAGCAACTACTAACTGTTGATAAAACTAATGCTCAACATGATTTTCGTGAAAATTCCTTGCAGTTTGCGAAAAACAAAGCCAAAAATCAGCTACATTGGATTTGAATCGGATGTCCCAAAGTGATCGATTTTATCGATTTTTTCCGATAACTGATATCAATTTAAAACAAAGAACAACACAAAACGATAAGTAAGGACATTGCTCAACGTGAGTTTGGTGGATATCACTTGTAATTTGTGAAAACTATCACTGAAAAACTGATGAATTTTTTCGACCCCCTATCGGTTTTATCGATTTTTTCCCAAATCAGAGGAACAATCGAAAAATCGGAAGACGTCAAGTACGAATGCCGTAAATTTCCGATCTGTGTGTGAATTTTCATGCCAATCGGACGAACGGTTTGCTCGGGCTGAGGTAACAATGGGACAAACACACTAACAGAATGCTATATATATATATATATATATAAAGAGAGAAAGAGCGTGTGCATGTTAAATATCTATGTGTCAAGTCTTTAAGCAAACAATTCTTAAATTTCTTTTGTCAACAAAAAGAAGAGCTCAACATGCTAATTATAAATTGAAGATGTCAATATGAAACAAGTACAGAAATTGAAGCATCCTAAAAGTATCTTAAGAGAAGACGGAAAATGCGGCATTGAAATCTGAAGGCAGATTGGGTTAGCGAAAGATTCATTTCAAAAGAGAAGAAAAGTATTAAGAAAAAATGTCGTTAGAAACAAAGAAAAGAGTATGTAACTGTTATACAATATCGGTCCTCCTATATGGCAGCGAATGCTGTACATTCTCTTCACAAATGACGAAGAGACTCGCGGCAAGAGAAATATGATTCTACAGAAGGATTTTGAGAATGCCATGTGATAAACACGTGTTCAACAACGAAGTTTTAGAGAAAAGGGAAACAAAAAGGACACATACTTAGCACCAGAAAGAGAAGCGTTGAAACTTCTACGATACATAATGATGAAGGGCGCCTTCTTGGTCTTACGTTTTCTACTGGCATGAAGTGAAGCGATTATTGCGACATTACTTTCGTTCCTAAGACGGTTGATTCACTGTCGTCGTGCCAGACAGTTTTCTCATCGGAATCCATCTGTCTTGCACATTCATAAATCTAACATTCGTTTGTGCATTGAATATTGTTGCATATTTGGTCTCATGCTCCGGCTATATATCTCGAGATTCTCGACAAAATCCAAAGAAGGGTCTGTTATGTTATCGGCCATAACCTGGCATCTCGACATCAGTCAATTCCCTGCCGCCGTAAAGTAGATTCTCTGTGTCTTTTCTATGAATATTAACAGTTGTTTTAACGAGCTATTCTCCTAGGTGCCTGGACGGAGTGAATTTTAGCGTACTACTAGATTGGCTGTTAAGTCTCATCGTTATATTGTTGAAATAGCCTGATGTAACCGCAAGTTCTATTCTAAGAGTTT
The DNA here is from genome assembly GCA_964036315.1 of Acanthosepion esculentum. NCBI lineage: Eukaryota > Metazoa > Mollusca > Cephalopoda > Sepiida > Sepiidae > Acanthosepion > Acanthosepion esculentum. The sequence continues at coordinate 93,347,139 of OZ038506.1, read as the reverse complement.
CTTTTCTCGTACTTCTCGCTTGTGGAACTTTCCTCCGATTTCTTGTTTCCCTGTCACCTACGATCTTGACAAAATTAAATGCATGGTCAATCGCCATCTGTCTTACGACAAAAAAAAAACGCTTTCATTGTCCTTTTCCATCACTAAAGTCTTCTCATTCCCTTCCACTTCCAGTAACCCCTTGCGTCTTAGTGGCTTTATTGTCTTACTTGAGGTGAAATAATTAAAAAATGTGCTTAGAAGATTTGACGCTGACAGGACATATTAAAGGCAAGAGAGGCAGGGGGGAAGCAGCTCATGCCTGACCTGGTGGACCGCTGTAAATGGTTGGCAGAACAGATTTATGGAGAGATAGCAAAAAACAAACTTTAAGAGCGGCAAAGAAACGGGAAATTGTGAAGAGACATGATCGCCCACGTCCTGAACAGACACGGCACATACATGAAGTTTCTCAGGACGTAATCTGTTAGTCTCTCCTATCCTCTATTCACAAGTTTTGCTTCTCGCTTTCTCTCTCTCTGACTCTCTCAAGTTCTCTTATTAAATCCGCAAATATATGATGATTTTCTAAGCGTAGATTAGATGCGGCATATTAAGTATTCATATATATATATATATATATATATATATATATATATATATATATATATATATGTATATATATATATATTTTTTTTGTCATCCACAGACAGACTGTTACGCTGTTTCGCAGCTCATCAGTGTGGCTAGACGTCCGGTTGCCTCTAGATAGGATCGAAACCCGACTGAATTGGCGTCAGTCGGAACTTCTCCCACTAAGCCGTCAGCGCACGACAGGGATGAAGGTGAATTTTAGCGTGTTTATTTTTAGATTTAGATAAACACACAGTGACTGACAGTGACTCAATTCTGTCGAAGAGTAATTATTTAAAAAAAAAAAATGATTCCATCGCTACATAAGAGTTCTCATGCTTCAGAAACAGGAGCTAAAAACTTCAATTTCATTTGTAGAAATTAAATTAAATTAAATTAAAGCAGCTAGTTCTGTTTCATCCTTAAGCGAATTTACACACACACACACACACACACACACACACACACACACACACACACACACACATACATATACATATATATATATATATATATATATATATATATATATATATATATATCACTCATTCATATATATCTTTCTTTACAAAACTGTTCATTTCATTATCCGTCCACAATTGTTGCTTTCTTCATTCTAGAAATGGACACAAAGAACTTGGAAAAAAAACTCCTATCATGAAATGAAAGAAGCGAAGTTATTTAGTCACATTGATTCTATATTTCTCCTTTTAGTTCTCATTCAAAATTCATGTAATCACATCTGAATCCAGGATTTTGAAATTTGATTACATTCTTCCTTCCTTCCTTCCTTCCTTCCTTCCTTCTCCTCTTTAATATTTTTTGAGGCAGATTTTTCACCACACATCGATGTAAACTCACACACAGGCATATTCCTGCGTCGTCATCGTTGTGTAATAATGATTAATTTACTTACTTTAGCTCAAACCCGCAAATATTAAATAAAAGCCAAACTTATTTGAAATGCGAGGGAAACAAACAAACAAACAAATAAATAAATAAATGGTGAAATTTTTGAGCGAATAAAATATGCGTCTCGAAGTTAAAAACTGGGCCTTATTTTATGGTCGTCTGATTCTTTTTCCACTCCCATATTTGTTGTTTGTATTGTTGTTTTTATTGTTGTTAGAAAAAAGCGAACGCCCCTTTTTGTATAAGATTCTGGTGGACGCCCAATTTATGGTACACGCTGACACTTTAGATCATGCGTGTGTGAGTGTCTGTATGTGTTATATGTATGTGTGCGTGTATGTGAATACATAGACAATCACGCAAACAATACTATATATATATATATATATATATATATATATATATATATATATATATATATATATATATATATATACGCACACATAAATGGGTGTGTGTATGTCCATATACCAGTGTCTTGGCCTACATTTTTACCTGATTATGTGTACATCTTTGTATGCCTGAAATTGTGCATGTGTCATTGTGCATACTGGAGATACTTACTGGGTGCAGAAACGTATTTTGTCATTATGGCAATTATGTGAATATACATATATATATATATATATACACATATTTATATACACGCATCAGTCTATACAAATACATATATATGTACACACGTAAACCTATATTGTATGTGTGCATTGAATTACATAGATATATGGTACACACAATCTGAAATACGCATATAAGCAACGTATTCACATATAACATCAACTCTGTGTACATTTGCCTGTGTGCGAGTGTATGTATGTGTATATGCTAATTTGTCTGTATGTACGTGTGTAAGACAGATAAAATATTTTCCCGCTAATTAGCAAAAATGTGTAGAATGGTCCAAAGCACAGACATTATTGTGCGTGTATATTTCAATGTTATGTGTGTGTATGTGCGTGCGTGTGTGTGTTTGTGTGTGTGTATGTGTGTGTGTAGTGGAATCGGCTTCCCCCTATATGGACGTATATATTGAGTGTGTTTCCATGCGTTTAATTTCGATGTATGCTATGTATATAAAATTACATATAGACGCAAATGTATTTCATCATAAACATGAATTAATTGAACATTAAAATAGTCTTTAAATGCCTACACTAAATGCATAGTGAATATATATGTCAAAGACTTAGCATTTGCCAAAGAATTTGCATACGTGCAATAATGCATGCGTGAATGAACACGCACATACGCTTGCCTGCTAGGTAACATGGTTGTGTGTCCAGCAGTGTCAGAGCTCGGAATTTAAATTGAGTTTTTTTCGAAAGCCAATTTTCAAAGCGGACGGGTTTAGAGATTGGCACTGTACCGTTTTCCTATCTTTGTATCCCCCGCCTCTCATTTGACCACGTGACAGACTAAGCAAAAAATGAGTAAATCTCTCGTTTCCACACATCCTGTCATTTGAGATGCTTGTTTTTCTCACAGAAGCATGAAAAACTTTTTAAAAAACATTTTTGCATTTCTACAATCTCAAACATACCTTTTCTGTATATATAGCATTTTCTACTCGTTTGCTGTATGTATGATATGTATACAATGACATTATTATATTGAGCTTGAACAAAAGTTCATAGCATACTTTAAATGAATTTCAAAGACAATATTTAGATACTTGTACTTAAAGTTATTCAACCCCATTTGTGACAATTTTATCTTTCGTCATTTTTGAGACAACTGCTTGATTCCATCGTCTCAGACCTTTGCATCTTTCTGGGTGACGAACTGGTCGAAATATCTTTTTTATAGGATTACAGAGAATTGAAGTTCTTCCTATTAAGAGGATTTTGTGCGGATTGAAGTCGTAACCCGAAAGTGCAAATTCAGATGTGTACGGTGGTTGTAGTAGCCAAGCTACTACGACCACCGGGTCTCCAAAGAAATATGAGATCTGAGGTTACACTTATGGAAGACATCGACTGGCTGACGCTTTTCATTAATTGCTACATTTAATAGGTTCAATTTGTTACAGTTTTCTTCTTCTGTGTACCGTGTCCTTTCAGGGCTTGGAAGATCATGGCTCTCCACAATTTCCCGTTCTTTGTAGCTCTTTGTAATTTTTTGTTTTTTTGCTATCTCTTCTAACCGTTGTTCTACCAACCATTTGCACAAGTTCTTTGGGTATGTTATGCGCTATTTTCCTTTGCCTCTTTTGCCTTTGAGTGTCAAATTTTCCGGGCCGTCTTTCCTCATTATATACTCTAGAAACTGTCTCTTTATGATGCTACGTATAAGCGTCCTTTTTTTCCCATTATCGTCGTTGCTCACATCAGTCCAGTCAGTTAAGCGACATACGTGATAAACATCAGGGTGATCATGTTTCTTTCGGTACATGACTGTCTAGGCCGAAGATTATCCAGCAGTAGGTTGCCGTTCTTTCTGCTGTAGGATGGTTGCCAACCAAGGCTATAGGATCCTGTGTGTCCTGCTGTTCAACCCATATATGGTGGGGAGGGGAGATGGATTCATACATTTACTAAGGATATTTTCACGTGAGTGAATGTAACGGACTCGATTGGAATTCGAACTCAGCTCTCCGAATTCTCATCAGTTGACGTAAACGCCTACTTATATATAGTGTATAAGTAGGCGTATACATCAACATACGCTTCGGCTTATATATCTATATCTATATATTACTAATGTCCACTCTATACAAGGCCCAAGAGACATGTAAGGTAGAGGGTACTGTATGATGTTGTATGGGCGTAAGAAAAGAAAAGGCAAGCTGTGAAGTTCATAGGGTTATGCAAGAAAGAAAACGGTTAACTCCAGGCTTGATGAGGTCAAGATTGCTGTGAATGAACTGACATTAACCGGAACCAGAAACACAATCCTAAGCAGGGATTAAGTGATATACCGCTACTCCTGTTCAAAAAACCGGGGATATATATATATATATATATATATATATATATATATATATATATATATATATATATATATATATATTGTCTAATTAGTCGTATGCGTCAATTAAAATTCTGTAGCATCAAGCCAGGTTTCGGCCGATATAACCTTGATAAGACAATTCATCACCCGAAATAAGACAGCTTAAATTCCAACGTAAAGTTTAATTGGACTAATATAAATAAAGGTAATTTCTTTTTGGTGAAAATGTAGAAAACCAAAAGAGAACATGCATTCATTTTAACATATGCTGGCGTGTAAGTGCACATTCTTAGATTCTTATATTCTTATATTCTTATCGATGCGCACATTCATGGTATTTTTATTTCGTAGGAAATAAGCTTTAAGGAAAATGAAAACTAAAATGACACTTATACTTAGAATCAGAAGGAGACAGCTGAAATGTATGGGACTCATAACAAGGAAGGAAGACATAGAAAATTTGATACTCACGGGACATTAAGAGGAAAAGGGTGAGACAGGGGACCTCCTACATGACAAGTTTATGGGTTGATTATCAAAAGGCAAATATTATGAGCTACAAAGGATGGGAGGTTGTAGAGAGCCATGATTACCCACGTCCTGAAGAGACACGTCACATAGAAGATTGATTGATTTAGTTTCTACGGCTTATCAACCCTTTGTAGGTTATTTAAGGCCAGAAAATATTTTTAGATTGTAAGAATTTTTTGGTGATACAAATGGTTTAGTGAAAAAAGACTTACTAATTAACCCATAGCAGGGGATGAGGGGGAGACATGATTTCATACCTTCCCAAGGGTATTTTGCGCGTAAGTGAATATAACAAACCCAACTGGAATTGGAACTCGGCTCTCCGATTTCCAGATTAGGCCCATTATCCATTACACCAGCACATACAAGCTTACTGCATCTGGTATTTCGAAGTGGTCACTTATTTAACCAACATCTCCAAAGCTTTCGACAGGAATTGGCATCCTCATTTTCCTCACAAGTTGAAAAGTTACCGTGTCTCAGGCTAAATTTTTGAATTGGTCCAGTCTTTCTTATATATTATTATTATTATTATTATTATTATTATTATTTTAGTGTATACCCATATTTTAGTAGACGCTCCGTTTTAACCAGTATTTCTTTCGTCTATCGGTTTGCATAATTTAGAAAAAAATACATATATACATATATATGGGAAAACAGTATATTATATTTTATATATCAAAACAATCTTAAGAAAATCGTGGAAAGTGGGAAAATCTTTCGTTTGACGCGTTTCTTCCTTTAGGACATCAGTGGACCAAAGTGCTGTTTACATTGATGCGAATAACACATGCGCATGAAGGAGAGGAAGGCTGAAATTTTCAATTAAAATTTTTAATTTATTTTAAACATGAGTTCTGGATATATTGTCTGGTCGATTTCATTTAGTTTCTTTTTCTTTTTCTTTATGTTTTTGTCACATTTGTTATTCAATATCCCACATTAACATGACAGAAGGAAGGTGAAATCTTGTAAGAACATGGACATAAATTTACTGAGGGTGATCTAGCGATTAAAGCTCTTTCTATATGTTTCCGTCTTCGTAAATTGCTTTCTCTTTTAATTAAAGTAGCATTTTAAAAACCAAAATTATAGTCAGACTCGTTACAGTGAGCAACTTCAGTGTGCTGTTTTGTAAAAGATCTCTTTAGCACTTTGTCATTGATTTTTCTAATATATATGAATTAATATAAATTAGAGCCCTGTTATTAGACATCGAACACTATTTTATTAGCACCAGCACTAAATGTACGATATATATATATATATATATATATATATATATATATATATATGTATATATATATACAGAGAGAGAGAGAGAGAGAGAGAGAGAGAGAGAGAGAGAGAGAGAGTGGGAGAGAGGGAGAGAGACAGACAGACAGCGAGAGAGGGGAGTTTTAAAGTATGTATACATGTGGTCAGCACATCAGTAAATGACTTGCGTTGTGCCCAGCGGCGGCCTCGAACAATGGATAGTATTGCAAAGTACACGTGTGCGTACAGCTGTTAAAATAAGGTCAAACACGGCACAGACTAAAGAGCCAATCAGATTCGCGTTTTCAAATGACACGTTCCCGGATGACAGCAACTTGTCGCGCACACATATGCGTTTGGGTGCAGATGAAATTTGACTTTTCGGGCAGTTGCTAAGGAAAAATGCGGCCGCTTCACTAGCGTCAAATTGGGTTTGGGAAGGAAAAAGCAACTATCAACAGACTTTCGACATTTTTCTGCTTTTTTCTTTACTATCTATCTATCTCATTATATTCGTATTTCTTTCTTTCTTTCTCTCTCTCTCTCTCTCTCTCTCTCTCTCTCTCTCTCTATATATATATATATATATATATATATATATATATATCATCCTGTTCGTATCTTTTCATCCATCAATCTCAGTCTGTTCCTATCTATTTATCTATCACAGCATCATCAAGACTAGGACCAACCGTTATCTCTTCAGTATCTCTTTCTCTCCCTCTCTCTCTCTCCCCCCTTTCTTTCTATCTATCTATCTATCTATCTATCTATCTATCTATCTATCTCTCTCTCTCTCTCTCTCTCTCTCTCTCTCTCTCTCTCTCTCTATCTATCTATCTAGTTTTATAAGGAATATCAAAATAAAAACATGTTGCTTAATGGTTAAGGTGACACCCATGAAAGACAAGCTTCAAAGATTTGTGATATCAAGTTTGAGTCTTGCCTGAAATTAGTTTTCATTCGGAAAATTAGATCGGACTATTATATAAAAAAAAAGTCGTGAAAATCAATAACAAAGAATCCGTGAAATAAAGAAAATATTTCATACGACAATTTTTTAAGTCTCATTTTTGCATGGACATTTTTCTTTATATAATTTTTTAACTTTTTAACACTTTCGTAAGGAATATTTTTTTAAATTTATTTTCAAAATCCAGTTCACTTTTCCGTTCCTATTTAAAACAATAATAAATCAAGATTATGTTCTCCAGCCCTTTTCAGATTTTTGTCTTCGTACTCAGTAACCTTGTTAAAACATTATTGGCTCCTTGGTAGTTGTGAGTTCAATCCAGGAGTGTGGTAGTCAAAAAGTCACATATCCTTGTTCAGTGGAGGAAAAGATAAGTGCTACAAAAGTAAATAAGATTGGCGAGTGTTATGGTAATGGTAATATTATCCATTTCCTTATAAGGAAACATTCGTCTTTCATTAACCGAGCAGCCACTACTGTTGATTGAAATTTAATCAAATATTTCTCTTAAAACATTTTTTCAGGAATATTTGTTTCTTAAGTCCAGTAAATGTTATCGTACTTTCCAGTATTGATGGCGGTTTCCTTCCTAATCTTTTGTTTGAAGTAGTGTGGAACAGCAACACATTGACTATCACTATTTTCTCTTCGAGTTACATGTGTTATCCATTTTAGTTGTTGCTGCTATTGAAAGTCCTCAAATGATGTGATTTCTCTTATTTGGTACAGTTCTTTGCTTGTAATTCTGTAACGCCGGTCCACAAGGTTCGATGAAATGTGGTCTTCTCCAAGGCCCACATATTTCACAGACTTCACTCGCTCAAAGCCAAACCGAGATGAAATATTCCCCAAACCGTGGAAGGAGCAATCTCTACCTCTGTAGATTTAATAAAAGGATCGGTTAGAAATTGGTTAGCGATAACGAAAACAGGCACCTGAAGAGGGCCGGAGATTTTTAAATTTCGTTCTATTTGTATTCAATTATACGAGTTTTTTTTTTCCTACTTAGCATTTTATCTATTTTTAAAAACACCCTTCCTGGAGCTGAAGTTAGGAATCTAGTTTCACAAGCCACTGGCAAAAAGATTTCCTATAAAATCTGTTGGTCTAAGATATTTACGTATTTGCCACAGGCGCTAGTTGTCGGTGTTAGATCCTATGGGGCTTACGGCCATATCATATTGAAATACCGGTTCTCATAAGATTGCCGAAATTAAGTAACGTCGGGCCTTGTCAATACCAGACATTTTTATCTAAAAAGAAAAAAAATATTCTTACAATCTAAAAATATTTTCTGGCTTTAAATAACCTGCAAAAGGTTGATAAGCAGTAAAAAACAAATAATCAATGGAGCTAAAATTTTTCTTGAAATTTTGATAGCGTAACGGTGATCGGCGCTGAAAGGGGAACCTGGCTTAGTCTGGTGCGCTCACTTTGCACCTAACCTCTTTGGAAAAGACGTTAATCCATTTTTCTTCCCCCTAGCTACGGGTTAAATAGCAGGCCAGGCTGGAATCTCTAACTTTGGGGGAAACCAATGAAAGAGAAAAAATGTGAATTCCAATCGTAGAAAAATCAAAGAAAAACCACTTTACTATCTTTCCCAAGAAGACAGAGAAATTCACATATATTAAAGAAAAGGAAGTTGTGGAGAACCTCCATCCGGAAGGGATATGGCTAGCTCTATTTAGATATTTGCTGCGGAATAATCTTCCGACTCCTTTTTGGTTAAGTTGTCAAACTTATATAAACTTAGTAACTCTCTAAAAAACTTTTCTTTGATGTGAACTTGAAAAAGTGAAACAATTAGAAAAAATAATATGATTTTGCCTGAGTGAATTATGCTTATCTGAAGAAAACGATTGTGCCTATAATTATTGAGATTTTGCTGATTATCTAAAGTTTCTTTCGAGAAAGATCGAAGCAAGAGAAATGATTCATACTAATGCTCTTCGGTAAACTTCTCTTAGCAAGTGAACATCAGTGGGAGGAGTGGATGCCTTAAAATTTTTATTACTACTACTACTACTACTACTACTACTACTACTAATAATAATAATAATAATATCATGGAAGAAGTTTGTTTATAAAAATTATTGACTCCACTTAGAAAATCTCCAGGACACGGATTTCCTTTTGGTCGACGTATGTTCTGTCCACTTGATTTCATTATTTCTAGGATGTATTCTATCATTCTGGAAATTTCAGGCAGAAACAGAAAAAAATACAAAGCAGATAATCTTGGATTGTTATTTGGAATGACCACAGGTCACTTTCAAAGTAATATGGAAGAAGTTGTCTCTTGTAAAAACAAAATCTATTGGGTCAATGGCGGACTGGGTCGAAAATTTCTACCGGGAAAAACTTGTAAAAGGACCCAGTCAAAAAGATCCACTTAATCCCAAAATGCTTCATCAAACAAGGAACTGAGGATATCTGTTATCTACTGAAATAAATTATAGAACCAAACAAACTTTATTTAATCTTCACAGCATCTACGCAATTTTTTTTTTTCTTTCTTTTAGTTTTTACTTTTTTTCGTTATTTCTAAAGTGATAGACCATCACTTTGGGGCCCACCGGGAAATTTCCCGGTATCTCGGTGGACCAGTTCACCACTGATTTCGGGTTAGGACTGAAGCCTTCCTAATTCCTGCTTGTGTGTCGTTACGTAGTTACGACGTCAGCAATGTCTTCAGTTCATTTGCACTCGGTAAATCATATCAATTCTTGCTAATAATTATTTTTTCTACCCAGAGATCCATTAATGATTCTGATACGAAAGGAAATTTTGAGGGAACCATTGTTGCCTTCTATCAACATGTCTGATGCTAACCTCCAGGAGAGTGATATTTTCTACCTTCTCGGTCTAACATTTTTCGCTGACATGAAGTGGAAAAATGTATATTGAATCAATTGCTATGTCTGCTCCTAGGAAAGTTGGCTCACGGTGTTGTGCTATCACGGTGTCGTCAATTTTTCTCGTCACAATATATCTTACAAATCTATAAGTCAACCATTCGTCCGTGCATTGAATATTGCTGTCACATCTGGTCTAGCGTTTAGAGATCCTTTTCTATAAATATTTTCATAGTAATTGTTCTGATGAGCATTCCTCTTTATTACCTAGACTTTATGAATTTAAGTGTACTACTAGATTTGCGGCAAGTCTCATAATTTTACAGTTGAAATCTCTAGATATAATTGTAAGTTCTATGCTAACAATTTGTTTTAAATTAGAAATTTGCATAATTATATATCTATTATTTGATCATAAATAAAGTAGTTTATAAATCGTAATTAAATTCTAATATTTTAATTTTGCAAAACCATATATAGTTTATTAGTAAATATAATAAACATAGTATTTTAGATCTTTATAAATAAAAATATAAATGTAAATAAAATGACTTAATCATATTGGAAAACTAATTTAAGAAAACCACGATGTAGTTTAAAAATGAGAAAATAAATAAAAAATAAATAAAAATGCCAATTGTATTGTAGTGTAACCCAAAATAAAATTAAAAAATAGACTGTGATGACACGTTCGCATGAAAGGAAGTCAGTATCAACAGACAGAAATTTCAACCCCCACCTAACCTTAAGCAATTTTCACTTTGCCACATAAAAATATACTTGTATCTTGATTCGTCAAAAAAGCCAACACCCCCTTATTAAAAAAATTGAATTCTTATCCTCCCACCAACTTAAAATGTATAATAATATTTCGTTTATAAATAGAGTAAATCAATTTTTTTCGAAAGTTATTCAGCATCGCTTGAAAATGGAACTGAACCTCAAATTTTAAGATTAATTTAAGATTTAGGTTTTGGTTTCGAAACATGGTAATTTCTCTGTCGCGATGAATATATATTTTTTAAAAGTAATTATAATATGCTCTACTGTGTATTGAGCACTGTTTTAAATGCTAAAGAACTCTGGATTATAAATCTGACTGTTCTTTCTTTTTATTTTGTGTGTATATATATATATATATATATATATATATATATCTGTCATCCACAGACAGACTGTTTCGCTGTTTCACAGCTCATCTGTGTGGCTAGACGTCCGGTTGCCTCTAGCTAGGATCGAAACCCGACTGAATTTGCGTCAGTCCGAACTTCTCCCACTAAGCCGTCAGCGTACGGTACGGGATGAAGGTGAATTTTAGCGTGTTTTATTTTTAGATTCGGATAAACACACAGTGACTGAAAGTGACTCAATTCTGTCGAAGAGTCGTGCAGTATTAGCTTAAATAGTCACTGTTTACAAATTCACACTTCAAACCAGAGGGCTCAACCGAAATTAATTTTTCAGGAGCTAATATTTTTGTCATCCACAGACAGACTGTTTCGCTGTTTCACAGCTAATCAGTGTGGCTAGACGTCCGCTTGCCTCTAGCTAGGATCGAAACCCGGCTGAATTTGCGTCCGAAATGGTGGTTGTCGCATCTTAACCAGATAAGTGCCGCTCCTTCACACATTGCTCGCACATTTGTAATGGCTTCCGTCTCGTTTCAGCGCCCTTGGAGTTTGAGATCAGCATTCAATTTCATAGATATCATCAGGCATCTGCATGTCCTAAAACTTTCCTGCGTAACACCATGTGCGCCTCCTTAGTGCAGCAGATGATGATCTGCTAACCTTGTTGCAAACATTACATCAGCAGCAGGACAATGAGGCAGGGTTTGGCATCATTGGCCTGCTTCTGGGTGTTATGAAAACCTTTCAAATGATTTACATAACCTGGCATGCACCCACTCACACCGCGTTTCCAAAACTGCATGTTTGTTGACAAATCAGACTGAGTGTCTCTTCGGAGATCACATTTGATCTGAGCATGATTGGGATATTCCTTCTCAATGGTGTTGCATCTCTTCATAATAAAGTTCCCCCACTCTGTACCGATTAAAGTCAGTTCTTCCCAATGCTGTATATCCATGTGCAATGCATTCAGAATATCCTTCATATTATCTATGCTATGAACACTTTCCTGCTTTGAATTCGCCGTTAAAAATATTGGTTGGGAATCCTGTCATTCCCCATTCACAATATATATATATATATATATATATATATATATTGTCATCCACAGACAGACTGTTTCGCTGTATCACAGCTCATCAGTGTGATTAGACGTCCGGTTGCCTCTGGCTAGAATCGAAAACCGGCTGAATTCGCGTCAGTCGGAAATTTTACCCTGAAGCCGTTGGCACACGGCAGAGAAGAAGGTGAATTTAAGCGTATTTATTTTTAGATAAACATACAGTGACTGAGAGAACTCGATTCGATTTACCGAAGAGTCTTGCATTATTAGCCGTAATAGTTACTGTTTACAAACCCACACATCCTCCCCAGAGAGCTCAACCGAAATAAATTTTTCAGAAGCATATATATATATATATATATATATATATATATATATATATATATATATATATATTATTGTTATACGTTATTTATATAGACACAAATATTTAAGTAAATGATCTGTTTATAATAAACAGTATTAACAACATTTAGCGGACTGAATATAAATTCCGTATAGTCTGGTAAATGTTGTTAATACTGTTTATTATAAACAGAACATTTACTTAAATATTTGTGTATAATATAAATAACGTATAACAATAAAATATATTAAAATAACTATGGGACTTTGTCCATTTCGTAGTAATATATATATATATATATATATATATATATATATATATATATATATATATATATTAATCGATTTCGCTCCAAGCAAGGTAGTAAAGCCACTAAGACACAAGGGGTGTGAAAGAATTAAAAAACAGAAACAAGAACAAATGAAGAGTAATCAGGAGGACAGTATATAGCGATTGACATTGCATTTAAATTTTTGCAGATTAAAGTTGTTTGGAAAGCAAGTAGTCGGAAAGGAGTTTCCCAAGCGAGATGTGCGAGAAAAAACAGCAGAGAATTTGCGGTTACATCAAGCCAACTCAACTGTAAATTGATGTGACCTCGTCGTCAGGCTACTACTGCGCTTAAATTCAAAGAGTCTAAGCACCATAGCGAAGTGCTCATTCCTGAAAGAATTACTACTTTCCCAAGTCAACATACATCTCTGCAAAAATGTTAAAAAAATTAAAAGAAAACTGTTAAATTTACAAACTCCCTATTAGTTAAACTATATAACACATAAATTAATCCCAAACTAAAATAATTTAAATACTAATTTGCATTAAAAAAACTTTCTTCAAGAACATCATTCACTCACTTTCGCTTATTAGACATCGAATTGTGTGACTTCGCATCCTCCATAGCTTGCCCAGACCTTCTTGCTAACCTGATGAATATTTATGTGCGTTCTTAAATTTTAAAATTTTGAAAAACCAATAACATCTTTGCAGTATTTTTTGTAAATACTTGTTATAAAATAAAACCCTCGCATTTACCTTGATAAAATCGCTCAGAGGACGAAACGTGTCGGCTAAGATAAGTTTTCCCTTTGTCTTTATTCATATATATATATATATATATATATACTTACATATATATATATATATATATATATATATATATATATATATATATATATATATATATATATATATGTGTGTGTGTGTCTGTATATATATATATATATATATATGCAGGCATGCAGAAAAATAGGAAAGAACACGTTAGGTAAATAATTCGGAGTTCTTTAGTATTTTTGTTTTTATTTTTAAAAAGACAGTGCTCCATACAGAAGTAGAGCTTATATTATAATATTTTAAAAAATATGATTCCTTCGCCACATAAGAGTCCTCATGTTTCAAAAATGAGAGCCGAAACCCTATTGAAATTAAGTTGAATTAAGGTATCGAGTCCCGCTTCATCCCCAAGCGAAAATTTAGGAATAAACTATCTTGAGGTTTGCGCGTGTTTATAAGTATGTTCTCTTGCAACATTAATTACTATGGAAACGGCTGGGGGCGGCCATATTGGTTAAGTGGTCGAAGAGTTAATTCTTATCTGCAGACCTGTCACCTTCGGAAAGTTTATGTCAGGTTATGGTGGGGTCTCAATTTCAAATCTGATGGTGGCGGTCACCGTTTAGTTAGTTTAAAGCGAAAGATATTTTATGGTGCGTCGGCAGGTCGTTAAGTGTCGAGAGGATTCTGTTTTATTATTATCTATCTATTAATCTCTTTATTTATTTGTTTATTCAAATGGCTATTTCTTATACAAACGCGTTGTACTGGACTACAATTTGTTTTTTTGACGACTTCACAAAGGGTTTTTCTATTTAATGATTGGGCTAAGCTTTTAAGACTTTTATTAAACTATGGAATTTATTTGTTTATCTATTTTTTTATGTTAATTATTTAATGCAAAAATTTGTTGATGTCGGCAAAAGAACGTTAACTCCTGCCTATGGTTTAATAACTTTTCATTATTTAGAAACTTAATGATGTGTAGTTTTTCATGTAGGCATAAAGGGCATGGGTCATCCCAGGTTTTACAAGTTCTTATTCTATTTATTATTTTCCATTTTACTTTTGGTGTTTTATTCGTTTCTTTTTATATGCCAGAAATATTGGGATAGAAATGTCTGATTTCTATTTTGAATGTTGTTGAAGGAGCTCTTGTGTTGTCTCCATGTAATTTTAAATTTATTCTTCGTTGACCCAATGTATATCCTATCAAAGTTTGGACTCTCAATGGATGAGATAGTGCATTGGTATACCACGGATTTTCTGAGGCATTTATTTTCTAACGGGCAGTCTTTAGGGTTTCTACAATCACATAATTTTTCATTATTTTTGTCTCACTAGCAGAGTGTTCATCCGTGTCGTTTTTTAATTTGGCTAGTGATCCTTTCTAGGATTTTTTTGCTTATCTTTCCTATGTCGGGTCTAGTTGGGTTTATCATTCTGGTGGGTGGGGTTTTCCTCAAAATCTTGTTTGTGGTCCTTAAGAGTGGTGTAGCATTCCTTTTCAGCCAGTTTGCCAACTCTATCACTTATTTTTAATTTTTCAGTAATTATTTTACTAGTTCTATTGATACTGTCAACCATATTTATATTGTTATTATGGGCTTTTTCATAAGTCTTAGTTAAATTTTTTTGAATTAATTTGTTGTAGTCGTCAACCATCAACTCGTAGAAGTTGCCCGTTTTGTCGGACTTAACTAGTATTTTATCGCTGCTATTTATGCTTTTGACTATAAACCCAACTAGACCCGACATAGGAAAGATAAGCAAAAAATCCTAGAAAGGATCACTAGCCAAATTAAAAAACGACTCGAATTAACACTCTTGATGAATACCAAAGAAGTCATCAACTGGTTTACCAACATCGACAATAAGACTGATTGCACCTTAATTCAGTTCGATATTGTGGATTATTACCAGTCTATATCGAAAGACCTCTTTACGACTGCCCTGGAGTTTACTACAGTATATTCTGACTTAACTAAGGAAGAAACAAACATAATTCTTAGTGCAAAAAAATCTGTCCTCATCCATAACGGGGACCAGTGGATTAATAACACTAATGAGAATTTTGACATCACCATGGAACATCTGGACTCGGCAGAATCTTCGGACCTTGTCGGTCTATTTATACTGTACAATCTAACCGCGCAACCGTGAATTAGACATTAAGGACATCGGGCTATACAGAGATGACGAACTCATGGTAGTGAGGAGCTCCACAAATTTTAAAACAGATAAAATTAGAAAGATAATTTATAGTGGATTCGGAAAAATAAATCTAAAAACTACAGTCAACACTAAATTAAAAAGGGTAAACTTCCTCGACGTAACTGTAGACTTAATAAACAAGATTTACACACTCTACAAAAAACCTAACACTAATTCCTTGTATGTACACCCTAAGCCAAACCACCCTCCATCTATAATTAGGCATATACCCGCATCAATAGAGAAAAGAATAAGCATGAACTCTGCAAATAAGGAAATATTCCGACAACACAATAATTTTTATAACACAGCCCTGAAAAATAGCGGATACAAAAGCGCTGACATAAGCTATAGAAACAATAGTACCAATAGTAAGAAAAACAGGAAAAGAAAGATCATATGGTATACCTCTCCGTTCAACCAAATCGTCAGTACTAAACTCGGGTATAAGTTCCTAGCTTTAATTGAAAAACACCTTCCCACTAATAGCAAACTTAGCGAGATCTTTAATAAAAACACCTTAAAATTAAGTTACAGCTGGACTGAAAATCTAGAAAGAATCATAAAAAAACATAATAATAAAATCCTGGAAAAACACGCATGCCAAAACAGTATTAATAAAACTCCTAAACTGAAATTAGACAAAAATAATGAAACATTATGTGATTGTAGAAACCCTAAAGACTGCCCGTTAGAAAATAAATGCCTCAGAAAATCCGTGGTATACCAATGCACTATCTCATCCATTGAGAGTCCTAACGCTGATAGGATATACATTGGGTCAACGAAGAATAAATTTAAAATTAGATGGAGACAATACAAGAGCTCCTTCAACAATATTCAAAATAGAAATCAGACATCTCTATCCCAATATTTCTGGCATTTAAAAGAAACGAATGAAACACCAAAAGTAAAATGGAAAATAATAAATAGAACAAGAACTTGTAAAACCTGGGATGACCCATGCCCTTTATGCCTACATGAAAAACTACACATCATTAAGTTTCTAAATAATGAAAAGTTATTAAACCATAGGCAGGAGTTAACGTTCTTTTGCCGACATCAACAAATTTTCGCATTAAATAATTAACATAAAAAAATAGGTAAACAAATAAATTCCATAGTTTAATAAAAGTCTTAAAAGCTTAGCCCAATCATTAAATAGAAAAACCCTTTGTGAAGTCGTCAAAAAAACAAATTGTAGTCCAGTACAACGCGTTTGTATGAGAAATAGCAATTTGAATAAACAAATAAATAAAGAGATTAATAGATAGATAATAATAAAACAGAATCCTCTCGACACTTAACGACCTGCCGTCGCGCCATAAAATATCTTTCGCTTTAAACTAATTAGACGGTGACCGCCACCATCAAATTTGAAATTGAGACCCCACCATAACCTGACATAAACTTTCTGAAGAGGACTGGTCTGTAGATAAGAATTAACTCTTCGACCACCTAACCAATATGGCCGCCCCCAGCCGTTTCCATAGTAATTAATGTTGCAAGAGACCATACTTATAAACACGCGCAAACCACAAGATAGCTTATTCCTAAATTTTCGCTTGGGGATGAAACGGGACTCGATACCTTAATTCAACTTAATTTCACTAATTATATTGAGGGTTTCGGCTCTCGTTTTTGAAACATGAGAACTCTTATGTAGCGAAGGAATCATATTTAAAAAAAAATTATAATATATATATATATATATATATATAGTGAGAGAGAGAGAGAGATAAATAGAGGGAGAGAGAGATACAAACAGACAGACAGACAGACAGAGGGAGATTCAAGTCTATGCTCCGTTGGTGAAGATTTGACTACAACGACTGCCCTCCTACATCCACGAAATAGCCTACCTACCAAGTACTTAGAGAATCAAGGTTTAAACATCAAGACCAATTTTGACCAATGTTTACCAATAGATCTATGTATAAATACTACTAATCTAAAACACGATCAATATTTACCAATAGACCCACGTATAAACACTACCAATATTTGCCTATATACTGGAGAATAAACACGACTTATGTTTCCCAATAGACACAAATATAATAAAAGAACTAATAAATAATCCAATAAGATTTGATGAGTCTCAAAATTCACTTCGACTACACACACTCAACTCTACAAAGAGGAGAATTTGGATAAAAAGCAACCCAAAATAAATTGCTTGTCTAAGGACCCATAAAATAATGATGAAGAAATAATGTGTAAACGACTAGAAGGCCTCCAGTGACATGGCGGAGTACCATTAAAAACGGTTTTTATTTGAAATGATCGGACGAGGAAAATATATTTGGCATAATTTATTTTGAAAAATGTAAGAAATTAAAAACAAAACTTTTGTAACTGTCAACACAGTCAATATGGTCGATAAGGACCGTTAAAAATAGCCCAATAACACCAATAATTGTTATTTGAATTGGGCGAATGTCTGTGAGATAGTTAACCCGCATATCATACCTCCACTCCGCGCGCTATGAGTTCAAGCCTCATTGGATACCCCATATATGTCGTCAAAGGTAGTTATCTTAATACTTATTTTTATTTGCTTTTTCAATACAGAGTTTTCTGACGGTCACATTGAGGGGAGTAACTGACTGTAACTCTCAAATCAGTATTCACGTCGATAATTTTTTTGTCGACATGCTGGAGAAAGATCGAATAACAGCAACTCTCCTCAATTCGCCATTATTCTCGCTGACTTATTTTCTGGGTAATCCTTCACTTAAGCGGCGTAAAATAAACTGCTATTCCCAGAACGGGGTAAAATCGATAAGACCAAGGTATATACGTTTATCACAATTAAACATTATTACAATGGGTAATGGTGGGCGATGCAAATAAATGCTGGAAACACAGGACTGTTCTTTTACCGCTGACGCCACACGAATTCGTGAAGATGCGACACGAACAACGCCTCAGAAGTTTCGAACTGTCGACGCAGTTTTCGTTTGACGCGCATCCAAAGATTTCCCACGTTTTCAGTGTGGATTGTCCATCACCATCAGGATCCACAAAATGCTGCTGACGAATAACGACGTCATGAAAATTTTCGTTTTATTCACTGACCTTTTATTCAACACCTTGGTTAAATAAAGGTCAGAAAATAAAACAAGTTATTTTAAGCAAAAAAAACATTTATAAAATTAAAACATCTTCCCGCGGCCCTATCACTTAGGTCCATAAAATGCCCCCAGGCAGTACCTCTCCTCCGGGAGAGGGCTTTGGCATTTTTTCCATGGTATTGCCGGTAAACCCACTCTAAACTTCGACCTTGTGTCACATTCAGCAGCGAAGTGGGCGCACTGAAAAATACCCATTTATAAAATTAAAACATTAAAACTGAAGCTTATACAAATAATTATTTTCAATTGATCATCTTTCGGACATTAAATAAATCTGAGTCATGTATTCTCGCCGACGAGATTCTTTCGGTTAACTTGAGGGGTCTAAATAACAGCAAATTTCTTTAAATCTCCAGCATTCTCGGAGTATTCGACAATGTAGATATCCTTAAAGCAATCCTTCTGAATAACACAAGTACAAATACTTGATGTAATGCAGACCTTAGAACAGTCCTGGAGAAGAAACTTGGATGAAAGTTACACACAATTGGTGGCTCCCTACATCAGAATATGATTCCATTCAGAGCTGTTATCAAATGTATTGGTGGTGCGACGGAAAGCCTTACTACATTTACAGATCCACAAGGGAAACTGCTGAAAAGATTATGATTTTCAAGTTTTACTCCAAAGTCAGAGACCTTCCAGATAACACAGAATGGGTTATCTAAGTGTCGACTAGAGATTCCTTTTAAACTATGCCTAATGATTTAATTTGATTTGTTTTTTGTTTTTTGTTTTTTGTTTTTTTACAGTTTATGAACCCTTTATGGGTTATTCAAAGTCGAAACATATTTTCGACTCAAAGAATAATTTTTTGCGAGTAAATAATACATTAACATTTTTTGTGAATAACTGTTGTGTCGGAAACCTACCACCCCTCTTGAAGATGAACTTGTCTGCTAGCAAAGACTTTATATAGTGGCACGTCGAGAGACAGAAGACAGAAAGTTCTTGGCTGCGGCTAGGGAACTGTGCTGTCGAACTCTCCGCCTCGGTGGAGAGGAACTCGGACGGGTCTTTGTCGCACGGCAAAGTTTCGTCCGGGGAGGTTGACAGTCCCTAGAACCCGTGTATACGGGTTCTAATGGGCATTTTTTTGGCCGAGCCTACGGGATCGGGGAACCCACACTAAATCGGCCTTGTGCCACATTCGACACATGTGGGAGTGTTGATAAATACAGAAAGTTCTTGGCTTCGGCTAGGGAGCTGTGCTGTCGAACTCTCCGCCTCGGCGGAGAGGAACTCGGACGGGGCTTTGTCGCAGGGCAAAGTTTCGTCCGGGGAGGTTGACAGTCCCTAGAACCCGTGTATACGGGTTCTAATGGGCATATTTTTGGCCGAGCCTACGGGCTCGGGGAACCCACACTAAATCGGCCTTGTGCCACATTCGACACATGTGGGAGTGTTGATAAATACAGAAAGTTCTTGGCTGCGGCTAGGAAGCTGTGCTGTCGAACTCTCCGCCTCGGCGGAGAGGAACTCGGACGGGGCTTTGTCGTAGGGCAAAGTTTCGTCCGGGGAGGTTGACAGTCCCTAGAACCCGTGTATACGGGTTCTAATGGGCATATTTTTGGCCGAGCCTACGGGCTCGGGGAACCCACACTAAATCGGCCTTGTGCCACATTCGACACATGTGGGAGTGTTGATAAATACAGAAAGTTCCTGGCTGCGGCTAGGGAGCTGTGCTGTCGAACTCTCCGCCTCGGCGGAGAGGAACTCGGACGGGGCTTTGTCGCAGGGCAAAGTTTCGTCCGGGGAGGTTGACAGTCCCTAGAACCCGTGTATACGGGTTCTAATGGGCATATTTTTGGCCGAGCCTACGGGCTCGGGGAACCCACACTAAATCGGCCTTGTGCCACATTCGACACATGTGGGAGTGTTGATAAATACAGAAAGTTCTTGGCTGCGGCTAGGAAGCTGTGCTGTCGAACTCTCCGCCTCGGCGGAGAGGAACTCGGACGGGGCTTTGTCGTAGGGCAAAGTTTCGTCCGGGGAGGTTGACAGTCCCTAGAACCCGTGTATACGGGTTCTAATGGGCATATTTTTGGCCGAGCCTACGGGCTCGGGGAACCCACACTAAATCGGCCTTGTGCCACATTCGACACATGTGGGAGTGTTGATAAATACAGAAAGTTCCTGGCTGCGGCTAGGGAGCTGTGCTGTCGAACTCTCCGCCTCGGCGGAGAGGAACTTGGACGGGGCTTTGTCGCAGGGCAAATTTTCGTCCGGGGAGGTTGACAGTCCCTAGAACCCGTGTATACGGGTTCTAATGGGCATATTTTTGGCCGAGCCTACGGGCTCGGGGAACCCACACTAAATCGGCCTTGTGCCACATTCGACACATGTGGGAGTGTTGATAAATACAGAAAGTTCCTGGCTGAGCTAGTTATAGACTACTCAGGCAATTTCTGTACCTTTTACCAACCAATAAAACCCTTTTTATTGTTACGTGTTATTTGTCGTTTGTCTCTACAAACCCCAAACTAACATCATAACCATAACAATGATTTTCCCAGATACAAGTTCTACTATTTAATCTATAGCTAGGAGGAGGAGGAGAAGATATATTTATACATCTACCAAGGGTACTGCGCGTAAATGAATGTAACGAAGCCGACTGGAATTCGAACTTGGCTCTTCGATTTCGCATTCTGAGCCGCATTACACCACTCGCACATCTAGAGTATACTCAAAGTATTTCCAGAGGTAAAGTTAACTCTAAATATGTTGCCTGGGAAATTGAACCACTACATAATGCAAGGGGATTAACTTTGGCAATTAGATTAAAGTGTATGTAGACCAGAAGTACAATTGTAATTGGCCGAGTTGCTATTAAGAGGGCTAACAAATCCCATAACAAGTGACTTTATAAATTCATTATGCCTCAAAGAATTAAGCAACATCAGAAAAATTCCAGAATTTTATATTCATAATCCTCCAATATAATGCTTTCGTTCTGCTAACTGAGAATATTCTGTATTCTATGATGCAGTCAGGTGAATTGGATTGACTCGTTTTCAATCTTTTGGAGGTTATTTAAAGACAAAAAATATTTTTACATTGTAAGAATTTTTTTGGTGATAATAAATTAGTAATATAAGACATACTAATTAGCCCATAGCTGAGGGAAAGAAGTGGATTCATGCCTTACCCAAGGATAATTGCGAGTAAGTGAACATAATGAACTTAACTGGATTTGGAACTCAATTCTCCGATTAACAATTCCGAGCCATTATCCATTACTCCACCCGCACACCGAAACTTACAGCACCTGGTATTCCCAAGTGGTCACCCATCTAGGCAATGACCCGGCTCGACGTTACTTAACTTCTATGACCGTACAAGAACTGGTATTTCAATGTGATATCCCTGTAGCCTTCTGAATTGGAAGTGAAGTAAGAAGTTCTCAAAAACATTTATCACCTAGGGACTGAATTAGTTGGATTTATAGGATTATTTTTTAAAGTTCCATTCTTCAGAAGCTTACAGCAATATCCCGTTCAAACATCGGTTCTCGTACAATCACCGAAGTTAAGCAACGTCGTGCCTGTTTAATACAACACTGGGTGATCACTTGAGAAAACTAAGTGCAGTAAGCTTGGATGTGTGGGTGGTGTAATAGACGAGCGCTCGGAATTAGAAATCGGAGAGCCGAGTTCCAATTCCAGTCAGGTTTGTTGTATTCACACGCGTAAATACCCCTGGGAAAGGCATGAATCCACCTCTTCTCCATCTAGCTATGAGTTTGTTAGTAGGATATCATTAAATCATTATTATCTCCATAAAGTTCTTAAATGTAAAAATATATTCTAGCTTTAAATAACCCGAAAAAGGTTGATAAGCCGTAAAAAGAAATCACACAAACAATCAATCATCTGTGTTGAATAAGATCGCGATTGAAGCAAATTCCCCTTTTGTTGGGGTGTGACTACCTTTGTCAATCTTTGACAGACCATTATTGCTGTTTTAATAATAATAATAATAATAATAATAATAATAATAATAAAACTCTAAGTATACTTCTCGTGGCTTCTGATCTTGATTGATTGGCGGTGTTAACAGGTACAGAATTAAGATGGGCGAAAAGAATTATCTCAGTCAGTGCCACAGATTTGTTTGTCAATTGCCAGACCATTACCACTTGGGCATGAATGTTAGGGATCAGCACATTATGCATCTCTGTTCATGAGAGGGAGTAGAGATGAAAGATATCTTGGATGTAGAGAGGGTTTGTAAAAAAACCCAAAAAAACAATCCATTCATCAGAAAAATAATACAATGAAACCAACTAGGGTAAATTTTAAAATTAAAATACAAATTTAATTTTTTTTTTATTCTTTAAAGACTGGTTAGCCAGCCCAGGAGAGGATAGAATAAAATCATAAATATTGACGTTTTAGTCAACATAATTTAAATAATCAGAATTAAATAATCTATGATAAAGTAGCATTTATCAACTTGCGACCTCAGAACTATTTTCACATCGGAGTCACTGATAAATGACAGTTGTCTGATCTTCCTTCTCAGAATAGTGAAAGGACAGTTAAAGCGACATCTGAAGTTTCTTATATAGTTTATGAAATTGGAAATTGTTATAATGCTCGCATAAGATTGTAGTTTTTGGTTAATAATATTGCAAAGAAACACTGGAACAAAAGATTAGTGAAGAAAAGATTTAATTACACGAGGGACATGGATTAATAAAACAGTAATAGCGAATACCGTTGTTCAGTGCGGCAATGCATACGACTCAGCGCTGTGCCTTATGACCCACTTCGCGTCTTACTTATAATGAATGAACGAGTCCTTGTTCAACATTTAGTGTAGAGAAGGTTGGTCGCCATTCTACACAACAAAAATAGACACAAGTAATCTTGCGAAACTTGTCGTCAAAATACGAACTTCTTTTATTTGAGTTCTTACACAGAATATTTTGATCATTATTTAAATATCTAAATTTATTTTTATGTGTTATATTCTTTAATCAATTAAATATTAAACTTCTTGCATGTATTATTGAAATAGCACAATCTTTTAACCGAATGTTATGAAAATAAGGGTTTTAAATACATTTTTTTGGTGATCTTTGTTTTTAAAAATAATTTTACCCCAAGCAAAGCAATAAAGATACTAGAATGGAAGGGGTTACTAAGAATGAAAGAGTATGAGAAAAACTTTACGGAGGAAAGATGAGGATAAAAGAAAAAAGGATTCAAGGAGAACAAAAGATGACGATTGACATTGTTTAAACTTTGAAGGTCGTAGTTGACAAGGAGGCAGGAAGATGGAATAGAGATCTACAAGCGAGAAGTGCGAGATAAAGAACAATTAGAAAAGAACTTATGGTTACAACTAGCAATTTCAACAGTAAAATGATGAGACCTATCTGCCAATCTGGTACTATCCTTATATTCGTGAAGTCGACGTACCAATGAGGAAAGCTAATCAAAACAAATACCATGTAAATATTAACAGATGGAAACTACATTATGACGGTGGGGAAGTGACTGAAGCCGAGATGTCAGTCACGACCGATATCGTTACTGATTCTTTGGATTTTGCCAAGAAGTTAGGGGATTTAAGAATTAAGGTCATTTATTATCTCATTAAATTACAACAATCTTGTCTTATCCAAAGTTGATTCGAAAAAAAAAAAGAAGTAAAATCAACTTAGGCGTACTTAGAACGGTCATTGAATATCTGTACAAGCGTAGAATACTTAACAAAAGAGTATTCTAAAAAATCGTCTGGTGATAAGTGGCCTTCATAGTCCTAGAATGCGATAACAAAAATCTGCAACGAGTTCAAAATCTCTATCAGTATGATTAGAGCCATCACTCGAAAATGGAAGGGACATGACCAGACTACTGATCTGATTTGAACAGAACGCCTTCAAAAAAAGTAAGTGAATGAGTTTAGTTAGTTCCGTTTGTTGTAATGCGCAAGTCATTCACAGCTCGAGGATGTGCAGGCGGCTATCAAAGCAAAGATAAATTAGCTCTTGCAAAAATAAAAAAAATTGATAATACAGTTTTTTTTAAAATAAAATTAGCAAACATTTATGAATTTATTGTAGAAATAATCCAATTTTTCAAGCCAAAGTTGTGAAAACGATTTTTAATGCATTTTAGATGTCGATCTTTGATTCTATTTCCTCACACGAAGTAACATGTCAGAATCTAAGATTTGGTGTCAGCCCTTATCTAATTAAACCCCAACTATTTTACATTGTCCATAGTTCTTTTGAACAAAAATGTATAAACAACATATCCTAATAGTCAATAAAGTATCTGTCTATATTTCTGAAATGAGGTATTATAACTATTTACACTATTTACCTTGTTCGAACTGTTCTTCTCGTCTTTATTGCCATAGTCACGACGTTTCGGCCGTTGTACGCTCCAACATTCTTCAGGTGATATACGTTGGAATTTCAAACTGAACCCTTTAATAGTATCTAGTCCACTTAGCTAATGTCTATTTTTTACCAGAGTTCATATTACATTTTTAGTTATTTTTCTCTAGCTCTCTGTATTACTGGTTCCCATTTTGTATTCATATTTATGCTTGGCCGGCTTGGGAGATTTTTGTAGACTAGTATATGTGCTGAATCCTTAAAGTTTCGTGTTTTCCAGTGATGTTCTCTGTCTATTATTTCAACTTCTTCTCACAGAGGGCGGTGATCTCCCTTTTCCTTAAGGGGGCGGCTTGTTTCTTCATTATATTTCTTGCCTCAGCTGCACGGGACGGCGTAGAGACAGTCCTTAATCATGTTCTCTTCGATAGGTGGTCTTACTTGGAAGAGATGTCTGCGTATTGTTGAACCACTCCGGAAGTTTGTCCTGATGTTATATGGACAACAGATCTTCCCTTCACATAGGGTCGCAAACCGAGGCTGTATTCCGAGTGTTGTTATCATCTTGTACCCTTCTATTTCATGTTTGTGGAGGCTGCTGTCAAGTATCCAGGGTAATTGTTACTTTGTGGATTAAATAAGGATTCGAAATTCCAACGTATATCACGTGCAGAAGGCCGGTGCGTACAACAACGGCAGAAACGTCGTGTAGCAATAAAGATGCGGACAACCGCCCGAATGATGTAAATAGTGTAAAAAGACAATAAGGTAATTTATGACGTTATTGTCCTTATTTTGTGAGAAAGTATAAGGTTTATGCTTTCAGACAAACCATAAATCTTAATTTTAATTCTAAAATGGCGAATGAATGGTAATAGCAATGGTAATATTATCCGCTTCCCTATAAGAAAGTATTTAGCATTTATTGACAGAGCAGGCAGTACTAATTTCGGTTGAAATTTATAAAATATTTCTCTTAAAACAATTTTTCAGGAAAATAGGTTTCTCAAATCCAGTAGCTGTTATCACTCTGAGTCCAAGTACACACTGCTCGGTCCGTACGGACGACAGCCTAGTGGATTCAAGCGGTGGTTCGTAAATTTGGTGGAATAATTATTGTGGGTTCAATCCCTGGGCCGCGAGGTGTGTATTTGGGTCGAATGGAAATAGGGCGAGCAATAACTGAGCAGGACTAAAAATAAGAACCGGGGATTTCTAGACATAGGTAGCGGAACGAGAACAGTCTACCCTCGTAGATTAAACAAAGGGTTCAGTTCAGGATTTCCTGTATGTTACCGGGATATATACACCTGATGAATCCAATTGGGAATAACCGAAACGTTGTGATAACAACAACAATGACAATAGTTCGAATATAAATAGTGTAAATAACAAATCTATTTAATATAAATGGGGTGCTTTTGGCAATTAGCTTATGGGATTATCCGACGTTTGGTAAAGGTTTTCTGCTAACGACCGCTAGACGGCGCATTGCCAAAGAAATATATTAGAAAAGAGCGCAAAGTTTCCCTTTCATTCATTCTTCTCTTTTAACCAAAGGAAGGTGTGTCTCGTTCCCTCGTAGTGAATTTTTCAGTCTCCGGTGGACCACAGGTCGCATTGAGTACAAGTCAGAAAGTACACAGCATACAATGCCCTAACTTTACTTGATTGCACACATCTAACAATTCTGTCAAACCAATAATGTAGTCGTCTTAAAATGTAAGTCTTCCACAATTTTTCATATAAACTTTGCTCAATACACTTACGAAAAAAAAGGACATCTCTACATTCATTCACTTTTTTTTCTATTCTTTCGTTTTAGATTTCATTCAGGCAATAAAATAAATTGGTTTTAATTGTAAATAAATGTTTGTGCCTTAATTTTATTACTTTGTTGTTTGAACAAACTTTAATGTGTCCACTATCAACTAATATTACTGCTTTAACTCTCTCACTAAATATATCTCTTCAACAATTGGGTCGTACGGCTATGTCCCGTAAAACACCGGTTCCCGTACGATCACCGAAGTTAAGCAACGTTGAGCTTGGTCAGTACCTAGATGGATGACCGCTTGGGAATACCAGGTGCTGTAAGCTTGGATGTGCGGGTGGTATAATGGATATTATAATGGATAATGACACGAAATTGTTAATCGGAGAGCCGAGTTCTAATTCCAGATGGGTTCGTTATATTCACTTACGCGCAAATACCTTTGGGAAAGGTATGAATCTATCTCTTCTCCACTCCTCCAGCTAATTAGTTAATTACTAAGATTTGTATTACTAAATCATTATTATCTCAAAAAAATTCTTACGATCTAAAAATATTTTCTGGCTTTAAATAATCTGCAAAGGGTTGATAATCTGTAAAAAAACGAATCCATCAAAAGCAATATTTAACAATTGGTAATCTTACTAGAATCCAGTAACGGTTCAACAGTCAGCAAGTAGTGAATCAAGTGCCTGCGAATATTTTTTAGAAAGCTTTTTGTGATTGAATTAATCAAAATAAATTATGTTATTGTCATGCAAAAGTTTTTTTTAGAAAAGGCTTTTAGAGAAATTATCATCGACTAGTACCATCTACGACTGACGCAACTAAATTGAGACAAAAAGATGCTTGTGATCGGGTAGAAATAGACAATCGCTTGCAATATATGTCTTGTGTCTTAAAGGGGCGCAATGCGAGCATCTGTAAGATTCTGGATTAACTTTAAGAGTTTCTCTACTGTGAATCGTGAGTGTGTATAGTTTAAATAGATTTAGTTTAATAAATTTGTAAAACTATTTCTTTTGTAATCTCCCTGTATTTTAAGCTAGTCAAATCTCATGGCTAGGAATCCGGGGCGATAAACACATTTGCACAGAATCGAACGAATGAAAAGCGACAACATTACTGCTCGACTTGTTTTGGACAGTAAAAAAATAATGCCAGATTTTTTCATAAAGACTTCTTAATGTTCTCATAATTTCCAATGTAAAACAAAGTCGAGTTGATTAAAATTATCTTGTATTAAGTCATAAGAGAATAAAACAACTGTAATAATACAAAAAAGCACAAAGAAAATAGATGAATATATTAACCCACAAAAGCAGAGAAAAACAAAAAAGAAAGAAGAATAAGTGAATGATGCTCTGTTCGCACGAAAAATAAGTAGAAACGATGGTTTCAGGAAGCGACAGCGACAAAAAAAGTTCATATCAAAGAAATGCAAAAATGTTTCGTATATAACAACTTGCTTTCTTTTAATAATGAAAAACTTCACCAGGACACGAATCATCTTTGAGAAGATCCAACTGATTGTTTCTCATTTAGTCAATTAAAAGTAAGGGATTTCGAGATTTATTTGCAACAGAAATATATCTGGTCAAATAAAACCGTAAATGATAACCCAACATGGGAGACCATGAGTAAAAGTCACGTCACCAGATTAAAACATTTTCAATAATGGCAAATGCAGAATGAGAAATCATGTTTTGTGGATATCTAGGATCTAAGCTGGTAACAAATGTAGATATGATCGGGTAGAAGTAACATACTTTTGGGAACTGTACAAACCCCTTTATTATTACATTATTTATAAACGGACTAATGTCATCATCTTTGGCATGATGATCACAACGTTTCGATCATTGACCTCTTCGGACTTTTTCAGTTCTTCAGATGTGTGTCGATCCGAATGACAAATCTTTTAATCCTCTAGGTTACAATAGGTTAGAGGATTAATGCGTTGGTTCTGGAAATTGACTGTATTGTAAGTGTGAGTTCAATCCTTGGGCAGGGTAGTACAGTTGAAACAGGGCTAGCAATAACTTCTAAAAAAAAAAGACAAGACTTTATATACCTAGATATGGACAACAGAAAGAAGAACAATTTGCCTCATAGATTAAATAAAGTGTTCAGCTCGAAATTCTCTGAAGGTTGCCTGTATTGATAGACATTTGGAGAAGGTCAGAGGGCACAAGAACCGAAACGGATAATGACAACAAAGATAAGGATTATAAATAATGTTAGCTCAACATCCTAGAAATTTAGACATACAAGACTGAATAAATTAACAAATCTGATTGGTTCTAATGCAGGTTAAACTCACAAAATAAAATCTGAAATGACAAAAAAAACAAAAAAAAACGAAAATGGATATAAAACTTTGATAATTCCGCTAAGATTGCTTTCTTCCTACATGACTCACAAATTTTAGCATAAATGATAAGTAAATAAATATTTATTTTTGGTTATATATGGTCGGGGTGAGGGTTGGGAGCGAACTCCGCAAAATTACCACGACCTTCGAAACTATTTCATTATGTATAAATAGAACTATTAATAAAAAAGCATACTAATATAACTCATAGATAATAGTCAAATGTGTAATTTACTAAATGTGGCTTCTATTATTTTTATTACAGCCGCAAAACCACAACAAAATCCTGCGCAGTTCTTAATCAAAAAAAGAAAAAACATGGATATCTTTGCTAACTTCTCCTTGACGGCAGCTTGAAGCTATATTGATGGGGGGGGGTCTTTTTGAGGGCCTGCTTCAACCTTCACCACATGGAGTAGTCTAGCGTTTTCAGGTCTGTTAGCTTGTCAGAACTTCTACAATTCCTTGACTGTGGCTGAGAAAACCGCACTGGGTTCGCACACGGAAGGTGGACTAGAGACATAGCAAAACATGGTACCGTAGGAACGTGTATTAGGCATTAGACTCCACCCTTCTTCCAAGATTATTGAAGAACTCTGCTATTTTTCTCGAAAGAGATCACAGCACTAAAGACCATCTTATCAACCTTTTGAAGATTATTTCAAGCGAGAAAATAATTTTAAATTGTGAGAATATTATGGAGATGATAATGATTTTCTGATACAAGTCCAAGTATTTAACCCATAACTGGGAGGCAAAGAGATGAATGTATATCTTTCACAAGGGTATTTGTGCTTGAATATAACGAACCCAAATGGAAATGGAACTCGGCTCCCTGATTTATACTTCCGAGCCGTTATCCACTACACCACCCGCACATCTAAGCTTACAGCACCTGGCATTCCCAAGCGATTATCCATCTAGGTAGTTATCAGGCGTTTGGTTCTGAATTTACCCATGGCATCAAGTATTGATCTCAGGAGGTACCGCTTATTTCGGTTAATATCAATCTCAGTTGTGAATAATTTCTAATCAGAGAATATTTTAACTCTGGGTATATTATTCTTGAGGTAACTGGGCATTTTCATGTACCTTTCCAGAATCTTGGCCTTTCTGGATATCTTGGTATTCTAGTGTATGATTTAATGCCTAGATCGTCATGGGCGATCGTTCTGGCGGTCTTTCAGTTTAGCTTAGCAGCTATCGTACACGTGGATATTGTTGGCTCCTATGTATTTTGTTTTACCTTGAGTCGTTAATGACGTGCCAATTGCGCTTCTTATTCGTCTCACCACCGTCTGGCTTTTCATGGATGCTATTGCCCATGTCTATGCTCCTCCTGGCGTTGTAGACAGTACACAAAAACAGATAAACTATGTTGGTGATTAACTGAGTGTCGATTTGTGTACGACCCATGTATTATGATCATTGTCCTGCTGTGAAGTCATTTTCCATAATATTTGTTGAAAAGAGGTGTTTATTAATATCTGACAGTATAGCCATTGTCATTGCTAGTTTTTTTAAAATCATTTCACCGAAAGTAAGGCGATAATTCTACTAAGACACAAGGGGTTACTGAGCGTGAAAGCATCTGAGAAAAACTACTGTTAAGGAGAGAGATCCATAAAAGAATAGGAAATAAGGTCACAGTAGATAACGATTGACATTGTATTTAAATTTTTGAAGACCAACGTTGATTGGAAAGGAATAAACAGGAAAGGAGTTCAACAAACGAGAAGTGCGAGAGAAGAAACTGTTAGCGGAGAACTTACGGTTGCATCTGCAATTTCAACTGTAAAATGATGAGCCAAAGCTACCAATCTATTATTGCGCTTAAATTCGTAATGTCGTGGTAACAAAGAGGAAAGCTAATTAGAACAATTAGCATGAACATATTTATAGAAAGGGAACAAATTTGGTCAGGTCAGATCTGATAACTTTGCATATTCATCTTTGGATTTTATCAAGAATCTCTAACATAAGCACCAGACCAGATATGACAGTAATATCAATGCATGAACGAATGGTAAACTTATACATGCGTAAAATCAATTCTGGAGAGCAAGATTATCTAGCTATTCAGAATAAACCAACTACCTTAGCAGCAGTTATTGATTCAATACAATCGTACCACTTCATGTCAGAGGAAAACGCTAGCCTAAGAAGGTGCAATGAGTCACACACCTGGAAAAAAACGCTGTCAAAGACGATTAAAAGGGATCAGTTTCGTTTTGGAGGCATTAAAATTGAAACAAAATCATTTCTTTCTCTAGTTAACAAAAGCTTAAAGGTCATTTTTGAGATCAGTTTCCAATTTGATCTTATCAAACCCATCAGATTTACGATTACGGCAGGAGTAAATAGTTGTGTCATCAGCAGAGATAAGAAATCATTTCTTTCTCTAGTTAACAAAATATTAAAGGTCATTTTTGAGATCAGTTTCCAATTTGATCTTATCGAACCCATCAGATTTACGATTACGGCAGGAGTAAATAGTTGTGTCATCAGCAGAGATAAAAAATCATTTCTTTCTCTAGTTAACAAAAGATTAAAGGTCATTTTTGAGATCAGTTTCCAATTTGATCTTATCGAACCCATCAGATTTACGATTACGGCAGGAGTAAATAGTTGTGTCATCAGCAGAGATAAAAAATCATTTCTTTCTCTAGTTAACAAAATATTAAAGGTCATTTTTTAGATCAGTTTCCAATTTGATCTTATCGAACCCATCAGATTTACGATTACGGCAGGAGTAAATAGTTGTGTCATCAGCAGAGATAAAAAATCATTTCTTTCTCTAGTTAACAAAAGATTAAAGGTCATTTTTGAGATCAGTTTCCAATTTGATCTTATCGAACCCATCAGATTTACGATTACGGCAGGAGTAAATAGTTGTGTCATCAGCAGAGATAAAAAAATCATTTCTTTCTCTAGTTAACTGAAGATTAAAGGTCATTTTTGAGATCAGTTTCCAATTTGATCTTATCGAACCCATCAGATTTACGATTACGGCAGGAGTAAATAGTTGTGTCATCAGCAGAGATAAAAAAATCATTTCTTTCTCTAGTTAACAAAAGATTAAAGGTCATTTTTGAGATCAGTTTCCAATTTGATCTTATCGAACCCATCAGATTTACGATTACGGCAGGAGTAAATAGTTGTGTCATCAGCAGAGATAAAAAATCATTTCTTTCTCTAGTTAACAAAAGATTAAAGGTCATTTTTGAGATCAGTTTCCAATTTGATCTTATCGAACCCATCAGATTTACGATTACGGCAGGAGTAAATAGTTGTGTCATCAGCAGAGATAAAAAATCATTTCTTTCTCTAGTTAACAAAAGATTAAAGGTCATTTTTGAGATCAGTTTCAAATTTGATCTTATCGAACCCATCAGATTTACGTTTACGGCAGGAGTAAATAGTTGTGTCATCAGCAGAGATAAAAAAATCATTTCTTTCTCTAGTTAACTGAAGATTAAAGGTCATTTTTGAGATCAGTTTCCAATTTGATCTTATCGAACCCATCAGATTTACGATCACGGCAGGAGTAAATAGTTGTGTCATCAGCAGAGATAAAAAATCATTTCTTTCTCTAGTTAACAAAAGATTAAAGGTCATTTTTGAGATCAGTTTCCAATTTGATCTTATCGAACCCATCAGATTTACGATTACGGCAGGAGTAAATAGTTGTGTCATCAGCAGAGATAAAAAATCCTTTCTTTCTCTAGTTAACAAAAGATTAAAGGTCATTTTTGAGATCAGTTTCCAATTTGATCTTATCGAACCCATCAGATTTACGATTACGGCAGGAGTAAATAGTTGTGTCATCAGCAGAGATAAAAAATCCTTTCTTTCTCTAGTTAACAAAAGATTAAAGGTCATTTTTGAGATCAGTTTCCAATTTGATCTTATCGAACCCATCAGATTTACGATTACGGCAGGAGTAAATAGTTGTGTCATCAGCAGAGATAAAAAATCATTTCTTTCTCTAGTTAACAAAAGATTAAAGGTCATTTTTGAGATCAGTTTCCAATTTGATCTTATCGAACCCATCAGATTTACGATTACGGCAGGAGTAAATAGTTGTGTCATCAGCAGAGATAAAAAATCCATTCTTTCTCTAGTTAACAAAAGATTAAAGGTCATTTTTGAGATCAGTTTCCAATTTGATCTTATCGAACCCATCAGATTTACGATTACTGCAGGAGTAAATAGTTGTGTCATCAGCAGAGATAAAAAATCATTTCTTTCTCTAGTTAACAAAAGATTAAAGGTCATTTTTGAGATCAGTTTCAAATTTGATCTTATCGAACCCATCAGATTTACGATTACGGCAGGAGTAAATAGTTGTGTCATCAGCAGAGATAAAAAAATCATTTCTTTCTCTAGTTAACTGAAGATTAAAGGTCATTTTTGAGATCAGTTTCCAATTTGATCTTATCGAACCCATCAGATTTACGATCACGGCAGGAGTAAATAGTTGTGTCATCAGCAGAGATAAAAAATCATTTCTTTCTCTAGTTAACAAAAGATTAAAGGTCATTTTTGAGATCAGTTTCCAATTTGATCTTATCGAACCCATCAGATTTACGATTACGGCAGGAGTAAATAGTTGTGTCATCAGCAGAGATAAAAAATCCTTTCTTTCTCTAGTTAACAAAAGATTAAAGGTCATTTTTGAGATCAGTTTCCAATTTGATCTTATCGAACCCATCAGATTTACGATTACGGCAGGAGTAAATAGTTGTGTCATCAGCAGAGATAAAAAATCCTTTCTTTCTCTAGTTAACAAAAGATTAAAGGTCATTTTTGAGATCAGTTTCCAATTTGATCTTATCGAACCCATCAGATTTACGATTACGGCAGGAGTAAATAGTTGTGTCATCAGCAGAGATAAAAAATCATTTCTTTCTCTAGTTAACAAAAGATTAAAGGTCATTTTTGAGATCAGTTTCCAATTTGATCTTATCGAACCCATCAGATTTACGATTACGGCAGGAGTAAATAGTTGTGTCATCAGCAGAGATAAAAAATCCTTTCTTTCTCTAGTTAACAAAAGATTAAAGGTCATTTTTGAGATCAGTTTCCAATTTGATCTTATCGAACCCATCAGATTTACGATTACTGCAGGAGTAAATAGTTGTGTCATCAGCAGAGATAAAAAATCATTTCTTTCTCTAGTTAACAAAAGATTAAAGGTCATTTTTGAGATCAGTTTCCAATTTGATCTTATCGAACCCATCAGATTTACGATTACGGCAGGAGTAAATAGTTGTGTCATCAGCAGAGATAAAAAATCCTTTCTTTCTCTAGTTAACAAAAGATTAAAGGTCATTTTTGAGATCAGTTTCCAATTTGATCTTATCGAACCCATCAGATTTACGATTACGGCAGGAGTAAATAGTTGTGTCATCAGCAGAGATAAAAAATCCTTTCTTTCTCTAGTTAACAAAAGATTAAAGGTCATTTTTGAGATCAGTTTCCAATTTGATCTTGTCGAACCCATCAGATTTACGATTACGGCAGGAGTAAATAGTTGTGTCATCAGCAGAGATAAAAAATCATTTCTTTCTCTAGTTAACAAAAGATTAAAGGTCATTTTTGAGATCAGTTTCCAATTTGATCTTATCGAACCCATCAGATTTACGATTACGGCAGGAGTAAATAGTTGTGTCATCAGCAGAGATAAAAAATTCTTTCTTTCTCTAGTTAACAAAAGATTAAAGGTCATTTTTGAGATCAGTTTCCAATTTGATCTTATCGAACCCATCAGATTTACGATTACGGCAGGAGTAAATAGTTGTGTCATCAGCAGAGATAAAAAATCATTTCTTTCTCTAGTTAACAAAAGATTAAAGGTCATTTTTGAGATCAGTTTCCAATTTGATCTTATCGAACCCATCAGATTTACGATTACGGCAGGAGTAAATAGTTGTGTCATCAGCAGAGATAAAAAATCATTTCTTTCTCTAGTTAACAAAAGATTAAAGGTCATTTTTGAGATCAGTTTCCAATTTGATCTTATCGAACCCATCAGATTTACGATTACGGCAGGAGTAAATAGTTGTGTCATCAACAGAGATAAAAAATCATTTCTTTCTCTAGTTAACAAAAGATTAAAGGTCATTTTTGAGATCAGTTTCCAATTTGATCTTATCGAACCCATCAGATTTACGATTACGGCAGGAGTAAATAGTTGTGTCATCAGCAGAGATAAAAAATCATTTCTTTCTCTAGTTAACAAAAGATTAAAGGTCATTTTTGAGATCAGTTTCCAATTTGATCTTATCGAACCCATCAGATTTACGATTACGGCAGGAGTAAATAGTTGTGTCATCAACAGAGATAAAAAATCATTTCTTTCTCTAGTTAACAAAAGATTAAAGGTCATTTTTGAGATCAGTTTCCAATTTGATCTTATCGAACCCATCAGATTTACGATTACGGCAGGAGTAAATAGTTGTGTCATCAGCAGAGATAAAAAATCATTTCTTTCTCTAGTTAACAAAATATTAAAGGTCATTTTTGAGATCAGTTTCCAATTTGATCTTATCGAACCCATCAGATTTACGATTACGGCAGGAGTAAATAGTTGTGTCATCAGCAGAGATAAAAAATCATTTCTTTCTCTAGTTAACAAAAGATTAAAGGTCATTTTTGAGATCAGTTTCCAATTTGATCTTATCGAACCCATCAGATTTACGATTACGGCAGGAGTAAATAGTTGTGTCATCAGCAGAGATAAAAAAATCATTTCTTTCTCTAGTTAACTGAAGATTAAAGGTCATTTTTGAGATCAGTTTCCAATTTGATCTTATCGAACCCATCAGATTTAAGATTACGGCAGGAGTAAATAGTTGTGTCATCAGCAGAGATAAAAAAATCATTTCTTTCTCTAGTTAACAAAAGATTAAAGGTCATTTTTGAGATCAGTTTCCAATTTGATCTTATCGAACCCATCAGATTTACGATTACGGCAGGAGTAAATAGTTGTGTCATCAGCAGAGATAAAAAATCATTTCTTTCTCTAGTTAACAAAAGATTAAAGGTCATTTTTGAGATCAGTTTCCAATTTGATCTTATCGAACCCATCAGATTTACGATTACGGCAGGAGTAAATAGTTGTGTCATCAGCAGAGATAAAAAATCATTTCTTTCTCTAGTTAACAAAAGATTAAAGGTCATTTTTGAGATCAGTTTCCAATTTGATCTTATCGAACCCATCAGATTTACGATTACGGCAGGAGTAAATAGTTGTGTCATCAGCAGAGATAAAAAATCATTTGTTTCTCTAGTTAACAAAAGATTAAAGGTCATTTTTGAGATCAGTTTCCAATTTGATCTTATCGAACCCATCAGATTTACGATTACGGCAGGAGTAAATAGTTGTGTCATCAGCAGAGATAAAAAATCATTTCTTTCTCTAGTTAACAAAAGATTAAAGGTCATTTTTGAGATCAGTTTCCAATTTGATCTTATCGAACCCATCAGATTTACGATTACGGCAGGAGTAAATAGTTGTGTCATCAGCAGAGATAAAAAATCATTTCTTTCTCTAGTTAACAAAAGATTAAAGGTCATTTTTGAGATCAGTTTCCAATTTGATCTTATCGAACCCATCAGATTTACGATTACGGCAGGAGTAAATAGTTGTGTCATCAGCAGAGATAAAAAATCATTTCTTTCTCTAGTTAACAAAAGATTAAAGGTCATTTTTGAGATCAGTTTCCAATTTGATCTTATCGAACCCATCAGATTTACGATTACGGCAGGAGTAAATAGTTGTGTCATCAGCAGAGATAAAAAATCATTTCTTTCTCTAGTTAACAAAAGATTAAAGGTCATTTTTGAGATCAGTTTCCAATTTGATCTTATCGAACCCATCAGATTTACGATTACGGCAGGAGTAAATAGTTGTGTCATCAGCAGAGATAAAAAATCATTTCTTTCTCTAGTTAACAAAAGATTAAAGGTCATTTTTTAGATCAGTTTCCAATTTGATCTTATCGAACCCATCAGATTTACGATTACGGCAGGAGTAAATAGTTGTGTCATCAGCAGAGATAAAAAAATCATTTCTTTCTCTAGTTAACAAAAGATTTAAGGTCATTTTTGAGATCAGTTTCCAATTTGATCTTATCGAACCCATCAGATTTACGATTACGGCAGGAGTAAATAGTTGTGTCATCAGCAGAGATAAAAAATCATTTCTTTCTCTAGTTAACAAAAGATTAAAGGTCATTTTTGAGATCAGTTTCCAATTTGATCTTATCGAACCCATCAGATTTACGATTACGGCAGGAGTAAATAGTTGTGTCATCAGCAGAGATAAAAAATCATTTCTTTCTCTAGTTAACAAAAGATTAAAGGTCATTTTTGAGATCAGTTTCCAATTTGATCTTATCGAACCCATCAGATTTACGATTACGGCAGGAGTAAATAGTTGTGTCATCAGCAGAGATAAAAAATCATTTCTTTCTCTAGTTAACAAAAGATTAAAGGTCATTTTTGAGATCAGTTTCCAATTTGATCTTATCGAACCCATCAGATTTACGATTACGGCAGGAGTAAATAGTTGTGTCATCAACAGAGATAAAAAATCATTTCTTTCTCTAGTTAACAAAAGATTAAAGGTCATTTTTGAGATCAGTTTCCAATTTGATCTTATCGAACCCATCAGATTTACGATTACGGCAGGAGTAAATAGTTGTGTCATCAGCAGAGATAAAAAATCATTTCTTTCTCTAGTTAACAAAAGATTAAAGGTCATTTTTGAGATCAGTTTCCAATTTGATCTTATCGAACCCATCAGATTTACGATTACGGCAGGAGTAAATAGTTGTGTCATCAGCAGAGATAAAAAATCATTTCTTTCTCTAGTTAACAAAAGATTAAAGGTCATTTTTGAGATCAGTTTCCAATTTGATCTTATCGAACCCATCAGATTTACGATTACGGCAGGAGTAAATAGTTGTGTCATCAGCAGAGATAAAAAATGATTTCTTTCTCTAGTTAACAAAAGATTAAAGGTCATTTTTGAGATCAGTTTCCAATTTGATCTTATCGAACCCATCAGATTTACGATTACGGCAGGAGTAAATAGTTGTGTCATCAGCAGAGATAAAAAATCATTTCTTTCTCTAGTTAACAAAAGATTAAAGGTCATTTTTGAGATCAGTTTCCAATTTGATCTTATCGAACCCATCAGATTTACGATTACGGCAGGAGTAAATAGTTGTGTCATCAGCAGAGATAAAAAATCCTTTCATTCTCTAGTTAACAAAAGATTGAAGGTCATTTTTGAGATCAGTTTACAATTTGATCTTATCGAACCCATCAGATTTACGATTACTGCAGGAGTAAATAGTTGTGTCATCAGCAGAGATAAAAAATCATTTCTTTCTCTAGTTAACAAAAGATTAAAGGTCATTTTTGAGATCAGTTTCCAATTTGATCTTATCGAACCCATCAGATTTACGATTACGGCAGGAGTAAATAGTTGTGTCATCAGCAGAGATAAAAAAATCATTTCTTTCTCTAGTTAACTGAAGATTAAAGGTCATTTTTGAGATCAGTTTCCAATTTGATCTTATCGAACCCATCAGATTTACGATTACGGCAGGAGTAAATAGTTGTGTCATCAGCAGAGATAAAAAAATCATTTCTTTCTCTAGTTAACAAAAGATTAAAGGTCATTTTTGAGATCAGTTTCCAATTTGATCTTATCGAACCCATCAGATTTACGATTACGGCAGGAGTAAATAGTTGTGTCATCAGCAGAGATAAAAAATCATTTCTTTCTCTAGTTAACAAAAGATTAAAGGTCATTTTTGAGATCAGTTTCCAATTTGATCTTATCGAACCCATCAGATTTACGATTACGGCAGGAGTAAATAGTTGTGTCATCAGCAGAGATAAAAAATCATTTCTTTCTCTAGTTAACAAAAGATTAAAGGTCATTTTTGAGATCAGTTTCCAATTTGATCTTATCGAACCCATCAGATTTACGATTACGGCAGGAGTAAATAGTTGTGTCATCAGCAGAGATAAAAAATCCTTTCTTTCTCTAGTTAACAAAAGATTAAAGGTCATTTTTGAGATCAGTTTCCAATTTGATCTTATCGAACCCATCAGATTTACGATTACTGCAGGAGTAAATAGTTGTGTCATCAGCAGAGATAAAAAATCATTTCTTTCTCTAGTTAACAAAAGATTAAAGGTCATTTTTGAGATCAGTTTCCAATTTGATCTTATCGAACCCATCAGATTTACGATTACGGCAGGAGTAAATAGTTGTGTCATCAGCAGAGATAAAAAATCATTTCTTTCTCTAGTTAACAAAAGATTAAAGGTCATTTTTGAGATCAGTTTCCAATTTGATCTTATCGAACCCATCAGATTTACGATTACGGCAGGAGTAAATAGTTGTGTCATCAGCAGAGATAAAAAATCATTTCTTTCTCTAGTTAACAAAAGATTAAAGGTCATTTTTGAGATCAGTTTCCAATTTGATCTTATCGAACCCATCAGATTTACGATTACGGCAGGAGTAAATAGTTGTGTCATCAGCAGAGATAAAAAATCATTTCTTTCTCTAGTTAACAAAAGATTAAAGGTCATTTTTGAGATCAGTTTCCAATTTGATCTTATCGAACCCATCAGATTTACGATTACGGCAGGAGTAAATAGTTGTGTCATCAGCAGAGATAAAAAAATCATTTCTTTCTCTAGTTAACAAAAGATTAAAGGTCATTTTTGAGATCAGTTTCCAATTTGATCTTATCGAACCCATCAGATTTACGATTACGGCAGGAGTAAATAGTTGTGTCATCAGCAGAGATAAAAAATCATTTCTTTCTCTAGTTAACAAAAGATTAAAGGTCATTTTTGAGATCAGTTTCCAATTTGATCTTATCGAACCCATCAGATTTACGATTACGGCAGGAGTAAATAGTTGTGTCATCAGCAGAGATAAAAAATCATTTCTTTCTCTAGTTAACAAAAGATTAAAGGTCATTTCTGAGATCAGTTTCCAATTTGATCTTATCGAACCCATCAGATTTACGATTACGGCAGGAGTAAATAGTTGTGTCATCAGCAGAGATAAAAAATCATTTCTTTCTCTAGTTAACAAAAGATTAAAGGTCATTTTTGAGATCAGTTTCCAATTTGATCTTATCGAACCCATCAGATTTACGATTACGGCAGGAGTAAATAGTTGTGTCATCAGCAGAGATAAAAAATCATTTCTTTCTCTAGTTAACAAAAGATTAAAGGTCATTTCTGAGATCAGTTTTCAATTTGATCTTATCGAACCCCTCAGATTTACGATTACGGCAGGAGTAAATAGTTGTGTCATCAGCAGAGATAAAAAATCATTTCTTTCTCTAGTTAACAAAAGATTAAAGGTCATTTCTGAGATCAGTTTCCAATTTGATCTTATCGAACCCATCAGATTTACGATTACGGCAGGAGTAAATAGTTGTGTCATCAGCAGAGATAAAAAATCCTTTCTTTCTCTAGTTAAGAAAAGATTAAAGGTCATTTCTGAGATCAGTTTCCAATTTGATCTTATCGAACCCATCAGATTTACGATTACGGCAGGTGTAAATAGTTGTGTCATCAGCAGAGATATAAAGAAATCAAGAACTGGTGACATCAGGTAGGTTGATGATGAAAATTAGGAAGAACGTCACTTCAATGACAGAGCCTTATTAACGCGTATTAATGTAAAAAGATCTAGAAGAGTGGGCGTTTAAGACAACAATTTGACAAGAAAGATTGAATCCAATCAAAAATTCTTCCAGAAATACCATAACCTTTGAACTTGTAAATAAAAGCATCATATCAAACACTGTCAAAGGTCTTCGAGACAACCACGGCAACAACTCGAGCTTCACCATTCTTATCCGAATCTTGCCAGAATCTTTTAACAATAGCCGTTAATACATCAGAAGATGACCTAGGGAAGCGAAAGCCCTGTTGCTTGTCTGAAAGAAGGTTAAATTTGAAACAAAATTTCTTTTATAAAATAACTTTTTATCATTAGGGTCACGTAATTGAAATTATAAATTTGCAGACATAGCCGAATGGTTAGAAAACGGGTCTGCCGACTGCAAGTTCCAGGAATTGGTCAATGATGGATGCATTTACCGAAGCGTGACCA
Source organism: Acanthosepion esculentum (assembly GCA_964036315.1). Classification (NCBI taxonomy): domain Eukaryota; kingdom Metazoa; phylum Mollusca; class Cephalopoda; order Sepiida; family Sepiidae; genus Acanthosepion; species Acanthosepion esculentum. The sequence goes on along the minus strand of OZ038506.1, from coordinate 93,305,432 downwards.
CTAAGACACAAGGGGTTACTGACTGTGAAAGAAGAAACAAAACATTATTAAGGATCAAGAACAATAGAAGAGTGACCAAGAAGACTGCAGATAATGATTGACATTGCATTTAAATTTTTGAAGATGGTTGACTGGTAAGCAAGGAACCGGAAGAGAGTTCCACATGCGAGAAGTGTGAAAAAAGGAACTGTTAGCATAGAACTTACGGTTACATCTAGCCAATTCAACTATAAACTGATCATTTTATCAATCTAGTACTGTGCTTAAATTCATAAAGTTTAGGTACCACCATCGGGGAAAATTCATCAGAACAATTGCCATGGAAGCTTTCAGAGAAAAGGCACCGCGAAACTATATTACGGCGGTGGGAAAGTGACTGAAGTTGAGATGTCAGGTTAGAACCAATAACATTGCGTACTTTTACTTTATCAAGAATCTGTAAATATATAGTAGTATCACCAGACCATATGTGGCAGCAATATTCAAATTATGTTCGAATTGTAGACATAAATATCTAGGATATATACTGGAGAGAAAGATTATCTAACACGACACAGCGAATCAGCTTTCGTAGTAGCAAATCTAGCAATTTTTGATTAAATATAATCTTTAAATTTCACGTAAGCGGAAAAGAATGTAATTTCTTTTTGGAACCGTTAAAATTAACAAACCATTCCTTGCTCCAGTTAACAGCAGATTGTAGGTAATTTTTGATCAGGTGCCAATTTTACCTCATCGGGCTAACCAGAATTACTAATTACTATTTTTATTTCTTTACAGACAGTTGACTTGACAAATCCACGCTCAAATCATCTACTTTGTCTTCATCTAGTTTTTCAAATGATTTTCCATATTTTCTATGGATCTGTGTAGATGTACATGATAATATTGGTGAGATTTTTAAGGTTAAAGCTTCTCCGGAAAAGACTAATGTTAAACTAGCGTCGATGGGTCAATTTTGAAATATGCTATTAGCACTGAAGGTCAATTTCTTAACTTGGTGCCTCTGTTTCAATCTGCTAACCCAAATAGTGGCTCGTGCAAGATATAATTGTCCGCGTTTGTTTTTCAATTAACAAATATCTTAAAAAGACAGTATGAGGAAGATAATTCGTTGGACATACATCAATGACCGGTTACAAGATTTCATCTTATAACTTGAAAAATATTTGTATAAGTCAATTCTAAAAGTACTTTTGATGCCTATAATCTTCCATAATATTCAAACGCAGCTGGGAATTTCAACAGTTGTTTTTTTTAAATTTTAAATATAGAATCCACGAATGCTTTTCGTTTTAAATGTCATCGCTTCGTGACAATTCACTAGAAATTGCGAAGACGTTTATTGCGTGGAGAGCGACTTTAAAGAGAGAAAGAGGAGAGAAAAAGTGGTCCGGAGTAAGAAGAAACGGGAGATCTAGAATTAGGAAGAGGATGCAAGAAAATAGAACAGTAGTGATAGTGCTTGTGGGAGGGGGTGTCAAAAAGCGAAAACAAGAGAATGAAATAAGGAAACAAAGGGAGAGATGAGGAATAGATAAGTACCAAACGACGTGAAAGTCACTGAAAGAGATTGAGCGATGCGGGAGACATTGAAGAACGTTTAAAGACTCAAAAAACACGGGGTGGGGGAGTCAGAGACGCCAAATAAACGAAATATGGAAAGATAAAGACTTAAAGGAAAGAGATAATTCGAAAATTATTTTATTTTTTACGTATCAAGGTTTAAATTTACCTTTGCAAATTTTTTTCCTAGAAGTTTCTAGAAAGCATCTTTTCATTTTAGAGTTTTGCATGTATTGTGTATTTATTCCTCAAGATTGTTAATCATTCGCGACTACCTTTAGTTTCTAAAATCTTTATTATAAAAGAACAGCCGATTCTTTGCCCGTTGCACACCATTTGCTTTCGACTTTGCATTTGTTTGTGCCATTAATGTACACACACACACACACACAGATATATATATATATACATATATATATATATATATATATATATATATATATATATACACAATTCCACTGAGTTTGAAATAAGACACTGGAATAATACATTTCCATCTCAACCAGTCTAGAAAACCCCTATCCTAGCCTGAGCATTAAAATCATAAAATCAGATAAAACAAATAATTTTTGAAACCCTAAAAAATAAGAGAATTCGAAGATTTTATTGAACTTCTCGGGAATTATTCGGTAAAAAATAAAATGAATTTTTAATTTTTAAAAAATTTTCTGGAAATATTTTTAGGACAGTCATTGAATTAAAATACACACACGCACATGCAAACGTACATAAACGCACAATATGAACGGAATTGATATAGCTATTTGTGTCGCGATGGCTAATTTCCCTTTCTGCCTGGCAACAACCCTGGTTAACTGTAAAAGAGTATAAGCCAAAAAGTATGATCCTTTGAAGCCATTTTTATGACTCCTTTTGTATTCAACTTAATGTATTTTCTACTAAATGTAGTTTTTTTCCAAATGGACAGACAATTTAAGCACCTTTTAATTGCTCTTGTTCCTAAGAGCACGATGACCCAGGGTGGTAGCATCTGTTAGGGCTCCAGCTATGGGCAAATAGTGAACCCCCAAACAAAAACAAAAAACTATGAAAGTATAAAAATGCATTTTTATATAAAAATACTACCGATAATTCCTATTTATAGTAAAATGACCAACAATACATTTTATCTGTAGTTGAAGGCATACAATTGCGTTCAAAATATATTTAATTGAAGGCATACAATTGCGTTCAAAACATTTAGATTTCGGCATTAACCCATATGCCGCTAAACAAAATCAACCAACCAACAATTTAGACTTGAAATTTGATCATCAGCGAAGCGACGCAGATTGAACTTGTATTTTCAAGATTAAAAGAATAAAACTGGATTAACAGGACATTTAATAAAGTAAGTAAACAAGATGGGATGCAGTGAAATGGCGTAACTTTCATTGGAACCTCTAAAAATATTTTCGGAAGTAAAATAAGTTAAATTTACAAATAATTCTGATGCAAATAGTCTACCTTTATTGACTGATGTCTGTGGGTGTTATGAGTACTGTGCCACATGCAAACACACGCATTGGAATTCTGAGAGTCGAGTTCAATTTCCGGTCGAGTTCGTTATATTCACTTATGCGCGAATTCCTTTGGGAATGGCATGAACCCACCTATTCTCCGCCAGCCATGGGTTTATTAATAGGATTTGTATCAGTAAATCATTATAATCTTTAAAAAATTATTACAATTTAAAATATTTTCTGGTTTTAAATAACCTGTAAAAGGTCGATGAACTGTAAAAAACAAAAAAAAAAAATAAAAAAAACAAACAAATGAATGAATCAATCTAACAGCTATGCTTGCAAATTCATAGTACAGTCACGTGTCCCTAATGATAAAAAAGTTCTTTTCCTTCTTTACTAAAAGAAAGTTTGTTTCAATTTGGGATTTTGCAGTTTCAAATTAGTCTCCTCTATTTATCCCAACGTAATTTTTGTTTGTTAGAGAGTTGATTATTTTTCAACAGTAGTAGAAATCAGTGTTCGAGTTCCTCTAAAAGCTAATATTTTGTATATTGGGAGACAAGGCAGGTGTTCCTTTCAATCATGATATGTCCTGTTAACACAAGTTATTTTACTCCATTTGGATTTTCTGTCAAACCCCACTTTGTAACTTTCAACAAAGAGGGCCGAAAGCATCGTTTTTTTTCAAATATTATAGAAGTTGTTTTTCTTTTTTATCGATAACTTTATAGATTGATTTTCTACCGGACTGAAATGTCAGAAAATTGACCTGAAGCGACATTATTTATGTCATTTTACAAGTGGGTCGGTTTGTCCTATGCTGTCTGATTCATTCATCGTTATTCAGCATACTTCATTAAAATGTAAATACAATCATTACAACCAAATTTGATTTCTTTTTTCCCTCATTAAAAAAACACTTTTCAGATTTTATCATAGATTTTCTCCTTTAAAACTATTCATAGAATCACTTCTTAAAGAACAATGCCCGTGCAGGAGGTCACCGCGTACACAGTTAAAGCTTTAGGCGCGATGTTGATGCAAAGTAATGTAAAAATAAAAGAAGAAACTTTTGTTTTCTTTCTGCACAGATCCCCGATAAATTTTTCGTTTGCCACTGACAATGCTTTGTGTGCCGCTTTCACAAGACGTTGGGAGTTAAGTTTGTTATCAGCTGCACGCTTGCAAATGTTAGCCGGACGAATACACAAATCACTTTCTTCTAAACATGGGATGCTTCAAGAGGTGTTCCATGAATTCGGCTTTGTGCCAAGTTGACTTAAATCAAAACGTTCCAAAGGAAAAGGATGATTGTACAGTAGTTAATGTTCTGAACTCGAAAAACATCAAGAATGCGTTCGAGTCTCACTAAGTGCTCAAGAATAGGGCTGGGATTATGGGATTTTATAATAAATAGGCAGATAGAGTGAGAAAATATTGGTGAATAACAAATAAAGGATTAGTAATAGAAATATATTTAATAATCTTATTAATAAATATGTTATATGACAAACTATTAATTTATAAGAGTAAATGTGACTATGGTTTCGATGTCAAATAATAAATGAAGCGGTATTATATGTATATATATATATATTTAAAAGTATTCATTGACGTCGACATCCTGAGGCGACTGTCTATTTCATGCTTAAACGCAATATTCATGTGATAAAGATTGCGTTTAAGTATGAAATAGACTGTCACCACTGGCTGTTGATCTCAATGTCGACTTTTATATATACATACGCACCCTGATATTGAACACTTTAACCCATATATATATATATATATATATATATATATATATATATATATATATATATATCCAAACATATATCGTTAAATATAACAGACAACGGATGTCTGCTTATGAGCCGTTCTAAACTTCGTATAGTGGCTTTAGTTCCTCTCACGTCGTCATTACAAATTTACGACTTGCGTCTACTATTCCGCGACCTTTATCGTCGCATACCAAACTTCTATGTAAACATTACAGGTTGTTATCTTTGATAGTGAACATGTGTGTTGTAATGTCCGTATATAACTACTCTGATGACGGCTCATGTGAGCCGAAAGCTTAGATTGAGGAACAACATAATAAAAATTATCCTAATGTTGGACAGTTTTTGTCTTTATTTTCTCCCGAAACTAAAGCCACTATACGAAGCTTAGAACGGCTCATGATCAAACATAGTAGACTTTCATTGTCTGTTATATTTAACGATACATGTTTGAATAATGATCTGCCGGCCCAATACACTAAATATATAAAACTGTTAAACGGAAATTACTTAAGAGAGCCCGATCATGTACTTCTCTATATGCCCCTTGTTATCTATGCCTTAATGGCAAATTGGAAATCATTAGGTTTATAGATAAGATCTATCTCTTAAATCAAGGAATGAACACACTGTTAATTGTAAGCATAGCTCAGGATATTTTGAATGAAAATGCAAGGTTATTGTAAGTTTATATTATTATTACTTTTATTATTTACTAGTTCTCAAATGTATTTATCTCTATGTTCGTATATATATATATATATATATATATATTCGTGTGTGTGTGTATGTGTGTATATATTTATGTATGTCTATATGTAGGGATATATATATATTTATGTGCATATTTGTATAAATTTGTATAAATTTATGTATGTCTGTATATATGTCTGTATCTGTAGGTGTAATGAATATATATATATATATATATATATATATATATATATATATATATATATATATATGAAATGTGTATGTATATAAAAATAAATAAATATATATATATGCAATTTTATATATATATTATTTATATATTATATATGCTCGGTACTTGTTGGAAAGCGCTCAATATCAGTGATAGAGCTAACATATTTAGTTGGATTGATGTGCGCTTGTTTATTTAATAAATTTAGTATTTCAAGATATTTTAGTGTAATTTTGTTAAATATATCTGTTAAAATGAAATGTCAGTGTTAAAATTCATTTTTGCTTAATTTAGACGACATTTTATCCATCGCACTCTTTATACACTGTATACTCAGACCGATCGAGTGAGAGGTATCATTACGTTACGTCGAAACACTAGTACAATCACCGAAATTAAGCAACGTCGAGCCTGGTCAGTACCTAGATTGTTGACCGCTTGAGAATACTATGTACTGTAAGCTTTGATGCGCGGCTAGTTTAATGGATAACAGTTCGGAAATGAAAATCGAAAAGCCGAGTTCGAATTCCAGTCGGTTTCGTTATCTTCACTTGCGCTCAAATACCCTTGGGTAAAGTATAAATCTACATTTTCTCCCTCAATTATGGGTTAATTAGTAGAACTTGTATTTTAAAAAATCATTATTATCTAAAAAAAAGGCAGTCTAAATATATTTTCTGGCTTTAAATAACCTGCAAAAGATAAAACGAAAAAATGCAATCAATCATCTGTATTGATTAAGGTTTGACTGAAACAAATTTGACCACCCTTGTCAATCTCTGACGGAAACTTCTTGCTGTTTTTTAATAGTAATAGTAATAATAATTGGCTTCTCGTCTTAATTGACTAGAGGCGTTAACAGATACAAGATTAAGATGGGTGACAATAAATATCTCGTTCATTCCCATAAATTTGCTTGTCAAGTGCCTGACCACAACCAGCTGGGCTTGTGTATTCGGGCCTGACACATTGTGCATTTCTGTTCATGAGCGGGAGTAGTGGTGAAGGATTCTGGATGTAGGGAGGGTTCTTTTTATGTTTGTAGGATAAAACAGGCGTTGCGCTTTCGTAGTCATATCTAGATACTTGGGGACAGCTCTAATCGGAGACCCTCTGAGCTGGGGACTGGTTTACTTGACCACAAGGTGTTTCTAACCTTATTTTAAAACCCTAATGATCTATTTACATTTTCAATACAGGTAACGATTGAAACTTCTTTTTTTGTAGTTCCTATTTACCTTAAAACTTCCTTATTGCTCACATGTTCTGCCCACGGTACTCTCAGGATTCTTCGATAGAACCACATCTCTGTTGCCTCAATTCTCTTCTTTATATGTTAAGAGATTGTCCATTATGTACTACCAAAGAAGAGATTAGCTATTGCATATCACCTCAGCACCTTTTCTTTGCTCCTTTGTACATTTTCCTTTATTGTGCTTAGTTTCTGGAAGGCACCTTTTTCGATGCGTCTTTAGATTTCTGTCACGATTTCCGTTATCCGTAAATACATTACCAACTTTTAGGTGCCATGTCCCTTTAGCACATGAGTGATCATGGCTCTCCACACTTCCTATCTTTTGTAATTCTAAGGAGTATTTGTTTCCTTACTCTACCTCCCAGTTCCAGTTCAATCATCCATTTCCCATTGACCCCTAACTCTCAGTATATCGCGCGAGTTTCAAATTTCTCCATTATGTCCCACAAATTTCAACAGTCTATTTCTGATTTTAAGTCTAAATATTTTGTTTTCGGTCTTCTTAAAAATTCTTCGTTGCTCACGTTATGTCTATCGTTTTCTTAGCATCCTTCTATAGAACCGGATTTTTATTGCCTCACGTCTCATCTGTGAGGAAAGTGTTCAGCATTCCCTTCCATATAGGAGGAGTGATTATACGTAGATGTTCAACAATCTTTTCTTTATTTCTAACAAAGTTTTACCGTTCCGTTGTACTTTGCTTAGCTTTGGGCAGGAATCTTCGTATTTCTGTGTCATGTTTTCCATCGTCTTTTATAAAACATCCGAGATAGTTAAATTTCTCTATTTCAGTCATTTTGAGGTAATCCTTCTTAATAACGCGACTATACATTTTATCTTCTTACAATTGATGGTTAGTCGTTTCTTCTCACGTTCCTTTACTACACCGATGCTAATCCTGCTAACAACCATTTATTGTTTTCTTAGAATTGATGCCTAGTCCCGATTTCTTTGACTATATTGTATAGGAGTTCCTGTATTTTTCTTTCTATGGTTGTCATCAGCATAATGTCATTTATGCATCTTATGCTGCTAAGATTGTGTCTATCAATAATAAATCTTGGTAAAAGTTCTAGTTCTCTTTTTATAGTAATGTTCATCCAATACAAGGCCCGAGGGTCCTTCAGGGTAAAGGATGACTGTGTGGTGTTGTATGAGCGCAAGAAAAGACAAGAAGTGAAGTTTATGAGGTTATGCAAGAATGATAACGGTTAACTATAGACTTGAAGAGGTCAAGGTTGTAGTGATTGGGAAAACATCCTGCCTGATGTCTGTTCAAGTAGTTCTTGGGAAGAAGCTGTCCGAGTGGAATTTACTTCTTACTAATAGAATATAAAAGGAATGGTGATGAGTCCCACTCGTGTACGTGTCCTGGTGGGTCCCAGTAGTCAAAGTCCGGGCTTGGTGGGATGTAGAATGTCGCTCGTCAGAATACATACTATGGAAATAACAATAGAACAGCGAGAGACTCGCAATGTTCTGTCTGAGAGAAAGGAGTTGTAGGGGTGAAAATAATTCATCACCTACAACTCCGTGTATACGCATTTTAACTCTCAAGACTCTCCATCCCAGATATGGTAGCAATATACCATTCTTTGGCTGGTTAGTTTTTTTGTAAAGATGAAGTATAGCAGTGGCGGGAGTCAGATATTTACAGGAGAGGTAAAATGAGCCGACCATTTTTCCGGCATATGTAGCGATATATATATAGATCGTATATATGAGTTCCACTTGAGCTCTAGGAGAGAGCTTGAGTCCCAGTAGATGTTCAAGGCAAGGAGCCTCTCAAAGAGAAGACCCATCCATCATGATAGGTGAGAATTTGAGGTCTGTTTGGTGCTGGTGGTTACTATTTTGATTTTGGCCGTATTGGATTTTACAAGTCAATGTCCCCCCCCCCCCCACCATTGAGTCACCTGGGCTAGGTCAGAGGAAAGATGAGCTGTAAGGTTCTGGTATTCCAGATTTTGGGACATGCACCTATAAGTTGTATCTTCCGTATAGATAATCACTAAGTATATTAATGATACTCACTAAGTATATTATAGATACTCACTAAGTATATTATAGATACTCACTAAGTATATTATAGATACTCACTAAGTATATTATAGATACTCACTAAGTATATTATAGATACTCACTAAGTATATTATAGATACTCACTAAGTATATTATAGATACTCACTAAGTATATTATAGATACTCACTAAGTATATTATAGATACTCACTAAGTATATTATAGATACTCACTAAGTATATTATAGATACTCACTAAGTATATTATAGATACTCACTAAGTATATTATAGATACTCACTAAGTATATTATAGATACTCACTAAGTATATTATAGATACTCACTAAGTATATTATAGATACTCACTAAGTATATTATAGATACTCACTAAGTATATTATAGATACTCACTAAGTATATTATAGATACTCACTAAGTATATTATAGATACTCACTAAGTATATTATAGATACTCACTAAGTATATTATAGATACTCACTAAGTATATTATAGATACTCACTAAGTATATTATAGATACTCACTAAGTATATTATAGATACTCACTAAGTATATTATAGATACTCACTAAGTATATTATAGATACTCACTAAGTATATTATAGATACTCACTAAGTATATTATAGATACTCACTAAGTATATTATAGATACTCACTAAGTATATTATAGATACTCACTAAGTATATTATAGATACTCACTAAGTATATTATAGATACTCACTAAGTATATTATAGATACTCACTAAGTATATTATAGATACTCACTAAGTATATTATAGATACTCACTAAGTATATTATAGATACTCACTAAGTATATTATAGATACTCACTAAGTATATTATAGATACTCACTAAGTATATTATAGATACTCACTAAGTATATTATAGATACTCACTAAGTATATTATAGATACTCACTAAGTATATTATAGATACTCACTAAGTATATTATAGATACTCACTAAGTATATTATAGATACTCACTAAGTATATTATAGATACTCACTAAGTATATTATAGATACTCACTAAGTATATTATAGATACTCACTAAGTATATTATAGATACTCACTAAGTATATTATAGATACTCACTAAGTATATTATAGATACTCACTAAGTATATTATAGATACTCACTAAGTATATTATAGATACTCACTAAGTATATTATAGATACTCACTAAGTATATTATAGATACTCACTAAGTATATTATAGATACTCACTAAGTATATTATAGATACTCACTAAGTATATTATAGATACTCACTAAGTATATTATAGATACTCACTAAGTATATTATAGATACTCACTAAGTATATTATAGATACTCACTAAGTATATTATAGATACTCACTAAGTATATTATAGATACTCACTAAGTATATTATAGATACTCACTAAGTATATTATAGATACTCACTAAGTATATTATAGATACTCACTAAGTATATTATAGATACTCACTAAGTATATTATAGATACTCACTAAGTATATTATAGATACTCACTAAGTATATTATAGATACTCACTAAGTATATTATAGATACTCACTAAGTATATTATAGATACTCACTAAGTATATTATAGATACTCACTAAGTATATTATAGATACTCACTAAGTATATTATAGATACTCACTAAGTATATTATAGATACTCACTAAGTATATTATAGATACTCACTAAGTATATTATAGATACTCACTAAGTATATTATAGATACTCACTAAGTATATTATAGATACTCACTAAGTATATTATAGATACTCACTAAGTATATTATAGATACTCACTAAGTATATTATAGATACTCACTAAGTATATTATAGATACTCACTAAGTATATTATAGATACTCACTAAGTATATTATAGATACTCACTAAGTATATTATAGATACTCACTAAGTATATTATAGATACTCACTAAGTATATTATAGATACTCACTAAGTATATTATAGATACTCACTAAGTATATTATAGATACTCACTAAGTATATTATAGATACTCACTAAGTATATTATAGATACTCACTAAGTATATTATAGATACTCACTAAGTATATTATAGATACTCACTAAGTATATTATAGATACTCACTAAGTATATTATAGATACTCACTAAGTATATTATAGATACTCACTAAGTATATTATAGATACTCACTAAGTATATTATAGATACTCACTAAGTATATTATAGATACTCACTAAGTATATTATAGATACTCACTAAGTATATTATAGATACTCACTAAGTATATTATAGATACTCACTAAGTATATTATAGATACTCACTAAGTATATTATAGATACTCACTAAGTATATTATAGATACTCACTAAGTATATTATAGATACTCACTAAGTATATTATAGATACTCACTAAGTATATTATAGATACTCACTAAGTATATTATAGATACTCACTAAGTATATTATAGATACTCACTAAGTATATTATAGATACTCACTAAGTATATTATAGATACTCACTAAGTATATTATAGATACTCACTAAGTATATTATAGATACTCACTAAGTATATTATAGATACTCACTAAGTATATTATAGATACTCACTAAGTATATTATAGATACTCACTAAGTATATTATAGATACTCACTAAGTATATTATAGATACTCACTAAGTATATTATAGATACTCACTAAGTATATTATAGATACTCACTAAGTATATTATAGATACTCACTAAGTATATTATAGATACTCACTAAGTATATTATAGATACTCACTAAGTATATTATAGATACTCACTAAGTATATTATAGATACTCACTAAGTATATTATAGATACTCACTAAGTATATTATAGATACTCACTAAGTATATTATAGATACTCACTAAGTATATTATAGATACTCACTAAGTATATTATAGATACTCACTAAGTATATTATAGATACTCACTAAGTATATTATAGATACTCACTAAGTATATTATAGATACTCACTAAGTATATTATAGATACTCACTAAGTATATTATAGATACTCACTAAGTATATTATAGATACTCACTAAGTATATTATAGATACTCACTAAGTATATTATAGATACTCACTAAGTATATTATAGATACTCACTAAGTATATTATAGATACTCACTAAGTATATTATAGATACTCACTAAGTATATTATAGATACTCACTAAGTATATTATAGATACTCACTAAGTATATTATAGATACTCACTAAGTATATTATAGATACTCACTAAGTATATTATAGATACTCACTAAGTATATTATAGATACTCACTAAGTATATTATAGATACTCACTAAGTATATTATAGATACTCACTAAGTATATTATAGATACTCACTAAGTATATTATAGATACTCACTAAGTATATTATAGATACTCACTAAGTATATTATAGATACTCACTAAGTATATTATAGATACTCACTAAGTATATTATAGATACTCACTAAGTATATTATAGATACTCACTAAGTATATTATAGATACTCACTAAGTATATTATAGATACTCACTAAGTATATTATAGATACTCACTAAGTATATTATAGATACTCACTAAGTATATTATAGATACTCACTAAGTATATTATAGATACTCACTAAGTATATTATAGATACTCACTAAGTATATTATAGATACTCACTAAGTATATTATAGATACTCACTAAGTATATTATAGATACTCACTAAGTATATTATAGATACTCACTAAGTATATTATAGATACTCACTAAGTATATTATAGATACTCACTAAGTATATTATAGATACTCACTAAGTATATTATAGATACTCACTAAGTATATTATAGATACTCACTAAGTATATTATAGATACTCACTAAGTATATTATAGATACTCACTAAGTATATTATAGATACTCACTAAGTATATTATAGATACTCACTAAGTATATTATAGATACTCACTAAGTATATTATAGATACTCACTAAGTATATTATAGATACTCACTAAGTATATTATAGATACTCACTAAGTATATTATAGATACTCACTAAGTATATTATAGATACTCACTAAGTATATTATAGATACTCACTAAGTATATTATAGATACTCACTAAGTATATTATAGATACTCACTAAGTATATTATAGATACTCACTAAGTATATTATAGATACTCACTAAGTATATTATAGATACTCACTAAGTATATTATAGATACTCACTAAGTATATTATAGATACTCACTAAGTATATTATAGATACTCACTAAGTATATTATAGATACTCACTAAGTATATTATAGATACTCACTAAGTATATTATAGATACTCACTAAGTATATTATAGATACTCACTAAGTATATTATAGATACTCACTAAGTATATTATAGATACTCACTAAGTATATTATAGATACTCACTAAGTATATTATAGATACTCACTAAGTATATTATAGATACTCACTAAGTATATTATAGATACTCACTAAGTATATTATAGATACTCACTAAGTATATTATAGATACTCACTAAGTATATTATAGATACTCACTAAGTATATTATAGATACTCACTAAGTATATTATAGATACTCACTAAGTATATTATAGATACTCACTAAGTATATTATAGATACTCACTAAGTATATTATAGATACTCACTAAGTATATTATAGATACTCACTAAGTATATTATAGATACTCACTAAGTATATTATAGATACTCACTAAGTATATTATAGATACTCACTAAGTATATTATAGATACTCACTAAGTATATTATAGATACTCACTAAGTATATTATAGATACTCACTAAGTATATTATAGATACTCACTAAGTATATTATAGATACTCACTAAGTATATTATAGATACTCACTAAGTATATTATAGATACTCACTAAGTATATTATAGATACTCACTAAGTATATTATAGATACTCACTAAGTATATTATAGATACTCACTAAGTATATTATAGATACTCACTAAGTATATTATAGATACTCACTAAGTATATTATAGATACTCACTAAGTATATTATAGATACTCACTAAGTATATTATAGATACTCACTAAGTATATTATAGATACTCACTAAGTATATTATAGATACTCACTAAGTATATTATAGATACTCACTAAGTATATTATAGATACTCACTAAGTATATTATAGATACTCACTAAGTATATTATAGATACTCACTAAGTATATTATAGATACTCACTAAGTATATTATAGATACTCACTAAGTATATTATAGATACTCACTAAGTATATTATAGATACTCACTAAGTATATTATAGATACTCACTAAGTATATTATAGATACTCACTAAGTATATTATAGATACTCACTAAGTATATTATAGATACTCACTAAGTATATTATAGATACTCACTAAGTATATTATAGATACTCACTAAGTATATTATAGATACTCACTAAGTATATTATAGATACTCACTAAGTATATTATAGATACTCACTAAGTATATTATAGATACTCACTAAGTATATTATAGATACTCACTAAGTATATTATAGATACTCACTAAGTATATTATAGATACTCACTAAGTATATTATAGATACTCACTAAGTATATTATAGATACTCACTAAGTATATTATAGATACTCACTAAGTATATTATAGATACTCACTAAGTATATTATAGATACTCACTAAGTATATTATAGATACTCACTAAGTATATTATAGATACTCACTAAGTATATTATAGATACTCACTAAGTATATTATAGATACTCACTAAGTATATTATAGATACTCACTAAGTATATTATAGATACTCACTAAGTATATTATAGATACTCACTAAGTATATTATAGATACTCACTAAGTATATTATAGATACTCACTAAGTATATTATAGATACTCACTAAGTATATTATAGATACTCACTAAGTATATTATAGATACTCACTAAGTATATGAATGAACTGCCCTTAAGCAGTTCATTAGTATAAAGCAGAAAGAGGGTAGGACCGAGGGGAGAAACGTGAGAGAACGCCGGCATTGATCATATGGACTTCCGGTGACTGGTCGTTAAGTACGATCTCCATAGGATCGCCTCGTTGACCAATTTTAATTTTAAGTGTTTATTTTTTAATAAATTCCGCGATGCTTAATTGGCCGAAAATCTGTTTAAGCCAAATCATTTTTGTTTTTTTTTATCTTTCTATAATATAGTTGATAGTTGAGATTATAGAAAACTGATATCGGATTTTAAGTAGAAGTTTGTATGATGCATGAAATCCCTATTCTCTTGATTTCATCTTGTATCGTCGAGGTCATTGATACACAGAAGAACGAGTGCTTAATATATTTATTCGGCACCAGTATCCGGTGCTAACGGATACATACAAAAAAACAAAAACAAACACACAGAACAATAAGTTACAAAACAATTAACAAGACAACTTACAAGGACTAGAGGAGAGTCAAATGCTGTATAGTCAAAAGATGTTAGATCAGTCCGAATATTAATCAGTTCAGCATCAACTTATTAATCAACTGTTGAAGTCTTTAATCGTAGACTGTTTAAGGCTATAAGCCCTGCCATCTAGTAGAGTGCTGAAGGGGTGCTAGCTTCTCTACAACAGATCTACACAAATCTTACTACCCATAAGAAGTTAATCCATTTGTATACTTGTGAAGTGTACATTTTCTCCGGGCAGGATGAACGGCTGGATTCTCAAGGAACATCTGTTGGGTCTGAAGTTCCTTGCATAGCACAAGTGGAACCCATATACAATCTATTACTGAAGAAGCTTGAAAAATGGTCGGCTGATTCTATCGTTCCAGGAAGTACCTGACTCCTTCTGCCTTATCTTTACAAGAGTCAGATTAGACCAAAAATGGATTATTGATGCTGTATCTAAACTGGTTATAAGTAATCCTTACTTTCCAATTTTCAAAATCTCGAACCTTCTATCTGTATCACCCTGTCTATATCTACATACTGTTATAGGTTGTCCTTGTGCCAAACTAGGCATTCTACCATCACCAGGCACTCCCTATTTTAGTCTTGATAAGCTAAATAAATATTTACTTGAAAACTGATGATAGTATTTCTATTTTCGACGCATGCAGTCAGGATTCAAATTGAAGAAAAGACATTTTTTTTTAAATTTTCAAGGTAGGTAATTAATATTAACAGATTGACGCTACATAATCCACCTTTTCTCATTTCACCAGTTATCAATTTATCTACCTTGTACTTGCCTCCTGTTTTCTATCGCAAAGGATTAGTAGTTAATCTTTAAACCACTGAACACTTGCTCGTTAATTTCTCTCGGGTTGTTTTGATAGTCAAAGGTCAGCAACTGCCAATATTTTCAGAATCAACAAGTAGCAGTAACAAAGTCGGAAAAATGTCATTTTTGGTAAGGACAATGTTTAAGGTAACGATCAACGGTATAAAAAACACCCAATAAACATTGTAAACTTAATGTGTTGTATGCAAATCTGCGGTTATTGTTTTGTTAATCTCATAAAATCAGTTGAAAAAGTTTCAGCGTTGTTAGATCATTGATTAAGGGATTAGCATGTTTTCAAATATATTTTATTGATTTGAGAATCACCAGAGTTGTTTTGTGCTAAACTAGATTTTAATACCCGAACAATTGTTTTCGAATTTGTTCCGCTGTATACACCCAGCGACCTACACTATGCGGGAAAATATCAAAAGCAATTGAACTTTATTTATTATTTTAATAACTGGATTGGTTACCTTGTTAGAAATTAGAGTTGCGCCCTTTAGTTACCAAGAGACCAGATTTGTAGGGAAAATGACCATATTCTCTTAGGTAAACAATTAAAATTGACAATGCTCAGTTATCATTACGTAAAAGAAATAAGAAAACCCTTCAGCAAGTGGATAAATGAGAACGACTTGAAACAAGATAATGATTTCTGGAATCTGTAAAAATTATTATAATTCTTTTATGTAGCTGACGACGGTTTGTGAGCAGCAAAAATGAAATAGAGGTCAACCGGAAAAGTATATAAAGTGATAAGCCAAACAAGGAAGGAACATCAAATAGAAATTAAGTACACACACACACACACACACACACACACACACACACACACACACACACACACACACACACACATATATATATATATATATTTTACAGCAAAAAAACAAAAATTACCTTAACATAGAGATAGTCTATTTCAAGCCGTTCTGTGCGCGTCTATCATCAGTCCCTAAGTGTCTGTTTCAGAGCATTGTTTTAAATTTATTTTCAATGTCAGTGCTCCTCTGGTAGACGCCTTGTTAATGAGAATGGGTTTGTATTAGCGATTGGTGGGGTCGTAAGATATCTTATCCCGGGGGTCTGGGGTTGGAGTTTTTAAGGCCAGAACCTTTGTTGTTTGTAGTTTAATATCAGTTCCTACTATGTGGCGTTTCTTATACAGGCCCCGAAGATAAAATCAGGATAATAAAATATGAAGATCAATGCAAACTAAACCAACGGAGAGAACTAATCAGGAAATGTAGACATAGAAAAAATTTCCAAATTACATAAGAATACATGTGCATTTATGTGGGGGTGTATGTGTACGTATAGTGGCATATATGCATAGACATGTAAATGTATATATATATGTATGTATGAAGATATGTACGCATATACGTGTGTTGGGCAGCATGATTTGTTTCATTGGGTGCTCGGATATTACCCATCTATAAATCTCTAACTCAACTAAGTTCCATTAATCCTAACGGGTTTAAATCCCCCATCACTTATTAGTAATATTGGACACCTGTAATACCAAAACTATTTACTGTGAATCCCAGAAAAACACACATATGCACTATTAAAATAAAAACATCGAGCTCTTTGTGGATCAGTTTTAATAATTAATATTACTAGGATCCACCGGATTATATACCAAAGGATCGATTACCTGTACCATATATATATATATATATATATATATATATATATATATATATATATATATATATATGTTATTAATTAAACACTAAAAATCCCATAGGTAATAATTTTTATTTCATGAGAGCTCTAAAAAATGTAACACTCAATCTTCAAGACCTACAAACAAATCCTTTGTTATTCTTTAATTAATAATTTTGTTCTGTCTTTTCACATAGAGCTCTCCCTGGATCTATATCCTCCAACATCCTGCAAATTCCATACGGATTACCATATTGTATCATTCACACACACACACACACACACACATTTATATATATATATTAATCAAACAGCAACAATTACCGACAAATAACTTTGCCAAACTTATGTGACAATTATATGTAAGTTTGAATAAATGACTTTAAATGATTTTAAAATCGCCTGACTAAAATCCTTAGACATTATTGTTAGTTATCAGTGGCTAGCTGATCAATCGAAGTCGAAGCTGTCAGAATGAAATTGCCAGCTTAGATTTTAATTTCACTGAATGATCTTAAGCTTTACTCGAGCCTACATGGCTTTTATAGCAAAAGACAAATTCGACTGTTTTGAATGTCTGCGGAACGCCTTTCCCATTGACAGTTTGTCCGTTGACAAACCCTTTCTTTTATTTAAAGAAGCTGCAAGTTTTAAATATAAACTGTTGCTGTATTCCTAAAACTTTTTCGTTTCGCTGTGTTCTCAGATGTTTCTCAGCAAGGGACAAAAATCGAAATGGAATCTCGTCTTTTGAATCTTCTTGCTGAGCGATATACTTGTATTTGGTATTCTGTGAAGTGTCGTCTGGATATGTGCAATCAGAAACCGTTTCACAAGAACCAGCTGAATCCAAAATTACCTCATTATTATAGACTATTTCAACTAACGTCAATGCGTTAGGATTTTTCGACTCAAATGGTGGACTGATTCTGTGTTAGAAACTTAAAATTAAATATTAAAAAAATAAGACAGCAGTTGAAAAAATTGAGATAACCAAACAAAACGCTCGAGTGGTGGTAAGGGGAAGGTGGGTGTTGTCTGTCTTAATTGGAAAAGGCTACACAAATTCGACCCAGATATTAACCCTAACACCCCCAAGTTAGGGTTATGAAAAATTGAAGGGAACTTTAATTTCCAGAAAAAAGAAGTCAAAAAAGATGTTTAAAGAAAGAAATTAATAATTATTAGTTATATAGCAAAAACAAGAAAATTTGTTACCATTAAAAATGACCAAAATTTGCTTGCAAATAAAATATAAGATTAGGACAAATCTTTTTAGATATTTTATATTAAGAAAAAATAAAAAATTAAAACGTTTAAAAAATATTTTAAAAATTGTTAAAAAATTAAAAATATATATATAAAACAATAAAATATATAATTAATATATAATGAAAAAAATTAATAATTAAAAAAAATTAAAAATTTAAAAAATGAAAGAATAAAAATTAAAGACAAATATATTAACCATATACAATTTTAAAGATAAGATAAATTACTAAGAAAACCAATCATAACCAGGATAAAAAACCAAAAAAAGAAAAATACACTAAAAAAAACTTTAAAAAAATAGAAAGATAAAAAAACAAAGAAAAACGAGTTTATAAAGTAGTGGAAGGTTATAAAATAGGAATGATATGGAGTAGGAAAAATACAGAAATAACTATACTATGGGTTAGATAAGTAAAAATTAAGTAAGATCAAGAATATATTAGACAAGTTTAAACCTACTCCTGTGACGACATTTAGAACTAATTCATTCCTTTGATGTAATAGTTTGCTTTGATTATTGAATTTTATTATTCTAATTTTCGCTTCGAAATATAGGTCACGCCTACTCTTAAGATCATTAGGAGTATGAGCAAAACCTATAATTTTCCAGTCAATCTGAGGGTTCAGACCTTTTCCCTCAATTCCCAAAATATTTTGGAAAGATCCGTCTGGTATTTTAATTTTGGTTTGGAAGAAGATTGCCTTTGGGTGTAAAGTCTTTATTACCATTCCTCTGCGGAAATTCCAATGTAAACATTGTGATTTAACTTATTTTCTTTGGGGTAAATAGTAGCTTGATATATTACGTTCGCAGCTCTTCATTTTCCTTCAACTGGACAATTTTCGCTATTTCTACAATTACAAGGATGGGGTTCTATACCAGGTTTATTGTTAGTCCTATAGAATTTGCTTAGAATATAGTTTTTATGAGAGTTGATAATTTTGTACATGTTATTGATTCAGGAATAGCTTAAGAATATAAACAAAGGGAAAACTTATGTTAGCCGACGCATTTTGTCCTCTCATAGACTTTATCGAGTATATATATATATATATATATATATATATATATATATATATATATATATATATATATGCGTGTGTGTGTGTGTGTGCTTTGGAGGAAAGATGTATGACAAAGTGGAAAAGATTTTGTAAGACGCATTTCATCCCTTAGGACCTCATCGGACGAGGTTGTTTACATTCATGCGACTACGCATGCGCACAAACAAGAGACGCTCGGAATTTAAAATTTAAGAATTTTTTAATGTTTTTTTGGGCATATAATTTTCTATTATCCCAGTGTGGGATATTTAATAACAAAGATGACGAAAAGAAAAAAACGAATCTAGATGAAATTGTTTAGATGATGTACCCAAAACACATGAAAAAAACTTCCCAACGCCTCTCGTTCGTAAACATGTGTAGTCGGAAATAAAAATGGGAATAAAATGTAGCACCATAAAAAGACAGTTGGAATTTCTAGGGCACGTAATAAGGAAGGAGGTCTTGGAAAATGTGAGACTGCCAGGATATATTAAAGGGAAGACGGACAAAGGAAAGCAAACCTACTTAACTAGTAAATGGTTGGCAGAACAGGGATTACAAGATATAACAAAACGACAACATTTACTAAGGACTACAAAGGAAAGAAAGTTGTGGAGAGCCATGATCGCTTACGTTCTTAAGGGATATGGTACATAGAAGATGAAGACTTGCCATGCATTTTTTTTCCAAAATTATAACCTATTGTTTGCATGTACGGCGACATTTGTTATTTTTTTCTTTTCGTTTTTGCTTCGCCATCGACGATTAGTTTTTAGTTGGGCTGGACTGAACGCCTAAATCATCAGATGTTTTTGTTTCCTGTGATTTATCATAAAGAAAAACGTTCGGTTATCACGGATCACATACATACACGTACAAATATAATGTATTTACCAGCCAATAAGACATATTTTACAAGGGCCTTTTTGATTCATAGTTTCCTGTAATAGATCACAGTTCGAGACCTTGGTAATCGATCTCGTAAATATAATTTCAGTACTGTGAATGCGATATAATGTTTGTATACTTTTAAAAAATCTTTTATATCAGCAAAGATGAAATCTGCATTTTGTGCGTCGCGTTCATTTCCATCATATTTGTGTCATAAATGCATGTTTTACAAAAGTCCATTTCAATACATTCTGACTTCGTAGCTGTACATTTCGAGCTTTCAGTGATCGACTTCCTCTAAATAATACGAGTAAAAATGGGGCGTCGTGAATGTTGGACATTTTCCCTACGGATGGGGAGGAGAAAACTGGAGGCAGGAGAAATGTAGTTCCACAGAAGGATATGGAAAATTCCATGGAAGGAGCAAGTGAGCAACGAGAACGCTTATACTCAGAATCAGGAAAAACAGCTGAAATTCATTGGGCGCATAACAAGGCTTATTGAGGGCAAGAGATATCGTGGAAGGCGGCGAGCCACTCACCTGACGAGCTTTTATGAATGGATGGCAGAACGTGAGTGGGGGCGCTTAAGGGGAAAAAACTGCTATCGGTCACAAGGAATAGGAAATTGTGGAGAGCCTTGATCTCCTATGCTCTGAAGGAACGCGGCACAAAGAAGAAGAAGAAGAAGAAGTAGAAGAAGCAGCAGCAGCAGCAGCCATGGAGAAAGCAACAGGAAACCACTTCAGTATCGTTCCGAACAATTCATGGCAAATTATAGATAAAAAAAGTAAAGGATTCTATTGTGTGTGATAATCGCTTTGATCCTGAATGGACGTGGCTATAAGAAATCATTAACAGAGAAAACAAAATGGAAAGGAATTACTAGAAGCAACAGTCTCAATTTCCGTCTGCAAATCTCGATATCAAAATAAATGATCTCTAAATTTCCTGCGTGTTTCGTGCCGCTAACATCATGTTTATTAGCGCTGAAAGTGACAATAGTGAGCCAATTTCAAATTCCAGCCGAGTTTGGGAAGTTCGCTTCATGCTAATGTTTTGGGGAAAGGTATGGATGTATTTTTTCTCCTCCCCGCTCTGGGTTAAATAGGAAGATAAATGCTTAGGAGACATGAGAATAGAAAACGGGAAAAACACTCCATTCTCTTTAACGAGAAATTTAAAAACAAAAAAGAAAAGCAATCTTTGGGAGCCATGATCGCCTACGTCCTTATTGGATATATATCCCGATACGAATTTGTTTTACTTACATTATTCACAACGTTTCGGCCGTTGTAAGATTCGACCTTCCTCAGGGGATTGAAATTTCGAACCGAACCTTTTACTTCGTTCTAGTTCCATGCGCCATGCCTCTTCCGAATGTCTCGGTTATTTCCCTTTAACTCAATTCTCTAAGTTTTTGATTCATCACCGTTGTAGCACTAGTCACTGGATCTAACCAACGCCTTTAGCCACTGAGCCATGTATCTGTGAAGACATCTATATATGAATTTCTGGGACTTATAAACCTAATGTATCAGCAAAAATTTTTTACCAGTGTTCATATTGCAATTTTGTTGTTGTTATTATTATTGCATATTTTTTTACCAGAGCTTATTTTTGTTTGTTATTCATTGCTTTTCTCTATCACTCTGGCTTGTAACTTCGTGCTACCCAATTTCAATCATACATCAACCCGTGTTATGGTTTTCAAACGCGCTGCATTCTGGGATCTCCTCCCCAAGCCGATAATATCAAGAAGACACCTTCCTTATAACCGTGATGAGATTCGAACCAGGTTCTCATGGTCAGAAACTGAAAGTTCTAACCACTCAGCCACGTGCCCACTTCTTTCACTTTTTTCACATATGCACACATGTAGTTTGATAGAAAAAAGTATTATAACACAGCAAATGCAATATGTGTGTGTGTATGTGTGTGTGTGTGTGTGCGTTACAATAGGCAGAAACATAAATTGACCGTTATGCAAATTTCTGAACGTCATTTACGAACGGTTGGGCGCATGTGCATCAGGCGCATGCGTATACACTGGATACAATACTGAGTCACCTTAAATACTTAGAAGAAAGTTTTGTTGCAAGTAATGGTGGTTGCGTCCGTTTAAGCGTACATAAATTTGTATTTATTCTGTCTTTTTAAAAAAGAAAAGACTAAAGTACCTTTTTAAGGTGTTGGTGCGAATGAGCAGACTCCACCTTAAAAAGTCGCTCGCTCGACAGGAACGAAATGAGAGCGAATTACTTCAGGTGTTACGACTTTGATCATTAGGTTATCAACTCGGAAAGCAATTTCTTTAAGAAGATAGAATTTTTTAAGATTAGAAAGCCATAAGATATTTTTCAGAGGTTTTAAATCATTAACCTTTAAACAGCGGTAAAATGGTTGCATGAACATGCACGCCAAAGGGCTATAAAAACAAAAAACAGATAATTTATTGTTTTGAAGATTAGGTTTTATGCTTATTTTTGCTTTAATTATATACAGAATCGATAATAATGATAGCACTGTTTCTAATTTGTTCTTCCAGCTTTATTTGCAAGCAAATACGCCAGTAAATGATATAATCTTATTGGGTCTAGTAAGTAGTATTCTCATGAATCCTAGAGTTATCAATTAGACACCAATCATGAATGAATTATGCCCGTATTATCAGAAACAAGTTCAAATCATCCAGGTGATATCTGAGGGTCTCCAATGAAACATGCTGTTTAAGAGTCAATAGATATTGGGGTTAAAAATGAGGAAAAAGATTTTGTTCATATAATCTACGAAGATCAGGTAATTCGAATCTTGCTGAATTGGAGAAAAATCTAGCCAAGAGATTTTAAAATTATCTTTATAAGAGTTGTAATGTGCTGTATTTGAATATTGGACAAGAACAAAAAATATTGATTTAGCCTTTACCGGCCATTTTCAAAGTTTTGATTTTTTTAGTTTTATTCAGTTGTCACCTTTTCGCTGTTTCTGTTTCATTCTAGAAAGGTTAAATAAAATACCAATTGAAAAAGATTTTGTTGATCAAATAAGGCTTATTCTTTCTTGTGACAGTTCTAAGTTTTGTTAATATTTTTTAATATCATTTTCTTTCATGACTCTCCACAGATTTCCTTTCTTTATTATTTATTGTCACGAATTCATAGAAAAATACGCGTTCTTACTCGTACGATTAATGGTTATAATGATAAAGATTAGCAAGACTTGTAAAAACCTCTTTTGATTTTAGGAATAGAAAACCAGCCATTTCATGTATTGTAATGATAAAGAATACAATTTTAATTCGCATATCAAAATTAGAAAATTAAGAAAGAAACATCTTTAATTTTCAAGAGTTTTACCAAAAAATACCATAATTAAACCTATTCTGTTTTGCTCTATTGGTGATATCATAGAAGTCAGAATACTACATAATGTTGTACGTGGCTAAATACTAGCTAGATCAAACAGTGTAACGTTGTCAAAAATTTGCCGGTAAGTTTTATTGCTACTGAAGGATTGATAAAACATCAATTAATCGATCCGTTGATAGTATCGTAATTTGTGACAATAGAAATTTTTAGAAATCGTAGTAAGTTGTATTAGTGTAAGCACATAAGTACTCATCTGCTATGTAATAGCAATCCTTTTGTATGTCAGCGAATGCTGGGCAATTTTCTCACAGGCAGAGAGGAGACTTGAGGTAAGAGAGATGTGATTCTACAGTAGAATACTGACAATAACAGGGAGATGGCGCGTAGAAAATGGAAACAAAGGGGACACCTGTACACAGAATCAGAAAGAGACAGCTGAAATTTCTAGAACACATAATGAAGAATGAGGGCCTGGAGAATCTGACGCTCACAGGCCACATTGAAGGCAAGAATAGCAGGAACACAAGGAGGACCTGCCTGACGAGCTAATGGAACTGAATGGCAGAATAGCAAATGAAAAGAATTGTACAATAACAAACATTGCTAAGAGCTAGAAAGGATAAGAAGTTATAGAGTTGTTCACTAATGTCCTGAAAAGACATGGCATGTAGAAGAAGAAGAAGAAATAAATATGGAGGTGAAAATAGTATATTAGTATGCAGGTAATATTCAAATATACACTTCGAATTTTGGATATTTCTTAACTGGATGTGTTTTAAGTTTGTTTTTGTTTTTACTCAGTGAAGAAGAAGAAGAGGAAGTAAATGGTAGAAAAAGAAAGATGGCGGATAGAAGAAAAAACAGAAGACACTGAAGAACGTAAATAGTAAAGAAGAATAAAGAGTAGAAGGGAGAGTAAGATTAGAAGAGGGAGAAGGTGTAAAAAATCGGAAGAGGAAGAATTAGAAGAAGAAGTGTAAGAAACAGGGGAAGAAGAGGTAGAAGAAGGAAACTTCGAAGATGTTCAAAAGTGAAGAAGGCGCTGAAGAAGACGAAGGAAGAAGAGGTAGAGGAAAAGAGAGAACAGAAGAAAAGGAATAAATAAAATAAGAACAAAAAGTGAAACTCGATGAACAAGATGAGCGCGAAGAAAGAACATTAAAAACTGTATCATTTGCCTGTTATCGAAGACAAGAACAGAAAATAGATTCCATCGTTTCAGGCAAAAGCAAGACGGTGTTTTGGAAGAATCCAGAATCTTACTGAACTAAGAGACGATAAGAAAGCAGCCAAAGAATTTAAGGAGGAAGAATTAGCAACCGATTTTTTATGCGGCAGGGTAAATAGCTCGCTGCAAATGTGTACGAAGGCGCTCTACATATTTGACGGGGTGTAAAGAAGAGAAACATTCTCACGCTACGGAAGGGTCTGGGTGTGGCATGACAGGATACAGAAAGTTAAAACGAAGAGAGAGAGAGAGAGGGATAGAAAGAGAGACAGAGTGACAAAGAGAAAGAGAGTGTAGGGGGGACCGAAATATGAAAAAAAGAAAGATGATACAATCAGTAAACAAGACAAAAGATGTCTTTTCTGAGGAACTGGGTACCGCCTGATGACCGAGAAATTGAGGCAGTTCTCTGGACTTTTACAAAATGAGAAAAAGTGTAGGGTATATATATATATATATATATATATATAGGATTAATATAAGTATAAAATTTTAGCTGATTGTTGATATATATATATATATATATATATAGAGAGAGAGAGAGAGAGAGAGAGAGGGAGAGAGATAGAGAGAGAGACAGTGAGAGAGAAACCTAGAAACAGCGAGAAACACAGAGAGACAGAAGACAGAGAGAGAAACATAGTGAGTGAGAAATAGAGAGTAAGATGTAGAGGAAGAAATGGAGAAAGAGAGAGAAAGACAAGGAGAAAGAAGGAGAAAGGTCGACAGAGAGAGAGAGAGAGGCGGAGACGGAGAGCGATAGAAAGCGAAACAGAAACAGAGACAGAAAAAACAGAGGAAGGGACAGACAAGCAGATAGAGAGATACAGAGAGAAACACGCACGCACGCACGCACGCACGCACGCACGCACGCACGCACTCACTCACACACACACACACACACACACACACACACACACACACACACAGAAATACTAAGAGTCAGAGAGACGAAGGGTGTAACAGAGAACGAGGGAGAAACAGAGGAAGAAGAGAAACAGAGAAAAAGTGAGGAACAGAGGAAATGAGTGAGACAAAGAGAGAGAGAGAGAGAGAGAGAGAGAGAGAGAGAGACAGACAGACAGACAGACAGACAGACAGACTGATAGATAGGGGCAGAGAGCAACAGAAAGAGAAAGAGACAGAGAAGTGCGAAACACAGTGATACAGACAGACATAGACTGATAGAGGAATAGTGAGAGAAACAGATCGATAGATAGATAGATAGATAGATAGAGAGAGAGAGAGAGAGAGAAAGAAACTGAGACTGAAAGAGAGAAAGAGAGAGAGACGCAGAGAAAGGCGTACAAGAAGAAAGTTTTATGATCGTTAACATAGAAAAAGAGGATTATTTCACTTTTCACATCACGACAATAACTATAAATATTTCAACACGTACTAAACTACACGAGAACCCCCCCCCCCGCAAAAAACGAAAGGCCTATAAATGCCAACAACAACGAATAAGTCTATCACTATTGGTGGTTTCATTAGTAGAAATACTATTCTTAAAAGAAGTAAAGCTCACATTTTCCTGATTAATTATCAGCTGATGAGATGGAAGAAAAAGAGATGGAATAATAGAGATAATAATAGAAAGTGGAGACAAACAAAAGCAAAGTAAAATCATCCACGGGGAATTAGACAAATAAATACATAAGTCCATACACACAAACCAGAAACTACTTTAGAGAATAAAAAATTAAATTTCTCTGCGACTTTGAAACAATCAAGTAAGCTCAGGCTTATTAAAGGTACGTGATGAAATCGTAATTTTATCTCGAATATGTTTTATACAATGAATCATTATTCATTTTCGACACGCGTTACTCTGCTATTAATTGCAGTAACTTTATTTACACTGACAGGGATCGGCGCGAAAATTGAAATCGGTGGGTTCAAATCCCACTTATACTGTTGTGAAAGCCATGAATTCATTTATCTCAGCTTTAGGTTTAATGACAGGATAAACTGGATTCTCTAGTCTTGGGTGGCATCCAGCGACGGGAAACCAATCTTTCTAAAGAAATTATAACAATTCAAAGATGTGCGCTGTGGTGTAATGGATATCAGCTCAGATTGAGAACTCGGAGAGTCGAGTTCGTATTCCAGTCGAGTTCTTTAGATTCACTTACACACAAATACCTCTGGGAATAGTATGAATAGTAGAAACACCAGCTATGGGTTGAATGGTAGTATAGACTAGGTTCTTTAGCCTTGGTTGGCAAACAGTTTACTGTAGAAAGAAATGGCTACCTACTGCGGGGAAAAATCTGCCTTGTCAGTTATGGATCGAAAGATACATGATCGCCCAAACGTGTATCACGTATGGCACTTAACTGGCTGAATTCAAAGATAAAAAAAGGAATCTGTGGAAGGCTACAATCGGCTATGTTTAAAAAATACATAACATTAAAAATATTTACTTCGATTTTCATTAATTGATTTATTGATGTGTTTTTACGGCTTATCAACCCTTTGTGGGTTATTTAAAGCCAAGAAGGTTTTGGATTGTGCGAACAATTCTTTTATTTTCGACTGAATATTGCATTAAATGATTTGGGAGATAACATTGATTTTTTCCAGACATAAGTCCTACTATTTAAGGAAAGAAAAAGAGACGTGTCATAAGTTTTGTAAAAGTATTAGGGCGTAAACGAATTTAACTACCTCGACTAGAATTCGAACTCGGTTCTCTTTTATTAGGTGAGGTATTATCGATGATGATTCATTTTTGGCAAGAATATGTTTCCTTTAATTGCAGTGGTTTGGCGTTACTGTAGAATGGTGGTCTGAATAGAGGCAGTAAAAAGAAATCTTGCTGCATCAATTCAGGACATAGGCGACCATGACACTTCATAACTTCCAATCCTTGTTCTGTAATCTATTTGCACATGCTCGTTATCGTGTTACTCAGTTTCCTTCTTTTCCTCTTGCATTCAATGTGTCCTGTAAGTGTCAAATTCTCAAAGCCCTCTTTCCTCATTATGTGCCCCAGAGATTTCAGCTGCTCTTTCTGATTTTAATACAAGTATCCTTTTGCACTATTTTCATTAAAACTTCCTTATTTCTCACATGCTCTATTCATGTTATTTTCAACATTCGTCTGTCGAACCAAACCTCTGCTGACTCAAGTCTACTCTTTATCTGCGAGGAAATTGTCCAGCATTCCCCGCCCTAAAATGCATAGCAGTTCAGGACAACAAAGATGAGGACAATAGTTCGAATATAAATAGTATAAAACAATTGAGAGAAGTTGAAATGCTGGATAAGTATCTATACCTCAGGTAAGAATTGATTAAAAAAAAAATGATGAAAATAATGGTAACATCTGTAGCCATGATTGCCGGAGTAAATGGAATAGCCTGTAAATGGAATAGCCTGTAATTTAAAGTGCGTTCATAAAATAAACATTATTGCAGTGTATTATGTGATTGACGCCAGAAAATACTAGAGTCTCTCTCATCCTCACAAGAAGAAAAATCCACGTTCGGGGAAAACTCCCAAAAGCCACACACCTATTCACTGGTATTAAATGACGAAGTTCGGAGCCGAATAAATGATTATAATTTTATGTATGAGAGATCATCCCGTGTTTTTATTAGCCTGTATAATGATACCAGTTCACTATTAAAATCAGACCTTAATCCTGACGAGAATTGTGACTTGAATTCCAATATATATATATATATATATATATATATATATATATATATATATATATATATATATATATATATATACTAGGATCTCCTTCGGGAGAAACTGTGAAACATGGAAACTAATTTTGTGTCTATCGTAAATGTCATAATTAGAATGATCAGCAAGACTATGAAGGAATTGGAAATTCAAGGAAGGGTGGAGACTGTCCAAACCACAAGAGCATTGCGATAAAGAGAGAGAGAGAGAGAGAGAGAGAGAGAGAGAGAGAGAGAGAGAGAAAGAGAGAGGGGCGTTCAGAATAGACCATCGTTGATGTAGTCTTTTCAGACGAAATCGTCCAACACTCTTCATGACCCCAATTCGCCGAAGAAAGCATATCTCAGGAGTTGATTCTCGGGCATGTGGATGACGTGGCCAACCTAACGCAGCTGTAACAGTTCTTAAGTTGGGTTGACGCGCACAGAGATTGGGAGCGAAACGCTCGCGAGCACGCACGCACACACACACACACACACACACACACACACACACACACACACACACACACACACACATACGTAGATGCTTTCTTGCACAAATAATTAGCACTTTTTCAGAATACCGGACTTATTTTCACGCGATCTTATTCTGAAAGCGGTGCCATCAACGCGTCCAACACAGGCCCCTCGCGCCAATCAATGGATCAAATTTACATCACTTAGACTTTAATGGCGCTGAAAAAAGTCAAGATCAAATCATTAAAAATACAATTTCAAAAACACACCTGTAATTTCGATAAAGTTATCTCTTCATTAAGAATCAACAATTTTGATCTGCTAAATGGAATACATCGGACGCCATGTCGTGTTGGCAGGGTAGTCGTTGTGCCATCAGAGTAATTGGTCAGGTTAGATCAGCTTAATGTTTTGGGAAGAATGAGCCTTACCAAATTTCTTTTTTCTTTTTTTTTTTTTTTACTATTCACTTAATACAAGTAGCAAAAGCGATTCAAGGCAAAGTGTTGTTGTAAGGACATTGAAGGGTCGGAGTAAGGGGCGAATATTATGAGGATATGTAGGATAGAATTCGGTTGATCATAGATCTGAAGAGGTTAAGATTGTAGTGATCAAGGAAGCACCCTTTCGGTTCCAAAATGCATCTAGTTCTAGGGAAGAAGCTGTCTGAACGCAACTTTCTTCTCACCAATGGGATACTTAGAGAATGAGGATGAGACAATGTGGCATGATGGGTCCTAGCTGTGAAGGTCTGGACTGGTTGAGCCAAGGAACGTAGTTCGTCCGAACAACTAACATGAAAATAAAGATATAATAGCAAGAGGCTAGTAACGTTTCATCTGCGAGAAAAGGACTGTAGGTTAGAAAAGAATTCATCATTCATAAAGGCATGCAAACACTTCTGAACTGAGATTGGAAAATGAGCGTTGGGCAGCTCTAGCGCAGATGTTACAGCAATATTCAAGTTTTGGGCTGATCTGGTTGTTGTGAAGATAGAGTATGACAGGATTTCCTTTCAAATAATAAGCACATAAAAAGCGATGGCGTGAGCTGGCTTCGTCAGGAAGTATGTGGTCGTCACGAGCCTGGTAACCCATTACGCTTGTATGGGTACCACATGTACTGCAGCCATAGTACAGTGGTGTGTCTTGGGTAAGAGAGCATGTTGGGTGCCTTCACTCTTCAACCTGGTTTTACACTGTTTTCCTTCTTCTAGATTGGTCGACATCTCAAAGCAAGTGAGACCAGTCTGCCGTGCAGTTTAATCCATAGAAGAAAATGATATTAGAGCGAAGTGAACGAAACAGAATCAAGCGGGAATTGAACGCCAAATTCACTGTCAGCGCCTACAACCGTTACACTATTTGCCAAGAAGTGCGTAGAAATATCCTGTATTGTTATTGTTGTTGTGTATGTTATGTGGGTGGGTGCGTTCGTGTGTGTTACAAATATGGCTAATAACTATTGATTGCTTCTTTGTGATTCATGTTTTTTGTAAAAAAAAAAAAGTATCAAATTGGAAAATTATTGTCTGAACAGCCCAATTTATGCCAACCTTTATAATGACGAATATTTCCCACTGACATTTTATTCTGATGAAAGATATATATATATCATTCCTCAAATACTTTCGGGCTTCAAGCTGTTGCATTTTCTATTTATTCTCTTATTAATGACAAAAATCCGTCCTTATTTTTCTTTGTATATAAATGATTGAGTTGTGGCTTTGTTTATTAACATGTCAATACAAAACATGATTGCAAGACAAAGGAAAGCAAATAGTCATAAAGTATTTGGACGAAGATTGCATCATAGACACAACAAAAGTTGTCAATTAAAGATGGCCGCTGAGCGAAGATGGCGAAAGAATAAAATAACAGTAGACAATGATTCATTTTCAAGTCGTTTCGTTTCAGCTTTTTTGTTGATTTTTATCGCAGATCACGTATCATTTTTCTACGTTATAAGTAAGCACATATAAC
Organism: Acanthosepion esculentum; assembly: GCA_964036315.1. Classification (NCBI taxonomy): domain Eukaryota; kingdom Metazoa; phylum Mollusca; class Cephalopoda; order Sepiida; family Sepiidae; genus Acanthosepion; species Acanthosepion esculentum. The sequence goes on along the minus strand of OZ038506.1, from coordinate 93,273,492 downwards.
TAAATTTTAATGATTCCCAGTGGTTAGCCTTCGTAGACTTTTTTGATAAGTCGTTGTCTTGGAAGGATATGTAATAGTCAAATCTTGACGGTGTTTTTCTTTCTTTTAATTTCCTCTCTACACTGCTCACTTAACGATCGTAGAAAGAAAATCCGGGCTTTTTAATTGAAGCAACAGAAATAACACGGAAGAAAAATTAGTAAATATTTCTGCTAGGAAAGATGGTTGACTGTATCGTGTTAGACAATTTTTCTCTCCGGAGTCTATCTTACACATTTATAAATCTACCTTTGAATATTGCTGTTACATCTAGTCTGGTGCTTCAGTTATGTATTTAGAAATTCTTAATAAAATACAAAGGATATGCAACATTAATGGATCTGACCTGGAATCAAACAGAATTTAAAAGGGTACAAACTTTTAGCCGCAGTGAAGCCACCCTCGACTAAATGTCAGTTTTTATATATGGAAATGTAATAATGATAGTCTAATACAGTTTAATATTATTCTTATTGTTTAATATTACTATTATTGTTTAATATTATTCAAATCTCTTTGAGTAAGCTTTATCAGCTATTCTTGTTTTTTATTTATTATTTTACCCCAAGCAAGGCAATAAAACCACTAAGACGCAACGGGTTACTGAGTGTGAGAGAATATGAGAAAATTAAAACACTATTAAGGAGAGAGAACAATAAAATAAGAAAAATTAAGAAGACAGAAGATAACGATTTACATTGCATTTAACTTATTGAAGATCCCAGTTGACTGGAAAGCAAGAAGCCAGAAAAATGTTCCACAAGTGAGAAATGTGATAGAAGAAACTGTTAACATAGAAAATACAATTACATGCAGCAGCCATTTCAACTATAAAATGATGGGACCTAGCTGCCAATCTAGTACTATGCTTAAATTCATAAAGTCTAGGTACCATAGAGGAAAGGTCATCAGAACAATTGCCATGAAAGTATGTATAGAAAAGGCAAAGTGAAACCACATTATGACGGGGGAAAGTGACTGAAGCCTTTCTTTAGGCAAGGTAGGTGTTGCGGTAGGATCCACCTAATTTGCATAGTGGAGTACCGACCATATAAATATGGTTGGTACCGGGAAGAGAGGGAATCGAATCAAGAGATTCAACCAGAGACGCTGCCCGACTGCGACTTAGTCAACACATTCTCCAGGAACGGTCTTCCCAGGAATATACAAAAGACTATATGTAAATAATGTGTACACTTTCTTGTTTCAATACATTTTGTTCTAAGTACATTTTGTGTTTCATTATTATTCCATGCATCAGTCAAGTTTCAACAGTAGGCAAGAGCCTGTTTTGCAGAATGTGAAAGAACATTGTTGGTATGAATACTTTTAATTATAAAGTACCTTGATTCTGATCTTTACCTCTAAAAAAACGTTTTGTTCATGAACATGTAGTAACTTGATGCATGTATCAACCAAAATTATCAATTTTCAAGGGACCTATAATTTTATTGCGTGCAATACTAAATCCAAATATTACTCCACTGATACTTTGTTGTATTCTAAATCGTATTGGTCGACTATTTCCATGAATCACTGGATAACTATCCAAATTATCAGGTCCGTCCAGTGTAACCCTCTCTCTCTATTCAGTCCCAAATATTACTGCTGAGAAATCGGTTTTTATGTTTCTTTGCTCAGTTTACACTTTACTCTTTGTAATATTTACTGAGTTCCACTTTTCTTAACATATTTATGCAATGTTCTTAAAAACCTGCTTTTTTTCTCATTATTTGTATTAACAACACAAGCTTCAAATCTTATCTGGCTGGTCAATTCACTTTTATGGCTTATTTGGGTTTTTACTTTTGCTAAAATCTCTTATTGATCAGCAAAGTTAGCGTTTTTCTTATTTTTATCTTGCTAATGATTTCAATGTATTTTTATTATGATTGTTCGCTGATTCCTGTTTATCTTTTTCCGTAATTTCCAATTACTTGGCAGTATCTTGTTTCTCTTTTGAGATATCTATCTATCTATCTATCTATCTATCTATCTATCTATCTATCTATCTATCTATCTATCTATGTGTGTGTGTGTGTGTGTGTTTTGAAGAATAAAAAATATTTTAAAAAATAATATTTTCAGACACACTGGGTTGTATATTAATATTTTTTGTATTATTATTTGAATTCGGTTCCTCGACTAGTTTCGCCCAGCATGGCCATCATTAGGAGAAAAAATCCCTGCTTGTTAGTAGCAGTGAACTACAGGAGTGAAAGACTGTTGCTGAAGAAAGTGAACTTTATCTGTATTCATTTGTTCTTTTATCGTTAATTGTTGGTCAGTCTTTGTGTTGGTTGAACGGCCTCTTTCAAGTTGTTTTTAAGATAGGGGCTGGGAGATTTTTGACTCTGAGATTCTCTCCCTTTGTTATTTTGACAGTTTTATTGGTTTCTGGGAATGAGATGTCTGTGTTAAGTGTTTGTTACCTTTTAGTTTTTTGGGGGGTGCGTGTGATGTGTGTACGTGTATATATTTGTGTGAGTGTGTGTATAAGTGTGAGACCTCAAAATCTCTGCAAACATGGTTGGGAAAATCCTGTTGTTTTTATTCTTGGTCTATTACGGGTTACCTTATCATCTGAAATTTGGTTACTACCTATAATTTCCTTAAGGTCTACGATATGCTAGAAGTCCAGGTTCCTCAGACAAAGTTAGTTTTTAGATCTGGTTTGAGATGATAGTGGAGGAAGAGTGGTGTTTGAAGTGGTTACTAGAGGGATGCGTCTAGATTTATTTTATTTTATACATTAGGTGTGGAAATTGCTTTATTTATTTGTTCCCTGATTAGGTGTTGTTTATAGCCACGCATTGTGAATTGATGCTCGAAATTTTTAGTGTTATATATATATATATATATATATATATATATATATATATATATATATATATATATATAGAAGAACTGTTTTCAGCAACTGAAGACAGAAGTTGTGGAGAGTGATGACTACCTACTTCTTGAAAGGTTATTGCAGAGCGAGAGAGAGAGAGAGAGAGAATAGAGAGAGACTGTGTGTGTATGTATAAGGTTGAGTGTCTCACGATATAGCGCATAAAAAGTTTTATTTTTTTACTTTTAAAACTTGATAGTACCAACGTTTTATTTACTTCAAATTGAATCGAAATTTTTTTTTTTATCATTTTGAGTGTTGCGTCTTCAGGGTTGATGTCCATTTTTAAAGTATTGCGTCTTCATGCCTCAGTTTGCAGTGTCTTGTAGATTTTTCATTTGTTGTGAAATATATTCCACTCGAAAACCGAAAGATTATATATATATATATATATATATATATATATATATATATATATATATTGTCACTGTCAGTCACTGTGTCTTTATCTAAATCTAAAAATAAACACGCTAAAAGTCACCTTCATCCCTGCCGTGGCTTACTGGTAGAAGTAAATTCAGTCGGGTTTCGATCCTAGCTAGAGGCAACCGGACGTCTAGCCACACTGATGAGCTGTGAAACAGCGAAACAGTCTGTCTGTGGATGACAAATATATATATATATATATATATATATATATATATATATATATATATATATATATACAGATAGATAGATAGATAATTCTCCTATGGTCACTTAGGTTAAGCAGCATCTTTCCTATTTAGTAACTAGATTGGTGACCGCTTGGGAATGCTGTAAGCTTGAATATGCGGTTGGTGTAATGCATAATGGATTAGAATTGGAAATCGAAGGGCCGAGTTCCAAACCCAGTCCGGTCCGTTATATCCACTTACGTTCAAATACCCTTGTATGAATTCACCTCTTCTCCTCCCATCGATGTGCTAATAAGTACGACATAGCAGTAAATTATTATTATCTCAAAAATTTATTACAATCTACAATATTTTTTGGTTTTAGATAACCTGCAAAAAGTTGATAAGCCGTAAAAAACAAATCAATCAATCAATCAATATTGGAGATTATGATGCATTCGGGATCTTTATTCACTTCTCACAAGCTTTCAACTCCGTCTGGGGCCATCTTCAGTGGAAGGAACCAGTGGCAAAAGCCCGCTTCACAATTAGCCTCTATATGTTAGGGGCCTAATCATTGGCCCTTTAGTCCGTTGATTCTCGATATTCTACTTGTTTCCCCCACCCCCACCAAAATCTTTTAAAGAAATCGAAGAATATCTAAAATTATGCCAGGAACGCATATATACAGAGCTTTCAATATATATATATATATATATATATATATATATATATATATATATATATATATATATATATATATATATTTGAATTGGACAAAGTCCGACAATTTATTTAAAGACATTTATGTTATGTTTAACGTTCTTTTTATAGATACTTGTATCTATAAAATGAACGTTAAACATAGCATAAATGTCTTTATATATATATATATATATATATATATATATATATATATATATATATATATATATATATATATATATATAATGAAAGAAATATATATGTATATATATAACGAAAGAAAGAGGAAACGAGCACAGTTAGATTTGTTCTGTAAATATCAGATCAGGCTTCAGAAGGTCGTTGACACACGTCTAATTTTGATCATTGATATTTTTACAATCCGTCGATTCCAAAGACTCTGTCATTTTGGCTTCCCTTTCCGCCATCGACAGGCTCACCGATTCCAACGTAAATAAAAAGTCTAGGAAAGTAGGTGCAAGAAACCACAGAATTTCATTTTTTCACTTATCAAATCAATGAAGCTAAGAACCAAGCTTTTTAACAGTCTGACATACACACAGAGAATTAAGTAATTTGATGGATAAATTCGTAGGGTGCCTGGTTCCATAGACAGGTATCAAAGTGTGATATCAACAGAAAATTGAAGCTATAATGGCCAGTTTCATAGTAGGCGCTCTAAGATCTTCTGAAAAATAATATGATGTCATTACTTAGAACTTAGAGAATCGAGTGATGAAAAGAGATTTTCAGTTATGTCTTTTCGTTAAATTACTACAGCAAAACTAAATATTGTAGATCTGTGTCCATAAAGTGATGTATATTTATATGTCTCTCTTTCCTTCTCTTGGCTTAGGCGTGTGCCGTCGAACAATTTTGAGCAAGTTGGTGATGTGGGTTAGATTTTCATACAGTGCAACACGATTGCAGCCCAGTGCTACGCAAATGTTATTTTTTTAATTTTTTTAAAAAACTCTATGAAATAAAGGATTGTTCCCAGGAGACACACATCTTTTATACAGTTTTCATACAGTTCCACCAAATGATCATGGAACTCATAGAATATCCATTACCTGAATGTAGACATTAGGTTTTCGGCTTCAGAATTTCCCCACTAGATTGTCCAAGAGTCACATGGTCTAATCGATTAAAATGTTAGCATATCTAGTTCTATGTGTGTCTTTGAGTCTGGTTACGCTGAAAGGTGGCATACTGTGGTTCAGTGGAAGATACAAGCAAGTAATCCCGAAAACTGATGAGTATTGACTGGTATAAAATATTCTCTAAATCACGGACAGCGAAGTGCAAACAACCTATCACTGTGGATTGAATAAATTCTGAGGAGGCAGATTCGTTAAGAAGACCGGAGAATAATAATCAAGAGGAACACGCAGGTCCGATTGAAAAAGCATTTAAGAAAAGGACATTGTAATTAGTAGAAAACATTTATCTTTTTCTACTAGGATACTACAATTCTTGTTAGTATTTACTAAACATTGCTTCGTCTGACAAAGCTAAATGAGAGAAAGTTAGGAATATTGCGTTCTTGCGATAGTACGAACGACCTGCCTTTATGGATACATACAAAATGACTCACAATTATATAAATTTGTAAAATATGTTTATATATGTCTCTGTCTATCAATAGGTATACACACATATACACACACAATTTGGTTAATATAAATCCTCAGGTGGCGCTGCAACCGGCAGACAATTGTACCCCACCGACTTCTTTGTATCTCTTCTCCATATTGGATTTTTCAAATATCCCTCACACTGATAAGTCTGATTCATAGTCTCTACGTTGACGCAAGATCGAATTTTTCTTTTTCTTTTTTTGGTCGTTCGATGCCAACCACAAAAAAAAGACTGACACATTTGTTGTGTTCTGCACTTTTTGTAACACAGGCTGTGGCTGGGGAGTTATCTAAAAAGCTTTGTTTACTGTCGTCCAGCTGGCGAGATCTCGGCGCAGATGGATGACGATTCATCAAAATTCGCCATTTTTTTCTTATCTCGGTCAGACGAATTGATCAGAGTAGATAAACAATACAGGCATATGTCAATTGTTTTGCCACTCCTACTGCCTATGTGCGGATGTATTTGTTTCACTTTGTATATCGTTGATGACGCTGGACATTTCTTGTGGAATAATTAAAAAGGGGAGATAACCACTAATAAGCAATTGAAACAATTCAACGTTCGTCATTCTACTTGATCTTTCTTCCTTTAAAAATGCAAAAAAAAAAAATTATTACTTCTGCCACATAATACATGCTTCATTTACCTATACATTTCATATACTAAATGTCAAAACTATTACAGGTTATTACATTTTACTGAAAACCTCTTCACTTGAACGCTCTGCATACATACAACATGTGCCAGGGAATTGCAAAAAATATCAGAGACAAATTATTATGAGAACCAGCAACAATTCATTTTGGTTATACATGGAAATTTGCTTAGATTTAATATATAAGGTCTCTTGTTTGAGACCCTGTATATTAAATCTAGGCACTCCTGTTTGTAAGCATAAAAAATGGCTGCTGGGTTTTAAATAATCTGTTAGTGATTTGAATGCTGAAACAAAGTATTAAGAAAAATATATATTTTTGGAAAACATTTTAATATTAAAAATGTGCTATGTTTAAGTTGGAAAAACATAAAAAAATACTTGTTCAGTATTCGACGCCACCTTTTCGACGCTTCGGCCGTAGTAGTCACATCAGAAGAATTATGTTGGAGGTGAGATGATTGTTAAAATTTTCGGGTAATCACTCCTGTGTCATGTGAACAGAATTCTGCTGGAACATTTAATGTCAACCCCTCAATTCAGGGTTTAACTACAGTGTCTAGCATTTGGACGAATGAATTGATTTTAAGGACCTACAGAAATAAATGAGATAACATGATATGACACTCGTTGCTCACGAGCAACAATCTGAACTTGGGTGCACATTACCATTGGTACTTCTGTGTGATCCGTGCAGATACACTTGTCATTGTTTCTATTCACTTGACCATAGCCAAGAATTGAGCATCTTTGAAATTCCATGTGGTTGGTGGTTACTGTTACGGGTGTTTTCAATTCCATGTGTCTGAAAGAAAAAAATGTTAGAGCTTTAGCGTTCCGATCATAAGAACCGGATTCTAATTTTACCATTCTCAGATGCGGCTTTATCGACCCCAAGAGATGATGCGCCGTTGAGAAGTGACTAAAAACTATACCATAGATTGATCCAAGCCTCGTGAGTGAAACTGAGTTAATGGAACAACAGAGAAGCTGTCGATGGTGTTTGAATTCAACACATTTGCCGGGTAATGGAAACTTGGACATGGACATCAAAACAACGCGAACAATCTACGCCCGTGGATTAAAGAAAGGGTCCAGTTTAAAATTCTCCGAAAGTTATCCGGATCGACAAACACTCGCCGAAGAGCAGAGAGCAAAATGGTCGAAATGTAACTTATGTAAATAATAAAGATAGACATATATAACGATCAAAGCAAAAAAATGATCTCCAGTTTCAAAGCGATTACTTTACAACACTTGTTGGCAGAGCACTTCTCTAGAGTTCTATTCCCAATGAGTGCTTTAATCTAATAGTCTTGTGCCAAACTAACCTGAACGGAATAAATATAACAATTTTTACACTTAAGATTTAAATAGAGTAAGCCTTTATTTTTAAGCAAGATAACTATAGTGTCCAATATAAAAACGCATAAAAATATCGATATATATATAATTGATTAGATAGAGAAATTAACAAAAAAATTAAAATAAAACTGCAACTGACAATGTTCTTATCGAATTCGAAAATATCTTGTTAGAAAATCGTTGTTACCATGGCTATTTTGTCCGCACCCCAAATCGAGAAGTAGTTCGATCTTTTTATCCATCAATCAGATGTCGATTATTTCAACAGTCGACGCTTAGTTTTTTCCTGGGGTTAATTCAAAAAATTCCCTGCGGAACTTCATCTCTGTCTGAACATATTGGAGCACCAGCAAGTGAAATGGTAACGCCCGGCCAAAGTCAACTTGCTAATATACTAAAGAAAAAAAGAAAAGGGAAAAATGCAACAAAAGCAAGGCAAAAAGAAAACGACGTCGAAGATGAACAAAGAGAGAGGAAAGATTTGCCGGAGAAGAAGAAAGAGGTCGAAAGATTCCGGAAACAGAAATATAACACCCGTATAGAAATTGCTTGGATTTTGAAAGATGTCGGGTGGGAGTTTCTCGAAAAAGTCAGCAGCGTATTGCAACCAAAAATGAAAAACACATTGAAAATAGGATTCAAGTCAAAATCTCAATTGTCAGCTGATAACAGATTTCATTTTGAAATTTGTGTTGAAAATGACACCAGGTCGCACATACATCACAACGAAGGGAAGAAAGCCAGAATTTTCTAATACTTTGTATATATATATATATATATATATATATATATATATATATAAGTGGAAATTCATGTCAACACCTACAAGCGACAGTCTGTTTCATGTTTGATCGTCAGGCCTGACGATTATGTCTAAGCATGAGACCATTTTTTTTAATTTTGGCTATTTCAGTTAAAATGAGATGTCAGTGTTATTTTCATTTTTGCTTAATTTAGACAATTTATCTATCTCTCCATATATATATATATATATATATATATATATATATATATATATATATATATATATATATATATATAATTATTATTATTTCAAACGTTATTTTTAGTGGAAACCAGTATTTGATTAGAGTGTCACATTATTTAGTCAGTCAGTCACTCAGTTCAGTGCCACGCGTGATATACGCTTGGGTAATCATGTATCTTTCGATACATGACAGAAGAGGCAGAAGATTTTTCCCCGCAGTAGGTTGCCATTTCTTTCTGCGGTAGACTGTTTGACAACCAAGGCTAAAGGACCCAGTCTTTCCTGCTAATCAACCCATAGCTGGGTGGAGAAGAGATGTATTCATACCTTTCCCAAGGGTATTTGTGCGTCAGTGAATCTAGCGAACTCGACTGGAATTATAACTCAGTTTTCAGAGTTCTCACTCCAAACCGATGTCCATTACACCACATTTTTAGACAGTTTCTATTTTGTCTTCCGGCTTGCGCATTCGAGAAAACTTAATAAAATGCGCTCTGCGGCAAGATTAGAAGCTGCATCCTCCTCTGTAAGAGTAACCTCCGTCTGATTTGGCGTGCTTTAGACCGATCGACTACGGAGAGACTGAGAGCCAAGTGAAGTTTTATTTGCCTTAAGTATATAAAACAAAGTGATTTAGGCTTTGAGAAAAAAAGAAGATTCATTAGTCTGGGTCATCTTGCACTTTTCTCCGCAAGAAATCATTCCTTCCCCAGAGAACAAACAAACAAACAGACACCGTCGGTTGGGTGTAGTTGAACTGTCTAATCATGCTGAACTACCAAAATATTATTACTATATTTGGCGTACAAAAATTATAGCATACAAAGCCTTGTACTCGAAGCCAGACGTTCTTGTTCGATTTTGTTGCTATCTGTGGAGAAGAGGGTTTTCTTGCTTAATTTTTAAAAAATCGATTAATTGAATTCAATTCACTAATTCGAATTCATATATTAATTCAAAGTTTTATATCTATAAAGCTATGATCAAACATTCAAATAAATATTTGAAGGATTTCATCTCGGTAGACATGGATTTGTATGACAGAGTGCTGAAAAATGTTCGTCTCGACCAAAATATTTCAATGGCCAGACATCAGAATACAGGTTTATAGGCAGCTGTTCGAGCCGAATACTTTTCAGCATTACAGCGAAATTTAGTCACGTGCCTAATTGGGTGTTGTGTATTTGCTACTGACGTAAGCAAACGGCGTTCCAGACAAAATATGGAGCAAGAATTTCAAACGCTGATTTTAAAGGCAGCAAGCAGGAATATCACACAAGAAACTCTCTCTACACTACTCATTAAGCTATGGTACATACTGTTAATTCGATTTAGCTATCGGTAAAACGCCAGAGAGTCAAATGGAGAATGACCCGATTTTTTGGTGTAGAGACGGAAGAAAACGTGAAAGAAGTCTTGTCAGGGTTTAACGATTATAATTATTATAACTCTCCCAAGTCTTTTGAACAGGGAATAATAAGTAATACTAGGATAGCATCCATCATGATTAAACATACATCATTATATATATATATATATATATATATATATATATATATATATATATATATATATGCCAGAGTAACACAAATAGTAAAATATTTGTTAAAGCTGAACGTATTAAAAGTGCTCAATACAAAGTCGGAGGACCAGACTTGCAGAGCTGTTTAATATTTAAGAAGGGTGAAAGCTGATCAGGCTGGGGAGAATTGATTAAAATTTAAAACAAAAAAACAACAAAAAAAAAACAACAAAAAAACAAAAATAAACGAAATTATTAAATTGTGAAAGTTAATTAGTTTCGAGAAATTAGTTGAGCTGAGGAATTCTTCAGATACCGATCTTAAATATTAATTTGAAAATGTTTTATTAACTTGGTATATCCAAGTACACTTGCCATTGGGACGGAAATGACAATAATAAATTACTTCCTCGACGGGAAAAAAATATCTATAACCCCTTGAACGTAACTTGTTTGCATAAAGACCTAACCATCAAATTGGCGTGGTTTCTAAAGCAGAATAGTTTTGATGAGAATGTTTTTTGAACAACTCAATTAAAATCAAAATAGACTGTGTAGTTCGTTAATATATAGACATATGCGGAAGGAACATTTTCGAGAAATAGAGTATTAGAGCTCGTTCAAGTGACTAGCTGGCCTTGTGCTTTCTAGAACAAAATATATCCTTAGTGAACATAAATTAATGGTCAAATCGTTCTAGTACATCATTGGCGGTCGGCTGAATTCCATATATAAATTTCGAAGTGCACCTTAAGTGTTTCCGCTGAGGCCGCCAGACAATAAAAGAGATATGGAAGATGCGAGAACTGGACGGAAAGAGCAAATCGCAAATAGACTACAACCTTTGAAAAGTGGGAGAATGAACAATTAAATACATACCACTGTTCTACTATCATCATCATAATTGTGTACGGGTAATTTAAATCCCCCCCCCCATCTACAGCGTAACGCTGTCAGACATCAGAATTGGGATAAGGAAGACGCCAGTTTACAACACCTACGTAAGCAACAGGTAAAATAAGTTGAGCTGTTCCAGCTTCCTTCGTCATTATTCTAAGATTATTCTCGGGAATTCGTCAACATAGTGTAACACGTGAATTCCTCGGGTTCGTAACGTTTCAGCTATGTACTTGGAGCAAATTTGATCTAAATACAATAGTGGTGATTGTTTCCTACTCACCTTAATGATGGACCAGTAATCAGGAAAGCGAGTTCATCCCCGACTTGTAGTGTTACATAATTTAAGGTATTTTTGTTAAGTTCAAGATTGAAACAACGCCAACATATAGGGAAGTGCATAGAAATATAGTGTTTCGTTAACCTACTTAATCGGAAAGGTTTGCTTATCTCGAGAATTGAATATCTATAACCATAACCTTTTACTGGGCTTGAACCGCGACCTCCGGTATAGATAAGAAAATACACCAAGATACATAGCACTTATCAATGAATGCCCATTTTTGCCTTTGATTCGCTTTTCGTCAGTCAGCTTTGAGTTCTCAGTAGAAATGCTGCACCCTGTGGATGAGGGTAAGCGAGCAGATATTGACATCAATGACATCCTTCCAAAAGACTGCGATTTTCATTTCCTTTTGCACATCAAATTTGCAACGGTTGCGTTTCTCTTTGGCACAGCTTCGAAGAGGTTCTCAGTTTCTGAATCTTCTCCAAGAAAAGAACAATTGTCAGATTTCATCTGACGTTCCCAATTCTCATCGGAAACTAGAGTTGAGGGTTTCAATCTATGTGAAAACAAGCTAAAGTTCAATTTCGCTTGCAGTTGCACGCAATGGAAGAAATCAAACTTTGACGAGGTACATTCTAACTTCATCCCAAGAACGTATTCTTCATTGAATAAACAGAAACTGAATTTATGTTTAATGAACAAGATTTTGATTTCTAAATAGACAAAATATTCTTATTTAAAGTTTAATGCCAGAAGAGCATATACCAGACGGACACTTTATATTGGTACTGGGGAGGGAAGGTGAGAGAGAAGGGTTGGGTAAAGATAGGGCTTATAGTGGTTAGTAGTGGTCGGTTTCCTCAACCAAGTATCTACTCTACACTTTTTAGGTTTTAATATTGGTTTGTATGTTACTCTGGTCGATACCGTTTGTTGTTTTTATGCAGGTTAAATCAGGTTGATTTAAATTAATTTAATTAAATAGTATAATTTAATTATATATATATATATATATATATATATATATATATATATATATATATGACAAAGTGGAAAACGTTTTCGTGTGACGCGTTCCGTCCTTTAGGACTTCATAGTACTGAATTTGTTTACACACGCGCACAAACAAGAGTGTTATGGTGTTGAAACCATAGAAAAATAACACAGACTCGGATATAAAGTTAAACGGTATATTATTCACGGAATCGTAGTACAAAGTATGTGGACTGGAGAGTACTTCTCTCACTGGTGTCCTGACTCACTCTTTCATACACTCACTCGGTGATACACTCTTGGTGACTCAAACCTGGTGACTTCCTCCTTACTAGAAATTGGTAGCCACATTATATAAGTGTGGAAGAGTCCATTTGTAGGTATGTCAGGTCCCCACAATACCCGCCTTCCAAGCCTTTTACTTGTTAAAAAGGGTTAATACCTTTTCTTCTTTGGGTTAATTGTCAAAGGTTCGGTGAATTTCCTTTTTCTCCCCGACCGTCGTTGTTCAGGCGTATGTTGCGGGGGTTCGAGGTCAAATATGTCGTAAATGATCTCGGTGGGTTCTTCCACTTCATCCTGTTAGACTCTATTTCATGACGTTTTTTGATTTGATTTATATGTCTTTTATGTGTATGTCTTGGTCCTTGTATAATATACACCATTTCGCCGATCTTTCTAATGATCGTGCCTTCCTCCCAGTACGGCATATTCTTTTCAAAATTAAAAAAAAAATTCTGACCTGGAAGAAATCGTTTTCTTGTTCCATTTTCGGTGTTACATATTTTTCACTGTTTTGGGATTAGTTTGTCAAAAACAGATCTCACCTTTCTGGCAAACATGATTTCTGCCGGTGAGCCATTTGATGGTGTATTCGGGTTCGGCGTTATACGATAAACTTGCAGGAACTGCTGTAATGCTATGTCAGTAGGAGTTCCTTGAGCTTTCTTAAATGCTCTTTTCAGCGTGTCAACGAACCTCTCCGCCTGTCCATTACATCTAGGGTGGTATTGAGGTTTAGTTATGTGCTTGACTTGGAAAATGTCGCAAAAGTTCTTAAATTCTGCTGAAGTAAACTGTGTACCATTGTCGCTGACAACGCAGTCCTCTACTCCAAATCTCGCAAACAGTTCATGTAGGAAACTAATTGTTACAGCCGTTGTCGGCCTCTTGCATCTTAAAACTGCCGGCCACTTGGTGTAGCGTCAACAACGATTAAGTAACAATAATCGTCAATCGGCCCAGCAAAGTCGATATGTATACGTGACCAAGGCTGGTCCGTTTTTGGCCAGGGTTTGAAAGTGGTAGGTGGAGCTTTGGCCGCCAAGGCGCATTCTCTGCATGTGTTTATCATTTCCATTATGTCATTGTCCATCGCCGGCCAGTAGACATAACTCCGCATGAGACTCTTCATACGGTTTTTACCGGGGTGTCCACCGTGGAAGTCTTTCAAAATTCGTTTCTGTAATTTTTTCGAAATTACAACTCTTTCGCTGTATAATAAAACATTATCACACAGTGAGTAGACTTCTGACACGCTATTATCTTTTGTTGCGATTTGACTTTTTATCTCGCAAATAAAATCATCTTCTAGCGCTTCGTTTTTGATTTCCGACAACGTTACAGGTAATTCCCGAACGGTATTCGCTATTATTGATTTTATTTCACAGTCTGAACGAAGAGCTGCTATAACGGAGTCTTCAAGTGGGTGGTTTTGATTTGCTATTAGTCTGGATAGACCATCTGCATGGCCACTTTTATTAGTTGGTAAATAATTTATTTTAAAATTATAATTGAGAAGGATGGTACCCCATCTCAAAAGTCTATTCGCCGTATAAACCGGTAACCCTTTTTTGAGCCAAATATGGTTAGTAACGGTTTATGATCGGTCTGTAGAATGAAATACCTTCCATGCAGATATCTGTGAAATTTTGTTACCGCGAATATGATACTGAGGGTTTCCTTTTCAATTTCGCTATACGCTTTTTCTGTGGGTAACAATGTTCTTGATGTGTGTGCTATGGGTTTATGTGTACCGTCCGGCATAATAGGCAAGATACACGCACGGATGCCGTATGAACTCGCATCGCAGGCCACATTGATATCCAATTGAGGGTTAAAGTGAGTCAAAATTGTTCTGAAGTTAAAATATTTTTTTATTTTTTCGAAAGCTGACTGGCACTCCGTTGTCCAGTTCCAACTTTTCCCCTTTTTTAACAATTCATTCAGAGGAGCTCGTAACTCGTGCATATTATTTATGAATACTTGATAATAGTTGGCAAGTCCCAGAAACCTTTGGAGCTCGTTGACGTTTTTTGGAGCAGGCATATTTTTGATAGCTTCTGCTCGCCTTGGGTCAAGTCGTATTTCATTCTTATCAATGACATGCCCGAGATACGTTATTTCATTCATATAAAAATCGCATTTCGATTCTTTTACTTTGAGACCGAAATCCTGAATTCTTTCAAAAACCTTGTGGATATGTTTGCGATGTTCCTCGGTAGATTTGCTTGCTATAACAATATCATCTAGATAGGCACACGCCAAGTCCAAACCGCCCAGCATGGTATCCATGATCTGCTGAAATATAGCGGGTGCAACTTTGACCCCGAAAGCCAATGTGTCAAACTTGTATAAACCCCTGTGGGTGTTGATACATAGAAGTTTTGCGCACTCCTCCTCACCAGGGATTTGAAGGTATGCATCGCTTAAGTCCAATTTGGAGAATATTTCCCCACCATTTAGTTTATTAAATATCTCCTCCGGTGTGGGGAGAGGGTAATGGTAATCTTTTAAAGCCGCATTGAGGCCCGTTGAAAAATCCGCAAAAACACGAATTTGGTTGGACTTTTTTCTTACGTATACAGCGGGGGCAGCCCATTCGCTAAAACTCACTTTGGATAGTATACTGGCATTTTCTAGTCGGTCTAATTCTTTGTTGATTTTTTCAACTGGTGCAAATGGGACATTTCTTTTACTTTTGAAAACGGGTTGAACGTTTTCTTTCAACTCAAATTTGGCTTTTGTTTTATTACATTTTCCTAGTCCCGCCGGGAAAACTTCGGGAAATTTTTCTTTTAATTCTTCTTTCAGGTCTTGGGCATCTGTTGTCATATTTTCCACTTTTTGGCAGTAGCCATGAAAATATTTGTAGAAAAAACGGATAAAGTCTGAAAGAATGTCTATGAGAAAGTGTCTGAAGTCGAGAAGCCAATTCAGAATCAATTATATTTTTTGGATTTTGTCGAGAGCCTCGAAATGAACGGCAGGTGCACCAGACCAGATATATCAACAGCACTCAATGCAAGGACGAATGGTAGATTTGTAGATGTGCAAGATGAACTCTGACGTGAAATACCTTCTGTCACGACACAGTGAACCAACTTTCCTTGCAGTAAATACAGCTACTGATTCAATGTCGTTGTTCAACTTCAAGTCAGTTGAAAACGTGAGGCGAAGAAGGCGCAGTGAGAAGCTCTCACGGAGACGAGCATTATCCATGTTGATGGGTGGGGAGCAGGGAGTTTCTCTATGGTAGTTAAATGAGATCAGTTTACCTACAACACAACACTCGTTGCCTAATTAACTACACTCCCTAGTTCTAAGAAACTCATCATTTGTCTACTTACCCTGATGAAGACATAAGAAATTCGAAAGTTCAATTTCGAAAGAAATATGCGAATACAGTTTCTTAATCCTGCCGCGAAGCACGTTTTTCTTTCGTAGGACATTTCGAGTTAAGCCAGCTGACATTAATTTCATTGTTTAAGAAGGTTCTCAAGGACGAAAGGCGTTATATGAAAACATTTTTCATTTTGCCATAGATTTTCCTTTGACTATAAGAAAATAATAAACAAGGCTATCCACCCAAACAGGTCCCACTATATATAATGTTTATAGTAATAAGAAAAATGTTGAATTGAAAAACCAATATTATATATATATACATACATACATATATATATATATATATATATATATATATATATATATATATATATATATATACATAAGTTAAAATATAGTCTTAAAGTATGCTATATTAACGAGTCAAAGTGTGCGTTGGGGTGATATATATATATATATATATATATGTATGTGTGGGGTGTGTATAAACCTAATGTTTCACTAACCTTTTTTACTAGAACTCATATTGCCCTTTTTTTGTTATTATTGGTTTTCTCTAGCATTCTGCATTATTGCTTCCCATATTGCATTCATTTCTATGCTTGGCGGGTCAGGAGATTTGTTATGCGTTGATTCCTTAAGTTTTCGTATTTTCCAGTGATGTTCTCTGTCTGTTATTTTAATCGCATCCCACAAGTGGCAGTGGTCTCCCTTTTCCCTCCATATTTGGTCAGCTACGCCTGATTGTTTTTAGTTCCTCTTGTTTTACGATCTTACGGTGATCCTGTTAGTCTTATTTTAAGTGGACGGCCTGTTTCTCCTTTATATTTCTTACCGCAGCTTCATGGGATGGCGTGTACACACAGTCCTTAGTCCTGTTCTCTTCTATGGGGGGAGGGGTCTTACTCGGAAGAGGTTTCTGTGAAGTGTTGAACCACTTTTGAATTTCTCCTGATGCTGTATGCACCACGGATTTTTGCATTTTTTCTGATAATCCCTTCAGATAGGATAGGCAGACCGAGACTGTTTTCTGAATGTTGTTATTCTCTTGCACCCTTTTATCCCAGTTTGTCGGAACTGCTATCATCCACCCTGAGTAGTTGTTACGTTGTAGGGTACTGCTTATACTGACCGTTTCTTGTTCATATATCTCTGGATCATCATATGACTTTTGCTCGATGTCGTAAGCAGCGAACGATGCCCTTTTTTTACACTGTATGAGTGATGGGAGTTGAAGTTGAGGTATTGTCCGGTGAATGTTGTCTTGCGGTATGCGGGTGTCTTGAACCCATGTTCTATTCGAGATATTAGTACATCTAGAAACGTACAACGGCCGAAACGCCGTGAATATGGCAACAAAGACCAGGACAACCATCAGAACAATGTAAATAGAGCAAATAATTACAATACCTCATCTCAGAAATATAGACAAACATTCTTCTATGTCTGCTGTGGAAAAATTGAAATACATTTGTATGATTGACTGTTTAGTGTCACATACTTTTCAATTATCCTATTCTGTGTATCCATCAAATCATCCTGTAAATGTACCCTACGCCTCTTTAAATTTTAGAGCCTTGTGCCAAACTAAGCGATCCTATTTTTTCAAAGAACATATCTGTCGACCACTGGACTAAAAAGTTTACAAAAAACTTACGTTTTGAATGAAGATCTATTGTAGAGCACGAATAATATATTCTGTCCAGCCGAAGTCAGTTTGGGTTTCTCTCGTAGAACGATGTCAACCACATAGCCTCGCGCA
Source organism: Acanthosepion esculentum (assembly GCA_964036315.1). Lineage (NCBI taxonomy): Eukaryota > Metazoa > Mollusca > Cephalopoda > Sepiida > Sepiidae > Acanthosepion > Acanthosepion esculentum. Next base: position 93,255,517 of record OZ038506.1, on the reverse strand, counting down.
CACTTATTTGCTCCTCTTGTGGGTGGGTGGGTGGTATTATGCCAGAATACATATTGAACTCACACCGGATCGTCAAAGAAAACCAAGTGCAGGTTTGGCGTGTGGCAACTACTGGCCACTGAATGCAGAAGTATGTGACCTCACACTTGCATGTAGAGAATGAAAATGTTGGACAGATGGATTCTTAAACAACCACAGCAGAGATTATTTAGGCCGTCTCTGATACACTGCAGATGGAGAATGTAAGATTTTCTTGTCGGAACAAGGGCGTCGTAGGCCGCGCATGACACAGACTGACCGGAAGTATGTGATTAAATAGTGAAGTGGATGAAATGTTAAGTATCGAAGATTCAAGTTTCGTGTTATCATTTAAACGACACACCCACGTCATTACACGGTACTCAATGATTAGAGCCTAGTGTCAGACTAATATAAAGAATAGGAGAGGTAGTGCAGATGAGTCCAACTTGTGCTTTTAAAGTTTACAGTTTTAAAAGGTATAAATAAACGCAGCGTAAATTACTTGCTTATTCAATTCATTCGATTTGTCAACAAATCAATCATTAACTTAAAGGCTGGTGATAACGACTGACACAACTTTATCGAAAATAGTGAAGCAAAACGAAGCGATTACTTAATCGATATTATTGATCTTTATTGATTTGCGTAATCAAATAAATCGTAAGATTGATTGTTGTACTAATAAGCTCAGATTGAGAGAGACGAACACACGCACACACAGAGACGTACACATACAGGTGCACACACGCAAGTAGAAATGTTGCCATAACCAGAAGGTTAGCTGAAGATAGATAACAAAAAGAGATAAAATATATATACAGTAGTCCATCGCTATTAGGCGAACCAGTTTACTGCGGTACCCAGTGTACCGCGGGTGGGTGGTGGTGGACCGCTCTCGTACCCTCATTATCGCTCGCTTCTTTTTTTTTTAGAAATTTCACCCTATTATCAATTTCTGGTCCATTTTCTTTACAAACAGAACAAACAGCGATCATCAGATAGGTCCTAATTTTTCCCTTTTTCACACGTTTTGCCTTGATTTTGATGATCAGACAGCCCAAATTGTGCGAAATTTTAACAACTCGCCCGTTTCACACTTAATCCAATTGTATTGCTAATAATTATACACGATTACTTTTATATTCCTATTTCGCGCGCGATCAAAGAGTTTCTATAACATCGGATTAATTAACCGGAATTCAATCACTGCAATCAGATACCACGTATGGGGTATAAATAGAAGTACTTTTCTCTGGTTGATCATGTTCAATTTGATTGTCCAAGAGTAGACATCAAGAACATCTCATAAATAAACAAATATAAATAGCGTATTGCAATTAGGGGTCGCAAGTGGGAAATGAAATAGGAATTACTTTTGAGGACGGTTAAAATTTATTGTATAAAATATCTGCTGTAAAACACTGAAATAAGTTGAAATTTCGGGTAATTTGCTCTTTAAGCCCCGCATGAAGTATCTAATAAAAAATTTCCTGAATAGTTATATTTACGTTTAAATTTACGTGCTTAATTCGAAAATAACAAAGAAATTTTGATAAAATCTACCTTTTTTGAGTTATCGACAATAAAATTTCGAACTCATTCGCGTCCCGGAACTCATTACTGGCGTTGTTTGCATATATTTGCTGCAGGATAGACATTCACTTGTCTGGATTATTGCGCACGCACTGATGGAAACAACATCAATAATGGCTGCCGTGCCGTAGAAACAAAAAAATGAGTCCGAACTTTTATTGTCGATAACTCCAAAACGGTAGATTTTATAAAAGATTATTTGTTATTTTCTAATTAGACATGTAAATTTAAAATAAAAAATAACTGTTCAGGAAATTTTTATTAGATACTTAGCGCGGGGTTAAAAAGCAAATTACCCGAAATTTCTTACGGAATCATTCTTACGGAATTAGTATAATTTTCTGAAGTTCTTTTCAAGCCATTATCTACGGTATATATCTCAAAATAAGGCAAATAGGCCCCCCCCCCCCAAAAGAGAGAGAGAGAGAGAGAGAGAGAGAAGTTTTTCTTTTTACTTAGTCGTTTCTGGGATTGAATTAACTAGGTGGATTAATTCCAGACGGGTTCGTTAAGTAAAGCTTGGAATAAATGGTGAATTAGATTTTGGGTGGTCTGCCGGGCGAAATCCAGCCAGAGCCCTAAGACGAGATAAGTGCTTTTCGCCGGGCTTAAGTGGACGTTGTCTGCGGAAAACCCAGCAGGGAGTCCGATTCCGATTTTAGTACCTCTGGAAAACTGGGTTCCCGCGGAGTTTCGGAGAGCAGGGGGAAACACATGGTGGTCCAGGCGATTTGCATATTAAAATTCGTGGGCGGTGCCTAAAAACTGTTTAGCTCCGCCTCTCTCGATATAAGCGGTCTGCACGCTTGAGTTGGGGAGATGAGATCGGAGATTAGATCAGATCGGATAGGAGAACGCGGAAGAAAACGCGGCGGAAACGGCTTGGTGGATCTTGCTGGTCAGTTGGTCGCATGCGCCAAGAAGTTCGAGTCATACCAAAAGATAGAAATAGAACCTGTGCGAATCCAGATAACTTTGTCAACAAAGCTGAGAAAACCGACTGCTATGTCGGAGGGTGCAGACGAAGATCCACGAATTATCTCCCTTAGACCAGCCGAATTCGACCGGCATAATTGTGTCTTTCTCTCTCTGTGACGTTCCGACCCAAACGAGTGAACCTCGTTGAGACAGTTTGTATTCGTGCATTTTCTTTGATAGTGACATAAAAACAGTAGCCTTAAAGGGCTCTTTGTACAGGAACCGAAAGTGTTGCTTATTTATTTCTTCTTTGTGCCCTTGAGGTTACGACAAGAACTTTTCTGCACGAATAGCGATTTCTTTCAGCGTGGAGCACAGCCATTTAATTCATCCTACCTCCGGATCGTCCTGAAGGATCGAAATCCTGCTGTTCGGATCAAAAATACACAACGTGGCGGATAGTGGAAGGTTCCTTCAGTTCACCGGAGGAGGACCGGGTGGTTTACTTTTCGGCCAGAACCACCGGAGAGACAGGACAGAGCTGTAGCCGGCAGGGCTTCTACGTCAGATACTTATAGGGTACCAAGTGGGACAGAAGAGAACAACGCATAAGCCACCTGGCGAGAAATGGATAGCGGAACAAGGTGATATAGCAAAAAGACCAAATTTATTAAGAGCTACAACGGTCAGGGCATTGTGGAGAGCCTCGATCACCAACGTCCTGGCACATAATAGAATGACAAAATGATGAAAGTGTGGGATTTGCAGAGGGTGATAAACCAAGTAAGCCTTAAATGTGAGCTACGAATTGGAAAAGTTAAAATCACGTAAGTAGAGAAATATTAACTAACTGGGATGTTTTTTAACTTCTTATTCGTCTTCTTTTAGATGACCATCGCCAATTTTCTATCTCGTATGACACTTAGCAATTTTTCCTCCCTTTGCTAAGTCTTCCGCCTCAATTCCGCCATATATCCATGCAAGCTCGTCACACAAGTGGCTCTCTGCCTTCCCTTATCTCTCTTACCCACAATACGCCCCGCCAGGGTCAGCTTTTACAAGCCTTCCTCATTATGTGTCCAAGTAATTTAGTCTCTCGTTTCCTGATTTTGATTGATTTGTTTTCTTTTTTATCATTTATCAACCTTTTGCAGGTTATTTAAATTTTAGAATGTAGGAATTGTTGGTAGATAATACTGATTTACATATACACATCCCACTAATGAACTCATAGCTTGGAGGAGAAGGGATGGATTCATACCATTCCTAAGGATATTTGCATGTAAGTGAATATAACGAACCCGACTAGAATTGGAACACGGCTCTCCGATTTCACATTCCGAAATACAGGACACACTCGGTTACATCCAAGAACTGATCAAGTTCGATGATGCTTAACTTCGGTGATCGTACGAGAAACAGTAACTTGACACGTCTGTAAGCCCCGACACCTGATTTTGAGTAAAAGTGTTCTTTCTGTCGCCATTTTCTTTATAACTTCCTTTTTGTTTACTCGCTCCGTTCATGAAATTTTCAGTATCATTCAGTGTAACGACATTTTTCTCCTGCTTCTAGTTTTTGTCTCAGCTGTAGGAAAATGCCCACCATTCGCTGCCCTATAATTTCTAATGAAATTCTCCTGTTTATCAGCACCGTGCTAAAACTTTCGAAATGCCTCTTTCGCTAATCCAATGCGTGTTCGGATCTCGGTGTCGCATTTTCCAATCACAGTTAAAACGCTTCCCAGATATTTGAAATTCTTTACCTGCTTGAACTTTATATCTCCAATTCGTAACCCGCATCTTTAGTTTTTTCTGTTCCTGATGGCCATACTTTCTGTCTTCTTCCAGCTGATAGTCTTTTTTCCTCACTTTCTTCTATCGCTCTGTCTAGAACGTTCTGTAGTTTCCTTTCCGAGTCGGCCATCAACACAATGTTATCTGCGTATCTTATATTAAGATTACACCCACTGATAGTAAATCCTGGTAGGATCTCAAGTTCCCTTAGGATGGCGTCGCTGTAGAGGTTGAATAAATCTAGGGAGAAGACACATCCTTTTTACTTTTGTATAGCTACTCAATTCCTTTTCTATCCGTATACAGGCGGTTTGCTCCCAATATAAGTTCTGGATTTTTCTCGCATCTTTTCCAAATAGATCGAGTTTTCCTAGAAGTTCAAATAGACCCCTGTGCCATATTTTGTCAAATACTTTTTACGTAATCTATAAAACATAACTGCACATCCTTCTGCATTTGCATGGCTCTATTTGTTATCATTCTGACCATGAAATCTGAAGGCTTCTTGAAATAGCGGGAGATGCCTTCCAAAAGTTAATGTATTAAGAAACAGTAAAATTTCGTTAGAAACAAAAATTAGTACTGAACTGCTATGTAATATTCACGATCCTATATAGCAGTGAATGCTGGAAATTTCCTCACAGATGAAACAGAGACTTGAGGCAATATGACTTGAGGCAATATGATTTGAGAAGTAACATGTACAGATTAATGAGGAAAGTCTAAGTAAAAATGAAGCAAAAAAAAACACTTTTAATTAGTATCAGAAAGAGCTGGAATTTCTGGGACGTAAAATGAGGAAAAAGGCTTGTAGAATTTGACACATGATATATTGAAGAGGGGAAGAGAGAAACAGCTAGTAATCTATCTAAAGAGCTTGTATAAATGGATGGTAGAACAGGGACTGGGAAGGATGGTAAGGGAACAGTCATTATTTACAGTTACAAAAGCTAGGAAGTTATTGGGAGCCATGTCCTCCCACGTCCCTTTTTAATAATATTGCATATGTCAATAACGGTTTGCGCAGCTTCGATATAACTTTGCATTTGCACGAACAGATACTCTCTCGTGATCTTATTTAGTCAGCAACAAGGAGCTATTAAGACGAGTTTGTGTATTGTGTGGTGGCCATAGTCGTAACAATTCGTAACAATAATCTTGGCCATTCCCAACATTTCATGCTCGATTTTTTTGACAATACATCCTTCAGTCGGGATTTGGCTCAAGAAGACTTCTGATTTTTCTTAATGATACATGCATCATTACAAGGAAAGAGACCGTGGACGAGATTAAAGGGAACAATGAAGCAGCTGATATCGATCCTGAAAGAACAATTTGCAGATTGTCTTTGAAAGTGGAAGACACGCAGGGATAATTGCGTGGAATCCCAATGGTATTACTTAGAAGCTCACTAAGGCATCAAGGTCCCAGCGGGAGTACTTTGAAGGTCATTAAAGCATGAAAGTCGAATCCATTACATTCACTTACTTGCTAATACCCTTGGGAAAGTTATGAATACTCTTCTTCTCCTCCCAGCTATCAGTAAATAGCAGGACAGACCAGGTTCTATAGCCTTGGATGGCAACTGGTCTAGGAGAAGGACAACTCTGAATTCAAAACCTGCGAAGGGTCGTTTGGAGACCTTGTGGCATGTAGTGCACGACGTCTTTGTATTCGGCCTTTCAAAAAGTGTGGATGGTTCTGCACAAAACCTTCACCACTATAATCAAATCAAATGTGCAGGTGTCTGGCTGTCGGTTCCTAGGAAATGAGTTGCTTGACCCTCACGCGCCGAAAAAGCGACAGGATAGTCTAGTCCAGCATATATATATATATATATACATATATATATATATATATATATATATATATATATATATACATATACAGGGTGGTGCTGAAAAGTTCTAATTGAAAATTGCTTATAACTTTTGTTAATATCACCGCATTTGCATTCACCGGGCTAAAGGGAGTCGTACACGTTACTAATAATCTACCCCCATGCCTTTGAGCTCCGGAATGCACATGCATGGAATGCAAGAGATAAGCACAGAGATTAAAATTCGAACATAGCGAGATCGACTGGTTTTGTCAATAGTTGTTATCAGGTGCATGGGATTTGTTTTTAGTCCTTTTAATGTAGGGTTCAGTCCTCAGTTAAAAGAGGCTTTTTTTCTCTAGTATCTTCTTTGTGAACGTTAATTACTGTATATTTTACGGGATACATTAAACAAGACTGCTCTTTTAATCCAAAATGAAACTCCCCACTTAATCACCTTAGAGAACCATTTTCGCCTTTCATCATTAGGGATGATGCTAGCCTTCAGGAGAGTGCACCTACTTGAACTAACGTTTTCCGCTGGCATGAACCGGATAGATTATATTGAATCAATTACCAGATCTGCTGCCAGGAATGTTGTTTCAATGTGCCGTGCTAGAAAACCTTTCCCACCAGAATATATTTTACACATTTATAATTCTACTATTTGTCCATGCTTTGAATATTGCTGTCACTTCCGGTCGGGTACTTCTTCTATGTACTTAGGGATTCTTGATAAAATCCAAAAATGGATCTGAAATGTTATTGGTCCTGGTCTGGCAACATGGGACCAATAACATTCTCGCCGCCGTAGTGTATTTTCTTGTCTTTTCTATGAATATTTTCATCATAATTGTTCCGATGAGCTTTCCTCTATTGTACCCCGACTTTAAGAAGTTAAGCGCAGTACTAGATTAACAAGTAGGCCACATTATTTTACAGTTGAAATAGTTAAATATAACTGTAAGTTCTATATTAACAGTTTCTTCTCTTGCACTTCTCGCTCGTAGAACTCTTTTCCAGCCTTTTGCTTTCCAGTCAACTTTAATCTGAAAAAATTTAAAAGTAATATCAATCTTTATCGTTTGTCTTCTTAATTCCTGTTCTTTTATTGTTCTCTCTCCTTGGTAATGTTTTTCTTTTTCTTAGTAACACTCAGTTTTTCACACTCAGTAATCTCCTGCCTCTTATTGGCTCTATTGCCTTGCTTGGGGTGAAATGATAAAAAAAAGAAAAGTTTTTGTCGTGGACATTTTGTATTTGTTTCTCCCAATATCAGTTGTTTCTTTTGCTTCAGTTAAATCAGTGTTTCCCAGAATGGGTGGTGTGACACCCGTCCATCCTGGTCGCGGCACCATTTGTGACACCCGACTTTTTGGTCACGACGCCAAATGTGACGTCGGTCCTTTGTGACGGGCTAACCCTGGGACATCGGTTGAAGTCTTGTTGGGTTCTAGTACCAACTTGTCGTACTCGGCTCGCTTCCAACGCCTGGTCACCGAAGCAACTGCTTTGATCTCAATTCAACCTACCCACGTTGTGATTTGATCTTAGCTTGACGAGATCAATCAGACGTCGGGCCGTAGTGCCAACCGAATCCGGGTCAAGGTGATACTGCACAATAAATGTAGACAAAAAAAAAACAAAAGCACAAACAACAATTTCAAGGCGAGCGACTGGTTAGGAATAGTGATCAATTTTATGTCGGTTTGTTGAGTTACAGGAGTGCGTCTCGCTCTTTCTCTCCCAGCCCGAAGAAAAAAAAAAGTGGATTGTAACACTTTTGCGTTCTTAGCTATCTTCTGGATATCTGGGTTGTTTTTCAATAAAGTCGGCTCTGGTGGAAAACACAAGTCAGACCTCTATAATTTGTTCTTGGTTAGAAGTCTAAGTCGAAAACTTGCTTTGATGGGAAATCTAAAGTCGGACTTCAACAAATTTGTTCTTGGTTAGAAGTCTAAGTCGGAAGGCATGGAATTGTGCGGTCACCTGTGCGAGGCGTTATCTTCCGAGTCCCCTTGTCTCTTGGGCTCGACTGGATCTCTCTGTGAACTGCACTGCTCTTGGACTGCACTGCCAAAAACTAACTCCACTCTCCTTACTCACTGTACTGTCTAAAACACCCGAAGACGTTTGCTTATATGGACGCCGATCAAAACCTGTCGTGGGGTCGGACGTGGTGTGGCCACCACGTTGATTTCAAATCCCCAATAACGATTTTCTTTGTTTTCGGTCAGAAACACTTATCATTTTCCATTTCTGGAAATCTTCTTCCACTCCCACCCTCTTCTGCTCTCATATGGGTATCTCACCATACTTTAGAGGGCGTCAACGGTTTTCCCACTTCCTCGCAGTAACATCTCATACCTATCCTCTCAATGGGCGGTGGCAGGCCTCCTCCCTGCGTCACATGATCACCTCCGCCTGGCTATTCGGCCAATAGGCGTCAAATGATAATCTCAATTTTTATCCAACTTCACGGCATATGGAATTCCTCAATCAAGTTTTTCGCCAACATTAAGTGGACGGAATTTTGGCGAAATTGGGTTAATTAAAATAAATACAATAACATGGCTTTTGTTATCACAAACGAATTTCAACAGAACACAGATGTCTTGTCCAACCGACATCTCCCCAACCCAGAGCCGGGCCCTGTGTGCGGTCGACAGATGACCTATTAAATCCTTTCCCGATAATATAAGTTCGTCATCTTGACACAGTTAATGTTTTATCTGCCCAAAAACTCTGGGATTCATCAACTAATTTTTACGACAATGACCATCAGAATTCTCGCCTTCCCAAATATCCCTCTGTGGGTGGTTTCCTTTTTCCTTATCATCTAAGTTGTTAAGTCTTGTCCCTCTGCGAGAAAGGAAAATGATTATCTTGATTCGCACTTGAAAATAACAAAATAAAAAAATCTTCTCACCGATCCCTCGTTTTGGGAAAATAACAAAACAAAAAGAATATCGCTCAGTATGTCTTTCGTTCCATCTATCGGTTTAAGTAATCCCCGTAATTAACTTCTGTGGTTAATTAATTGGTTAATTAACCTGCCGTTTCTAAATAGTGTTACAGTGGTACTGGTCCCAGGAGGCGCTGTTAAGGTCCGAGTGGGGCGTTGAGAAAAAAGTGTGGGCATTCAGAGGATGGCAGTGCCACAACTGAGCAATAGCATACTCCGGACGCACCCATTGTACCTGAAATGTATCTTGCGTTCACTTTACATTGTATCCCAGTTATATAACAATTATTATAGGAAATACGAATATACTCATTTGACATAAAATACTAGCACCAAGAAAATTCAATCAAAGGTTAAATATACATTTGAGTGGGGCGTTAGAGTTGTGTTTATAAATTCTGGGGACGTTCGGGTTGTATTTTGGTACATGAGGAGTCGGGGACAACCGAAAGGAGTTTTGGAACCACTGAGTTAAATTGTGATCATTGTTTTTTCCTTTGATTTCTCCATCTCACATAACTATTTCCTCTCAAGTACATTGATTCGTTGTTCTTTCCTCACTTTTCTACACTAAAGTCTTCTCATTCTCTTTCACTCTCTGTTACTCCTCGTGTTCAAAGCGGCATTTCAGTTTTTCTGTTTCTGACCAGTCCTGTATATATCGTCTCTTCATCAAACTTAAATCTAATATAAATATGTCTCCATTAACCATGTCCCGAAGAAGGTCTATTTGACCGAAACGTCTGACGTCGACAGAATAACAAAAACAAAAACAAAATAAAAACAGTAAACTCACATATTCGGATTTTGCTTTGTCTTTTCCACATTTTCATCATATATATATATATATATATATATATATATATATATATATCGTATATGTCGTATAATGATATATATATATATATATATATATATATATATATATATATATATATATATATATATATATCATTATACGACACTTACGGGGAAAATCATGCAACTCACCACTATGCGTGTGGGAAATCATCCACACACACACGAACAAAGACACACCTACCGACACCTTCAACTCCGACGAGTGAATTTAGCTCTTGTATGTTCGCTAGCATTTTCCTCCCTTCAACACACATCCTGCTCACTGGTGCATATGCACTCAAAAAAGTCGACCCCATTCGAGAAACGAGAACAGAAAGTCGTTGCTTAAATGAGCCAAAACACGACGGAAAGCAGGAAGTGGGGCATAATGGTTTTGTAGCTTGTGGAGATGGCCAAGCATTTAAAAGGTGGTTAAGATGTACACCCAACTTTGAAGACATGTGTCGGGCTTCAGTGACGACGGCTGGCAAGAGAGAAGCAGCAGCAGCAGCAGCCGCCGCGTTGGAAAGTGACGGGGTGTGGGTATTGTTTATCAGCAAAACTGCACACCGACGCATACGTACTACATTCGCCCGAGCTGATTTATAGTTCAAATAAAAAAAAGAAAAAAAAAAAGGGCATACCGACTGATACGAAACGAAGTCAGTAAGCGACGAAAAGGAACGAACGGTCGGCAAAACAGGGAGGTAGGTTGGATGGGCGTTCAGACATTTCATGTCAACTTTTCTTTTCAGAGTGATGGCAGGTGAGAGTTAGTTGCAGTGGTGAACGAAGGTAAAAGACGAAGTGGATGGAATAACAGCAGGCGCTGGTGTAAAATGGGAATTCGAATAAGAAATAAAAAAAAAAATGATCGATCGATCTTCACATACGTGTTGTGTGATCTTCGCAATTTTGCTTTCGGGTCGAGACACACACAGTCGCGCGCAGGCGGATACGCTGTGATGTCAGGCGCGCATGCGTATATTCGGCTGAATAATTCACAATAAGCGAAGCCTTGAGTTGTTCAACATGCATACATTCCTTCATATAAGGAACTATCAACCGATATGTTAAATTTTGAAGGTGACAACCAGCCATGTTATTGGCGAATGTTTGTTCGTAAAGTGGGATACGTGCTTTTCATCTTAATCTTACTTCAGGCAAATACAGATGAACTGTGTGCGCGTGTTCCTTTCTACAGATGGGGATTCTATTATAACATATTTTGGTCTTCAGGTAATAGATTCACGAAAACTTTTGAGAAATAACAATAAAAATAAGTGTAACAAATAAAAAAAAGAAGATTCTGAAGCACCTGGATTATGAATGCTAATATACAGAGCATTTAAATTGCCTCACTGGAATGGTGGCGCTACACATTCTTTTCATCTTTATTTATTTGGATAGGTCGTGTCCTTGTGTCTTCCAAAATTAAAGTAATCAACATAATTTTATTCGAAGAAAATTGGCCCATTTAAGGATTAATCAAACGATATCTAAAGAAAAAGTGTTTAGCTTAAAACACGTTGGCACCCACACGACCCACTGGAGGTTCGTGATGGCAAGTCTGTAAGGTCCACACGAACCCCCGGCGGGTCGTTTTCCAATTTCTGTGGGATGCTATGATTGATTGCTTATGAGATCCTGGTACATCAGAACCACATCTTCACCCCCACCCACCCACAAAATATTTTTGATTTTTTTGTCTTTTTATTTCGTTTTCCTTTTTTAATTTCTACTGTTGTTTTTGGCAGTTTTTTTAAATTTAAGATATAGTGAGACCTTGCGGCAAGAGAAATGAGGCTTGGGAGTCAACGTGTTAAAACAGAATAAATACATTGATTTCGAGGTGGGTCGACTGTAAAGCCATACGAGCAAAACATCAAGGTACTACTCCTACAATTTACTGCCCTTTGTTGCTCTTAGTAAATTTTGTCTTTTTGTTATCTCTCCTAAACCTTTTTCTCTCATACATTTACAAAAGCACGTTAGGAAAGTTATACGTCATTTTCGTCTGTCCCTTTTGCCTTCAATATGCCTTGTGCGTATCATTTTTTCCAAGCCCGTCTTACCTCATTCTATGTCCTAGAAATTTCAATTGCTTCTTTCTGGTTCTGAGTATCTGTTCTTTTTGTTTGCAGTTTCCCTAAAACTTCATCGTTGCTCACAGGTTGATTCCATGGTATTCACAGCACACTTCTGTAGAACCACATTTCTATCGTTTCAAGTCTCTGATAAGATGGTCCAACATTCACTGACATATAGAATAGACGATATTACATAACAGTCAAGGACTCTTCTCTTTGCTTCTACACAGTGTATATTATTATAATTGATGATAAAGATAGCGGAACCTCCTAGAGCACCGTGGTTCCTCATTCGGTGGGGATTTTGTGGGGAAGTTAGCGTCAGCCCTGTTTAGGTCTCAACTATTTTCGTTTCCTTGCAGATGCCCTGGTTCTGCCCTTTTTCGTTAGACAACAATGCGCATCGTAGCTACGCGACCTATAAATGAGGTTCATACATATCGGGGGCGATAAAATGACCTTGTGCGAAACTTAATGAAGCAATTTCCATCTTTTTGTTAGGGGAGAAGATTATATGAGATATATAAAATATTCTTAGGTTTTAAAAATATTTTTTTCTTTAGATGATTATGAGAAATAACAAAATCATTCTTGTTTGTTTAAATTCAGCAAAATAAAAATGCTTTCGTTTGATTAGAGATACTGAAAAAATGCTCTTTCATAAAAAAATAATTAGAAGATCAAACTTATTCTCAGGTCTAATAATCGATACTCATGTCGCCCCGCTTATTCATCTTTGAAAAAAAAAATTCACTCCGCCCATATTGCAATCACCTGCGAGAAAAAAATTCAGTTCTATAAAAATTATAATTTAGAATTGCGAAAACTAATTTGTTACAGATTCTAAAACATTAATTCAAATTATAATTAATTCTTCCTTGTTTTAATCATTTCACACCAAGTAAGGAAATAAAGCCACTAAAATGCAATGGGGGGGTATTTAGTGTGAAATAATAAGAGAAAAATAAAAAGATTATTAAGGAGAGAGAGAACAATAAAAGAACTGGAATTAAGCGGGTAAAAGATAACTACTGACATTGCATTTAAATTCTTGAAGATCATAGTTGTCTGGAAAGCAAGAGGCCGGAAGACTGTTCTACAAGAGAGAAGTATGAGAGAAGAAACTTTTAGCATAGAACTTACGGTTACATTTAGCCATTTCAGTTGGAAAATAGTTAGACCTAGCTGCCAATCTTGACATAATAAAATATAATAATAATAATAATAATAATAATAATAATAACAATAATAATAATAATAATAATAATAATAAGGTACAAAGTCTCATTTCTTTAAATATAACATGAAACTGGAAAACCCCATTATACCTAAATCACACCAAAGGTACTGCTACTTCCAATCGACTGAATACTGGGCGAGGAATCTCTCAAAAAGACTCCCTGTTAAACTTCTGTTCTGTCAGTGCTTAATCCCTCTTTTGTATGAACTAAACAGTAATAATTATGGATAGAAATTATAACAGAAAGTTCTTAATCACCTATTTCACATGGATGATATCAAACTCTTTGCCAAAGACGACAATGAGCTGAAAAGTCTCCCCAATATTATAAAACGAATGAATGATGACATCGGTATGGATTTCGGATTAGATAAATGTGCAAAAGTAATATTCAAGGAAAGAAGAAGTACAGAAACAGACTCAATAGATGTAGATTTTGTCATAAATATTAGGGAAGTGGAACCAGAAGAAGCCGATAAATACTTCGGAGCTAGCAAAGGAGAGAGAATACAGAATACAGAATACAGAATGCAGAATACAGAAGGCAGAATACAGAAGGCAGAATACAGAAGGCAGAATACAGAAGGCAGAATACAGAATGCAGAATACAGAATACAGAATGCAGAATACAGAAGGCAGAATACAGAAGGCAGAATATCCAAATTGAAGGTGGGAATAAGAAAAGAATACTACTGCGTTTGGTGTTAAATGCCGAGTCGAATTTACCAAAAAAGAATATCAGCCATAAACACTTTGGCTGTTTCTGTAGTGCAATACAGTTTCATCTTTAATTGGACCCTAGCTGACATTAAACGAATGGTTGTCAAAACGCGTGCATTATCCTAAAGTTGATGTTGATTGTATATATGTGTCCAGATCCGAAGGAGGCAGAGGATTAGATCAACTGGAGCCATTTTACAAAACCACAACAATCGGTCTTCAAAGATACCTGGAAACTACAGAAGACTGGATGAGGATCTGTGTCAAAGAACATGAAAGAAATAAGAAACTTTTTCAACAATAAAGGAAGCCAACAAATTCAAAAGGGGATTTCAAGAGGGTGAAGAAATGAAAATAAACCATAATACACCTACTGCAGCAGCAAAGAACCTGAAAAAGACAGCAAAAGCAATATACCAAATGCAGAAACGATGGCAAGATAAGCTTCTCCATGGTCAATACTCTGCCCGTACCGAACAAGTTGATGTAGACAAACACCGTACCCATCAGTGGTTACATAGTGCAAGGTTAAAAGCTGAAACCAAAGGTTTTATTCTTGCTGCACAGGGCCATTGCTTGTTAACTAGAAATCACCAAGCACACATATTAAAAAAAGTGTCTTAACCCGAAATGCAGATTCTGCGATTAGTATCCAGAAACAATTGACCATCTTGTATGAGGTTCCACGGTGTTAACACCCATTCAATATAAAACTTGGCATGATAGAGTAGGCCAATATCTGCATTGGGAAATATGCAACTTTTATGGGAAGGAAACTGCAAGAAACTGGTAGGAACATCACCCAAACCCAGTTGCAAAAATAGGACCTGTAACTATTTTATGGGACTTTACAATACACAAAGAGAGAACAATCAAAGCTAATCACCCAGACATCGTGATCAAAGACACAAAAACAGAATATTTTCTTATTGACATGGCAACCCCCGCAGATTGTAATGTATGTTTGAAGATCTTCAAAAAATCATTCAAAATACAAGGATCTTGAAGTGGAAATCTCAAAAAGGTGGCACATGAGGACCTCAATAATTCCAGTTGTAGTTGGAGCACTCGGATTGATTGGAAAATGGATTCCTGGTAGCCCAAGCCTTTAAGAAATACAAAAATTGTACTTACAAGTACAGCTCATGCATTACGAAAAGCTTATCTATGAAAAATAGGTGTGATCAGTTTTTTTTTTTTAAATGATAAGTGGAAAATGTCATGAAGCCATTTCTGACCTTAGATCTCTGGTTGGGACACGGAAGTAAATGTGTATGCAACAGCAACCCAATGGAAGAAATAATAATAATAATAATAATAATAATAATAATATGATTATTTGTTATTATGTATTCAATTATTTTATTACATCATTATTTATTAGTGAATAATTATTTATTTAGTTTTAGGTTTTCTATTGAATTATATTTTTATATAAACACCTGATGGGGTAGTGTTTACACTGCGCTACTCGGCGAAAGCTGCAGAGGCGGTCAACAGCCAAGTCGGAGGAGTCTCCAGATCGACTCAACGGTCTAGCGTACGGACCGATGGCGACCAATACCATATCCCATGGTCTTCGGCTGTCGGTCTAGAGCTTGGAGAGGTGATGGGCCCCGCTAAGTTATCTGAAAACTCACC
Organism: Acanthosepion esculentum; assembly: GCA_964036315.1. Taxonomy (NCBI): domain Eukaryota; kingdom Metazoa; phylum Mollusca; class Cephalopoda; order Sepiida; family Sepiidae; genus Acanthosepion; species Acanthosepion esculentum. The sequence continues at coordinate 93,239,874 of OZ038506.1, read as the reverse complement.
GAAAGGATCACGGGGAAAAATAATCAAAGCAACACCGTCCCGGATCGGTGGAGACCCGGATCAACAACAGCCGCGCGTCTCATTTCAGCCATTAAGATCGTTGGCCTTCCTTAACCGGCTCAGGGACTGAACTCACAGGTGCTAGACAGTACAATAGGCTAGTAGGTTAATTGATTCGTGAATATGACGACCTTAGTAACTGCGGATTCAATCCCTGGGACGAGTAGTACCGAGTTAGACTCAGTGAAAACAAGGCGAGCCATAACTGAGTCAGTCAGTTACGTGCCATTCGTGATACACTCTTAGGCGATCATGTATTTTCCGATGCATGACTGACGAGGCAGATTTTTTTCTTTCTGCGGTAGACCAGTTGCCATCCAAGGCTATAGAACCTTATCATTAGCTGGGAGGAGAAGAAGAGGGTATTAGCATGTAAGTGAATGTAATGGATTCGACTGGAATTCGAACTCGGCTCTCCGATTTCTCAATCCGTGTCGCTATCCACTGCTCCACCGTGCCTCCACCTGTTGAATAAGAACAAGATATCTCTGAACGAGAACAATCTACCACGTAGATTAAATAAAGTGTTCAGGGCTGACATCGGAAGGCCGGAGGGCACAAATGCCGAAGCGTTGTGATAACAACACAGGTGATGACATTAGTCTGAATGGAAATAATAATTCATTATTTATCTAAAAGAAAAGACAATTTTGATATTTTGTAGATCTTTTTTGTCCTTTTATTAGTAAAATTGTATGCTTGTAAAATCTGTATATTCACGTGCAGAAATAGTGATAAACAAATGTTAAATATCTAGTTCTTCTTTTATATGCCGTATCCCTTCAGGACTTGAACGATTATGGCTCTCCGCAACTTCCTATTCACTGTAGTTGTAAGTAATGTCTGCCCCCAATTATCTCGCTCAGTCCATTTGCCTCCATCCGTTTACATAAATTCGTTAGACATGTTAATCACATTTTCCTTTTTTTTTGAGTCAAATTCTTTGATCCTTCTTTCGTCATTATGCCTTCCAGAAATTACAACTTTCACTTTCAAGTATTCTTTTCTTACCATTTTTTAAAAACTTCCTTGCTACTCACATGATATCCTCAGTATTCTATAAAACCACATCTCTGTTGTCTCAGGTCTCTTCTTCATCTGTGAGGAAATCATTCAGTATTCAGTGCTATAAAGGAGAATTGATATGACACAGCAGTTCAACATTCTTTTGTTTGCTTCTAACCAGTTTTTACATTTCATTTGTATGTTCCATACGTGATACATGACTGACTAGGCAGATTTTTTTCTCGCAGTTGCCATGCAAGGCTATAGAACCCAGTCTATCTTGCAATTTACCCATAGCTGAGGGTGGGGGGAGAAGAAGAGGATTTCCCAAGGGTATTATCACGTAAGTGAATGTAATGGATTCAACAGGAATTCGAACTCGGTTATCCGATTCCTCAAACCGAGATGCTATCCTCTTATTTTACTGTTTCTTGATATTTTGTTTAATTTTTGGATGGCATCTTCCGCGATTCCAACGAGTCTTCGGATATCTGCATCAAATTTTCCATCGTCTTCTATATAGCCCCATTTTCATATACAGATAATTTTTTAAATTCCGTATTATATTAGAATTGCTGTTTCAGGTTTTATTCTTTACATTTTTTGTTCTTTTTATTCAATGTTACTTATGTTGGCAACAATCAAAATTTGGTTATATTACGTCCAGAAGCGCTATTGGGAAATACAGAACCACCACACTCACCAATTCTTCCATATCCGCTATAGACTGTCTGGGAGCCTAACGCATTTTTCTTAATCAACTCCTTAATTAAAAGACCAGTTCCCTCTCATCAAAAGTCGGCCGCGCCTTTCAATCGATCGAATTCTGTTCACTGATTATTTTTCAATAACTTCGTCAGGTGACATATTGGTAAATTTTATTGCTGATGGCAAGGGTTCGACATCTCGTTGAAGACGACCAATAATAATGGATGGACGGCGAAATGGTCGCTGTTGCGAAAAAATCAGTGACGATGAGAGCAAAAGATATGACATTTACTCACATTGGAGAGAGAGAGAGAGAGAGAGAGAGAGAGTGAGAGAGAGGGAGAGAGAGAGTGGGAGAGAGAGAGTGGGAGAGAGAGAGAGAGAGAGCGGCAGATGTAAGCAGATTTCATCAAAGGAGCACACGAAATATTACAGAAGGCACAACCCCCCCCCCAAAAAAAAAGGAAAAGAGGGAGCAAGAAGAGAGAAAAATAAGTAGTTAGTCACGAGAAAAAATTTTAAAACTTGGAATTGCTGGATACGCCTTTGTCTTTTCTTAACGAGAAATAAAAAATGAAGTTGGAATTCCATCGGTAATATAACATGGCGAAAAAAATTACCCCCCCCCCCAAGTCCAACTTACATTTTTATTTCATGTTGAGAAAGGACACAAGCGTATCTGAAAATTGCGATTTTCAGCATCTTTTCTCATCTATTTAATCAAAAGGCTTACAATAAATATTATTAGTCTCATTATCAACATTATTATTTTTGTTGTTTTTATTTTCTCTTGAATTTCTCTCATCGGCCTATTATATCCACACATATTAAAAGAAGCATATGTGGGCAATCTTTCTTTACTGTCATATATTTTGGACCCAACTCGACACAACCCAACTCCACACAAGAAGACAGCACGAAATTAACTTGAAGAAACTGTCACAAACAAAATCGAACATTCTCTTCCTAAGCACTTGTAAAAAATTGAATATTATTCTAAAATGACTTAAATTACCGTGCAATTTTCTATACTCCACAAACAGATTCCATTGATCAAAGATGCGGTAGATCTACGACTCTTAAAGCTGCCTATTCCAGATAACACACGCTTTTCCAAATTATGCAACAGCACAGTCTCTATTCTGTACAGTTCATTCACTATTAACCAACCCAACGAGGCGCTTTTCATACCCTAAATATCATTTAGTATATATATATATATATATATATATATATATATATATATATATATATATATATATATATATATATATATATATTGTCATCCACAGACAGACTGTTTCGCTGTATCACAGGTCATCAGTTGCCTCTGGCGTCAATCGGAGATTCTACCCCTAAGCCGTTGGCGCACGGTAGGGATGAAGGTGAATTTAAGAATATTTATTTTTAGATAAACACACACTGACTGAGAGAACTCGATTCGTTATTACCGAAGAGTTTTGCATTATTAGCAGTAACAGTAATAATCCCTGTTTACAACCTTATACTCCCTCCCCTGAGAGCTCAACCGAAATAAATTATATATATATATATATATATATATATATATATATATATATATATATATATATATATATCATTATTATCATCATCATCAGGAGATGAAAAAAAGAACCCTCATCTCCTGCGGATTCAGTCACTGTCAGCTGGTAAACACAGGCAGCTGACAAGACGACAGAGCAGCTGATAGGTAGGTCCGGAGGTTCCCGTTGGCTGCTAAAACACCTGCAGTAGTTGTGGAATAGCATGACCCTGCCATGTTGGTCTCATAAATCAAGACATCACACATCACCCACCATTCACACATCACCCACCATTCACACATCACCCACTGCCATAGAGGAAGACTGATATTACGTAATACATTTTAGTACAATTGTCTTTCTTTCTAACGAAATTTTTCCTGTATTTCTTTTTTAGTTCTTAGAAGACATTTTTCGCTATTCACCTTCGAATTTGGGTGTCACAGTTTCCGTCCACTTATAAAAACACTTCCTAGATATTTACATATTTGTACTTGCATAAATTTGGTGTCTTCTTGCAATTGATATTTGGTCCTTTATTCTCGCTTTCCTTTACTAGTAGTTCTTCGGTTTGAATCCATCTTTTCCCCTCCACCCCAGCAATTTAGCAAGACAGACTAACATCAGTCTAGGATAAGGGAAACTCTGAATTCATACCTGAGGGTGGCTACGTTCTGATTATCTATACATTCTGTTTTGAATGAAAGTAAATATTTGCGCACTCTATGACAAAAATGCTATGCACAACATATATATATATATATATATATATATATATATATATATATATATATATATATATATATATATATATTTATATATATATATATATATATATATATATATATATATATATATATATATATAATTTACATATATATATATATAAATTATAAATGAAAAATCTTTCTTGGAGCTTTTATTTTAGTTTTAATTTCAAGCTAACTGATTAAATTTAATATTTCCAATAAGGACAATATATTAGGTCATCCCATAAGTTCTGTCGGAATTTTAATTTTTTGTTAAAATGTATGAAATTTAAAGAGTATTTTATAATGTCTAATGGAGCTGAACATTATTTTTATGTTTAGATGCATTTAAACTGATCAAATTTTATTTTAGAGAACAATAAAATTAAATTTTGTTTGATTAAAACCCTGCTAACATGGAAGTACCTAAGAATCATTTGAGGCACATAATGCTTTATGAGTTCAAGAAAGGAAACTCAGCAGCCGAAGCGGCTAGAAACATTCACTCAGTTTATGGAGAGGAATGTGTGAATGACAGAACTTGCAGAAGATGGTTTGCAAAATTCAGAGGTGGAGATTTCACCCTTGAAGATGAAGATCGAACCAGACGTCCAGTTGAGTTTGATGAAAAGCTTCTTGAAGCAGCCCTTGAAGAAAATCCTGCTTTATCAGTTGAGGAATTGGCAGTGGTTCTCAGTTCAAACCATACAACTGTTCATCGTCATCTTCAACAACTTGGAAAAGTTCCTAAACTTGGAAAATGGGTGCCTCATGAATTGTCTGAAAACAACCTCAAATCCCGAGTTTACATCTGCTCTTCTCTCTATTCTCGCCAACTTGTTTCACCTTTTTTGGTTAGACTTGTGACTGGCGACGAAAAATGGATCTTTTATCGAAATGTTAAGCGTCATAGACAGTGGCTTGGTAAAGGGGAAGGACCCCAGCCACAGCCGAGAAGGGAACTTCATGCGCTAAAGGTTCTTCTTTCAATGTGGTGGGATTGCCACGGAATAATCCACTTTGAATTCTTACCACCTAATGCAACAATTAATGCTCAAATATACTGTCAGCAATTAGAGCGTTTGAACCAAGCTTTGAGGAAAAAAAACCTGCTCTAGTGAATCGAAAACGGGTGATGTTTCCTCAGGACAATGCGTGACCACACACAGCAAGAATCACGTCACAAAAGATCGAAGAATTTGGTTGGGAGAAAATTCCTCATCCACCTTATTCTCCCGACCTTGCTCCTTCAGACTACCATTTGTTTCGTAGCTTACAGAATCATTTGGAAGAAACAGCTTTTGTAACACAGGAAGAGGTTAAAACTGACATTTGTGAGTTCTTCGAATCAAAGCCAAAAGAATTTTACAGTAATGGAATTAGTAAGCTTGTTAATAGATGGAAGGAAGTCATAGATAATAAGGGAAAATACATTGTTGATTGAATCTGTAATTAAATGTAAAATTTGGTCACTTGTTTTCTTTATTCAAAATTCGGACAGAACTTATGGGATGACCTGATATTTCTGTATTTCAAATTTAATTTAAATTGATTGGGATGATTTTTTTAATTATCAGTAAAGCGCTAAAATTGTACATATTGACAAATCTGTCAACACAACGTAATACTCTTTATTAAAAAATCTTCCCAAAATATAATATATTTTTTGAAACACTACTTGATAAAGATTAGCTGATTTAAAGTTTAATTAATCTGAATTAGATCAAATATTATTTACTTTTAGTTTAACGTATCGTAAGAAAGTAATTTTTAATATGTAGGTTGGTGTTTTTATGAATTGTTGACAACTCTCTCTATAATACGCACGCCCAATTATCAGTGACCAGATGATATGATCCTTGCCACACGCCGTCTATACCAGAAGATGACTTTGTCCCCAGAGTCGTAAGACGACAAGTTAATTGCAGGGTCAATCTGGTCGCTGCTGTCGTTGGTCAACAGGTCGTTTGTCGCTGGCCGCCCCGATCCATGCTTTGCTCCGCCCACGTTGTGTTTCTTGATCACAGAGCAATGAAAATCGAGTAACGTTAATAATCGTAGCGCTGGTTCGAACCACGGCGAAATTGTGTTATGAAGGCGAAAAAAGAAATGTTATCGCAAACGAATAAAAACGAAAGATTCCTCCGGCCAGTTTTCGATTTGTTTTATATAGTTCTTTGTATAACAACAATAATCCTTCCCACTAAAATCTCTTTAGTGACGCTTTGCCAGTTGGTGCTAATTCTTGGAACAGGGCTCAAAGTCGGGGTTTATCTTGGCAGAAATCACGTGGATTTCAGTAACACCTTCGTCTGCTCTTCACCACTTGTCTCTCATCTCTCCCTGGGTAGCCTAAGCACTCTGCTTATATTGACTTCAAACCAAGACTGGGATGGGGCTGACGGTATTTGGGGATCTGGTGATTTCTCCCAGTTTCTTTTTCAATTTGAACAAAAGTTGTCCAGTTCGCAATATTAATTATATTTCCAAATTTTGAGAGAACCATTCGCCCTATTGGTGGTGGTTTCAGGTTTAGTTCCGTCCTTATAACCCATTCCTTTTCTTATTTATGCCTCGAACCATTACTTCCAAATTGGCGGAGGTAATTTCTCCTTGTACCTCTTCTTCTCTTAATATTTCATTTAAGCCTACCACTTCGACTGTCTCTTTGACAAATCTGATTTTGAAACGGTGGGCGAAAGGGAGGTCCTTACTTTTAATCGTTAATTGTAATTATCTTAATTTTCAACAGTCCCCGGTCCTGTTTAGTTAAGCAGACATTTACCAGCTGTTCCGCCGACCCGCTATTAGCAAAACTTGTCTTCATATATTTTTGCTTAATCGTACTCATGAACCTTACAGGTACGTTTCGTATTTCAATTTCTTCGAGCGAAGGATAAATTCCTATTTCTCGATTTGTTTCCCAAATCGGCCAAGCTATTTCCGCTCTTTGACAGGCAGGCATAAATCAGTTTCTCAATTCTGCCCCCCTCTTCAAAATTACCAAATATGATAAACAATTGACCCCGTCGGTTAATCATGAAACATGTTTTCGTAACTTCCACTTTAATTAATTTGACATAAATCAATTTCTCAATTTCTGCTTCCGTTTCCAAAATTCTCAGCTAATATCGAATGTACTTTCATGAAAACTTATTGGACCTCATGCATTGAAGCCTTCCACCTGGCCTCTGATAATATCTATCCCCAAACCAATAAAGTCATGGCAGGTCTCTCTTTTCTTCAAGCTAGATTTTCGATAGCAAACAATTTCATTCCTTCTTTCAGTTTATATGTTATTCTATACTTTTAACCCTCTCCGTCTGTTCCAGTTCATATTTTAAATTAGCCGTTTTCCTTTACCATTGTCATATAGTGTTACATCTCGATAAACTTATGCTTGGGATTTTTTTCGAAGGGGGACATAACTGTAACAATTACTTGAACGACTTTTTTTAAATAATTTATTTAAACTATCCAGTAATCTACCGGAGAAACAAGATTTTTAACCAAAATCCCGAAGGTTCTAAAAAGGATTGAAAAAATAATATTGACATGAAAAATCTTTTGATCTTTTCACTTAATAATAAGATTTTGAAGATAAAACTTTGTTTTTATTAAGTTTGTGACATTTTTTTAATCATATATGCTCATTTTTAGCTAATCTTTGGAGGTACCTAATTTAGTCTATATACTGATTAAAATGATACTATACTGATTTAAATATACTCACTAAAGTGACTGACAAGGGGCTTCTGTTAAATTTTTCATTGTGCTTTTCTTATGTGCGAACAAGATATTTCTTTTTGTAAACTTAGTGTAGAAAGTACCCAAAGGATTGTTCGTACCGAGCTCTTCGACTAATCCTTGGAAATGGTTAATAAATGAGCAGAAAGCGCCTGGAACGAATAATAATTTGGACAATTTCTACACTCACTAATCCCCCCCCCCGCAAAATATCTTGTTCGCACACAAGAAAAACAATAAAATCTTACCAGGAGTATCTTGTCAGTCATTTTAATGAAACATGTATTAGAGAGGGACTGCTGCCAAAATACACAATGATAAATGATGTATATAGGCTAATTCTGTATTGTCTCTCCAGCTATAAGTAAAACAGTAGGATAAACTTGGATCTCTATATCTTAGTAGGGCAACCAACCTCGGTGAAAGAGAAATCTATATTCAAGTCTCGTGCTGTTAAACTCAAGAAAGATGTCCCTTGCATCAATGTTTTTTTTTTGCCCACTGTCCCTCCCCCAAACGTTCTGAATACCTTTCATTCCCACGCTGCTCCTTCTTACAAAGACCCATCATCATTATCCCTCGCAGTGGGCGTATTGCGAACAAGTGAGTGTCAATTTGAGAGAGTCCATTAATGGTATGTGCGCGGTAAAAGCTAGATTGCCGTAGAGTGATGGTGGGAGTAGAAGTAATATATTAACTTTGAACTTCACATTATATGGTCGGTGGGGCACCTCGACTTGGTGTAATGGTTAACAAGCTTGTCTTACGACTGGGTACTGAGTTCGATTCTCGTCGAGTTGCTCTATGCTTTCGGCCTTGTGCCACTTCTAAGTTACGCTTAGAAAAGCACCACTTTATATGGTCAGTGGCACGGTGGAGTAATTGGTAGCGACTCGGATTGAGAGATCAGAGTAGCCGTGTTCGAATTCAACTATGGGTTAGATAGCCTCACCAACTTGCAAGCGACCAAGTATGGTGAGTACGGCTATACCCCTGAAGAAATGGCCGATCAAGATAGGAAGAATAGCACAACACAATTTTCTCGGAATAGTAGATATCAAACCGTTGCTCTATGTTACCGACTCCCAAGAGGATGTTTCCACGGTCACTACAACCTTAACCTGTTCAAGTCTAGGGTTAACCGTTATCTTCATCTCCTACCCGTACAAACTACCTCCTAACGTAACCCTCTACCTCGAGTGGCCTCCGGGCCTTGTACAGGGGGTGACCTTACTGCACAAAAATACCGTTTTTTAATTAAAAAAAAAATCTAAAAAAAAAAAAAAGAAAGGCGAAAAACGCATAAAAATCTATCTCGATAATTTTTCTGTGTACGTTTCTCTTCTCAGAATTGAAGCTGAGAAAATTCGTATCAGTGGGGGAAAGAAAAATAATATATATACAGCATTCCGTTCGTGTATAGAAATTCATATAAGGCTGAAACAAGCCGTTCCCTTAAAGTATGACGACTGTTAACAGAGGTAAGGTTGATAAATCTGGTTTAGCGGACCATATGTAGATGGAGAAAATACTCAGTACTCTCTGGGATAAGGTACAGCTAGTTACCAGTGGGGATAGCTAGGGTGGAAAGAAGCTGAAGGAAGCGACATATATTGATTAATCTACCGTGTGCTTAAGTCAGTCATCTAAAGATTTCAATTCCGTTCGCCATCTTTGCTTAAATAGTGCAACGATCGAAACACATCTAAGATGCTGGTAAATTGTACCGAACATTGCAAGAACATTGCTGCTTTGATTGCATTTGAAATAAAATTACCTAAAAGAAAACACCTGTAACCAAAAAGAGTAGCTATTTCATACACCCGAAGAGGACCGTAGAATGAAATGGTGAAAATGTCATTTAATTGTTAATAACATCAATAATAGTAAGAAGAGATTCGATTATCCGAACTATTTATTAAATTCACAATTTCGACAGGCATAAATATCTTCTTTTTTTTACAGCAGTGTTCAACCTGTACAAGGCCCAGCGGTCACTCGAGGTAGAGGGTTACGATAAGGGCAATTTATATGGATAGGAGAGGAAGATAATGGTTGACTCTAGACTTGACCAGGTTATTGTAGTGATCAGGGAAACATCCTCTAGGGAGTCTGCTCCATAGGGCAGTTATTCGCAAGAAGAAGCTGTTTAAGTGGAACTTACTTCTTGCCGATGGAATCCGGAAGGAATATGGGCGTTTTGCTACTATGTATATGGTATGACGGGTCCTAGCCGTGATAGTCAGACCTGGTAGAACCAGGAAATGCAGTTCGTCCCAGCTATTTCCATGGTAGTAGCAATAGAGTAGTGAGAGACTCGCCTCATCTCGCCCGTGAAAGAGAGAGGTTGGAGTGTGGAAAATAATTATTCCCCAACAAGGACTCGGAGACGCTTTTGAACTATATCAAAACTGGAAAGTGAGGTCTTGACAGCTTCTGTCCAAATATGGCAACAGTAATCGATTACTCTGGCTCTTATAGATAGAGGATAGCAGAGCGAGTCGGGTACTTACTGGAACTGTACAGGGAACCTATCATTTTATCTGTATCTTTAGCGATGGATGGTATATAGGAATTCTACTTGAGGTCGGGTGTGAGTTTGAGGCCTAATATCCTCTCAAAGTAGACTGTATTGTAAGAAATTCTGCAAATTAAGCGCCTATTGGCTAATTTTGTAACGACCAATCTCATTGGTCGAACTTTGACTGTTTTTTTTTCGCGGGCATTTTACAACGCCCGCCACCTTTTGAATCAGTCGCGACAAACGATTAGAAGTGCCCGGACTCATTTGAACCATTGACGGGGCCTTGAGTGCCCAAGCCTAAATTAATTAGGCATTGAATGTCCACCAGCATCCAAAATGGAAATGCTTCAGAGGCAGTCGCGACAAATCCTTGGAAGAGACCGGACTCACTTGGAACTATTTAATAGGGCCTTGAGTGCCCAAGCCTAATAATTAGGCATTGGAGTTTCTACTTCTGCAACCAAATGGTATCTCGGTTGTGATATACACAAGAAAAAGAGACTACCTTTTCTTTGAACTACCCTACCCTGTTCCCAGGGGCAAAATCTTTTTTTGCAAGGATACAATAAAATTTGTTTTGAGTTTTAAGGTAGGCCTTGTAGATTTGTTTGTCTTTCTTGTCCCTGCCAAGGGTTAATCTGTGTGAGAAGAAATTCTCACAGTATTTATGCTTCTAAGGTGGGAGGGAGGGAGAGAGACAGAGATAGATAGAGAGAGAGAGAGCGGGCGTAGAGGAGGAGGGAGAAATAGGGATGGTGACAGAGATAAAGATAGAGAGAGAGACGTTTGGAGAGAGATAGAAAGAGAGAAAGAGAACACTAAATTATCCGTTGGCGAAAATTCAGCTTGTTATAAATGGCTGAAGAATATTTTTTTCTGATTAGAAACAGAAGTACTCTCCTAACAGTAAATGTTCTTAACCTACCCTGACTCCTTTTCTTCTTTTACTGATGACAACATTTGATCTTTTACGGCGTTGATTAGCCTTACAACTCAGAGATCACTTTGTAACTGGAGAAGAGGGATCGATTCCCGCAAAAATCGAAAAAAAAAAAAAAATGATTGGGGTGGGCAACTTGGATGTGACGTCACAAATGACGTTATTAGTGAATCTGGGTTAACCTGAAACGGTGCGATCTCTTTTGACCTTTAAGATGGGGATTTTTAATAAATACCAAGTAAAAATATGGAATAAAATAAAAGGTTAACAAATGAAATGATGATCAAACTGTAGAAAAAAATGTCTACTAAAGAGGACGGGGGTGCAGGGTGGTGGTGAAATTGTCAACTCTGCGCAGGTTATTTGGGTGGGTGGGGGTTGGGGAATGGCGCGTGTTTTGCCGGTATGGAGAAGTGGCGGTTTCATAAAAGAAATAGCTCGAAACGCAAAACGAGTCAGTTTCTCATTTAATTTCTTTTCATTAGTAAATCCTTGGCAGAAAAAAAAAACTCTTTAAAAAGAACTTTGTATTTCTATTTAGTAGGTTAGCGGGGAGTGAGAATGAAGGAGGGATGAAAGAAGAAGGGGTAATGGAAGGAGGAGGAGGAGGAGAAGAAGAAGAAGAAGAAGAAATAATACGGGATGTGAATGCAGAATGTATTATTTTGAGAAGAATATAAAATGAAGAGCAAAAAAGAAGAGAAAAAGAAAAAAAAGAACACACCGGGGAAAAAAATAGTGTGGAAAAAATTATAAAAAATTAAAATATAAAAAGGATTTACGAAAATATGGGAGAAAGCTGGAAATAAAAATGATATATATACATACAGACACACACATACACATAAACACACACACACACACACACTCACACATACACATGCACGGATATATATATATATATATATATATATATATATATATATATATATATATAGTGTACTTATTATTCAAACATATATTGTTAAATATAACGGACAACGAATATCTATTATGTTTGATCATAAGCCGTTCTAATCTTCGTATATTGGCTTTAGTTTCGGGAGAAAATAGCTGTCGCGGAATAGCAGACGCAGGTCGTAAATTCGTAATGCAGTTCTATGACGTCATACATGACCACGTGAGAGAAAGAAATGTTATCAACAAAACCATATGTTTAAATGCATTGTAATATGTTGTGACTGGTTTGAAATGTAACTTTGTTGGGTGGGGGTCGCTTTGTTTTAATATAGATTGCCTCCAATATCTGAAGGTTCTTTTTACTGTGTGTATGTGTGAGTATTGTTGCGTTTATCAACTAATATCTCTCTAATATTATCTACATGGCTATGTCTTTCTAAGAAATGATGTTTAATGGAACTTTCAGCAATTCGAATTCTTCCCTATAATCAACAGAGCGCATTCGAAGTACCATCTCAGAATTCTTGTGACCATTCATATAAAGTAGAAACAGCCTTCCCTCTGCAAGCAGAAGGAATGGCCGCTGAATTTAAATGTAATCTGTCTGTGGTCTATAATGTTGGCCGTATTCTACCACTTTTTAGTCATTGTGCACATATTTATATGCTTTTGTCCTCGATTGGTTCTGAAGAGTGAGGAATAATAACCGATTAACCAGTTTTTGTTATTTCTTTAAAAAAGCTGACATGACAGTAAAGGAATACCTAAAAATAAACACTTCAAATTTGAAAATCCCCTATACAATCTTCAAAGCTCATGAATTCTAAACAAGTGGCAAGAGTTATGAAACTATCCACCAAACAACGAACTTTACAAAATTAAACTTATTCCAGTAGAATGGAATCATGGTCTTAGACTTTTTCGGGATGAAGAAGTCGTCCTATCAAGAATCAGAATAGAAACACCTGCATCACGCACTCATTTCTCTTAAAAACTCAACATCCTTTTGAATTCACAGCATGCCAGACAGTATATACTGTAAGATATATTTTAACCGACTGTAGTGACCCTGCCCCTATATGTCAAAGATTTTTTATGACATGACTAGTTTAGAGGACCTTTTCAAGAAGCTAAACGTAGAGACTATTCTAGTCTACTAGAATAGTCTCTGCTGGTCTATATAAGAAAGTATAGCACTAAATAACTCCATCCTAGAGGCTGGAGAGGGATGGAACCAATGAAACCAAAGTATAGTTTACAAGCCATATATTAAAATATCTTTTCGGAATTAAAGAACTGATAGATTTAATATAAAGTTAAAACAGACGCAATCAGTCAATCAATAAATGAACATTATTTCTTTATTGTTGAAATAATTTTTTCGGTTCACCACTTTACGGTGATTAATTTTTATTTTTATTATCTGCGCTTCCTCTCTTTTGTTTTATATATTTTTAAAATGTCCGTTTTTAAAGCCCTAATGAAATGTTAAAGATACGGCTTTTATCTTTAAATTTTGACGCCCGTTTTATCTTTCTGTTAAACTTAGCCGATCTTAATTAGTTGTTATGGCCTTTTGTTTTTAGTTTTATTGTTATTGTTGTTATGATTTATTTTTCCATTCTGTCATTCCCTTACGTATTATTTGTCTGATATATATATATATATATATATATATATATATATATATATATATATATATATAATAGTAAGTTAATGGTCAGAGTTGAATTAGACCAGGAAACAGTAGTATTAAAAAAGTGCTCAATACACATATAAAATGATCCAAATTTAAAATGTAGAGCTTTTAAGTATAGAAAATTAGGAGATCAGCTGATCCCGCCACTTTGGTTTCAACGTTTCGGTCAACTGATTTCCTAACGCAGTATTTAGAAAAAAAATAAAGATTTACGATCGCTATATTTAATAAATACATAAATAAATAAGCGCATGACATGAAGTCTGGTAGAACGTAAGGACGAGGAGGAGGAGGAGGAGGAGGAGGGGAAGATCAAGTGTATTGGAAATGTGTCGATGGGGGGGGGGTAAATGAAATATGCATTCTTTCTTTTCATCCCACTTCAGATGAACTCAAAGGAACTTTTTATTATGTATATAACGGATCATAATTTCCGATCTCTGATTCAAAAGTGTTTTTTGGTCTGGAAATGTTATTATAGCTAATTTTTTATGTTGACAAAGGTTGCAGATATGCTATAGTTGTTGTAAGGTTTTGCTTCTTTAAAAATTTTCAGTTTAGAATTGGATGTTTTTTATTTTTTTCGTTTATGCATTTAAGTCATATATATATATATATATATATATATATATATATATATATATATATATATTATTTATTATATATATATTATTTATTAATCCGACATACTTTTACCACTTTAAACGTTATTTTTAGTGGATACCCACATTTAAACTTGTGCAGTTATGAACTTTCGAGGATCCGAACGAGAAGGATATGCTTAAAAGCCAGTATACAACCTTACTTGATCGACGACGCTCTTTGTGACCAAGTCGGTTAAAAGCAAGACGGCTATAACGAAGGTTTCTCCTGCAAAAGTGGACGCATGTTCGAAAGGCGTATTTTTCCTTAGTAAGATTTCTCGAATATTACGGCCGCTAGACGAAGACAAAATAATGCTAAAAAAACAAAACCAAAACAGAAATTGATCGATGTCAGTTATCAGTTATCTCCTGCTAATTTTCCCTCTGAAAGTTCTCCACTGCCTGAAACGGGTATTGAACTCACACTCTTTGGGTCTGTCACTGGATCTAACCAACGCCTTTATCCACTGTGCCATGTGTCCATGGCTCTTGGAACTAGAACAGTCTACCCCAGTGATCGAAATAAAGGGTTCGATTCGAAATTCCAATCACCTGAAGAAGGCCGGAGCGTACAACGGCCGAAACGTTGTGACAAATATGGCGACAAAGATGAGGACAATAGTCCGACTAATGTAAATACTGCTTTTATATCTTGTTGACTAAATGTTGCGCCATTTGTTTGCTACTACGCATGCGCGGGTGTTAGACCCGTTCTAAAGAGGCTGCTTTTCCCTTTCGACGCTAAAAAAAGAGAAGTCATATTCTGAGGTGTCATCTTTTTGCTATGTGAGAACCCATTTTCTACATTCAACTGACACACTTCAGTAATATATTTCGCTTAAATTAATTATTTAGCAAAAACAACAAAATATTATATTAGTCATACATATTAGTAAGTCTGAACTTTGTATTTGACTGTGCTTCGAGCTAAACTTTTCTTTCTAATGTTCACTATTCGAATATTTAACTTTTAAAATAATTTGTGCATTTCTGTCAAAGAGGATTTTGCTAAATGCTCTATTGATTTAAAAAAAATAATTTTCTTATGCTATACACTATATCTTTACAATCTGTCCCATTTGTGGTTGTGGTTAATTCAAAGTGTAGTATACTCAACTTCGAGGAGCCATCTCCCTAGGCAGCACCTCTCATTACAATTAAAGAGAGGAATATCAAGGATAATCTCTATTGCCTGAAGCGTCCCAGAAGGGAAGTACCAATCCTTGTAGGCGTGGAGTTTCCGTTTTAAATGACGCTTTTGTGCCATATTTCGTTCGAGTGGGAGTGCAGATACGTAGTTACGCTAGTATTAAAAAAAATTCTTTGTATTTAAAATATTACATCAAATAAGCTTAAAAAATGTTATCGTTGAATCGGTTCTGTTTTCATATTTTTCTCCTTTAAATACCTAATCTGCTGTCGTTAAGAGTCAGAAGCTGATAATTCTCATTCATGAAATGTAATCTGTAAAAACAATTTCTTCGTGTTGCCTGTCAGCAGTTGAGTTTAGATATCTTTCCTTCTGTAACCGTAAATTGTGCAAAAGTTCTCAGTGATCACTTTCTTTAGAGACAAAATGCATAACAGAAATCTTTGAAACAAAAAAAGCCAATAAAAACAAAAGAAAAGCAAAGAAAAGCGTCGGAATCCTTTTGCACGCACGTAATAGATATATAACAACATATTTGGGGATGTGCGTTTAGTATAATTAATTTGGGTGAGGAAAGTAAAATCGGCGAATCGAGTTGCGTTCACTTTCGCACTATTGCCTTTAGAAAAGGAAAACATAAATCCCTCTTTTAATCACCTCCTCCCAGTTAGAAAGGGCAAGGTCAGATTGGGTTTTCAGGCCTTGGAAGGCAAGGAATTCTTTACTGTAGAGAAGACAACGGGAAACCACTTGATTATCTTTCTCAATAATCGATAGTAATTCATTGATAACTAAGAAAAGGAATCTGGGAACAGACATGGTCGCCTATATGCTGAAGAAACATAGCATTTAAAAAAAAAAAGAAGATATTTGTAAAAACCGGCATTACTCCTCTGGAAAAATGGGAAGAAATCTCACACTGGCGAATCGGTTTTTGGTAATAAGTAGCGAAAACATATGTAAGCTGAGTCAAATAACACGAAGGAGTTTTAATATTTAATAGTTCTTTTATTATTTGTTTTAAATTTACAATACTATAGCATCACATACGGTATTTCCCATGGATAATATCTAAAGTTTCCTTCATAAAGTCTGTAAAGAAAAATAACAAAAATTAATTAAAAAAATATTAAAATTTCAGAACCTTCAGGATTTTTGCCACATCCTATAGTTGACCGTTAGTAGTATGTCCGACTCTTACTGGGTACCCCAAAGTTGAGGCCTTCTGCCAGAATAAAACGAAGCTTATTAAATGACAACTAAGAGATCTGACTTATTCTACCGTCTTCACTTCTCAAGCCAGCGCCTCGATTTGCATCCGATTTCGAGACGATATACAATTTCAGAATCGTTTCCGGAGGAAAATATTTGTCACTGAAAAAAGCGCCAGGAGCTAAAAACAAACAGCCAAAAAGAAAGCAAAGAATTGTGTGACCAGGTAAAAAAAAAGAAGAAAAGAAAGAAATTTCTGACGCAAATAGAAGGAAATAAACAATTATCTGTAAAGATGACAATTGCGAAAAACCCGTTAAATTCCAAATCGTGGCATTGACGTCATAAACAATATTTGGATAGTGTTAAACAAAAACACGACAAAGTGAAAGAGTTTCATTCTCTGCAAAGAAAGTGACGAGGAGCGTAATAATAAAGAATACGAGAACAACAACAGATGGCACAAAAGATACATATGAAAATAATAATAATAATAATAATAATAATAATAATAATAATAATAAAGATGATGATAATAATGATAATTATTATAATGATAATGGTGTTAATTATAATGAAATAATGATAATGGGATAATATTTTTAATCATTTCATCCACCCAATCAAGGCAATAAAGCCCCTAAGACGCAAAGGGTTACTGAGAATATGAGAAAAAAACACTATTAAGGAGAGAGATCTATAAAAGAATAGGGATTAAGAAGACAGAAGATAACGATTGACATTGATTTAAAATTTTTGAAGGTCAAAGTTGACTGTGAAGCAAGAAGCCGAAAGAGATGCTTGGATATCGTCTCGAAACCGATAATAATATTAAAGATAATAATAATAATAATAATATTTCCATTTCTAAAATTTATTTATATTCGATGAAAATACACACAATACAACAGAAGAGACAATGAATTAGACAGAAAATATAAGACAATAACTACAACGGAACAGAAGATACAATTGAAGATAGAATAGAATATAAAAAAAGATATACTTTTAGAGTTTTAAATAATTTTTTCCATTTATAAATTTATTCACATTCGATGAAAAAGACCAATAGAAGGCATTAGAGGAGATTCACTAGAATAGAATAGTATTCACTAGAATAGAATAGTATTCAATAGAATAGAATAGTATTCAATAGAATAAAAGACAATAAAACAGAAAAGAAACAACAGAAGAGTGAATACAACAGAAAATATAATTTTAATAATAGAAGATTACCAGAATTCTTTTGACAGTTTTATATATTTTTCGATTTATAAATATATATATTTCGACTTTACAAATTGAAGTGCAGTGCTAAATTGGCGGCTAGGTTTCATCATTTTACAGTTGAAATGGATAGATGCAACTATGTTCTATGTTAATAGATTCTTGAAAGCATGACTCATATTATAGTTACATATGTAGATATTCTTCTATCTGCCGCGTCCCTCGAGAACGTGGGCGATCATATCTCTCCACAACTTCTTATCTTTTGTAGCTCTTGCGTAAGTAGATACTATATATGAAAAAGAAATAATAAGTAATAATGTAACGTGACTTCAAAACCGAAACGGGAATACGGAAAGTGTTTCTCATACCATAGTTAGGTAGGTAAATTCGAATCATTAATGCGCCGGAAGTTAATTTGTGATCATAGAGTAATTACCTTACGAAAGAGAACATAGACAGGTAGACACGACAAAACAATCGTATTATATAGAGAACGGACATACAGTGGTTTGTTGTTGATTATTAGAAATATGACTGATGATGCTGTCGTCGTTTGCGAATACAGAGGTCAAATGTCAGTGCAATTACCACCTACACTTTTTCTGGTTTGTGTGTGCATGTGTGTGTGTGTGTGTGTGTGTGTGTCTGCCTACGTCATTAATGGCGGCTAGCGTGGATGGAGTTGTTATGACGTCAGCAAGTGTAATTGGAAAATAATATCATTGTGTACAACTGCGAGATTTAGGGAATAACTAACGCTAGAACAAATGAATAAGCAACATAAGTTTAGAGATTCAATATAATAATAATAATAATAATAATAATAATAATAATAATAATAATAATAATAATAACAACAACAGTAATATAAAGACAAGAAAGAAGACAAATAAAGAGAAAGGGAAAAGAAGAAAAAAGATGGAAGATTCGAGTGAAGGAAGAGTAGATGGCCATTTTAATAGTACAATTACGATTAACAATGATAATATAAAAGAAATAAAAATTATAGTAACAGAAATAATAAGTCTGTAGTTTTTCTCCCCAAAGAATTGTTTATAAATTTTGAAGAAAACTCGAAATACATTAAATATTTGAAATTAATTATTTAGAACCACAAAATGTATTTAGCCGAACGCCTACTCAAATAGAAAATGGCACAAGGCCATGTATAAAAAAGAGAGTCCCATGGAACTATGAACAAAAATTGGTCAGCATTCGATGCATTTCTCTACTGGGATGCTTCCGGCGTTAGGGATTTATACTAACTCCACCACTTTTTATAAAATGGTACAGGTAATGCCTAGTGGTACACCTGAGCATATACTTCTTATTTTAACTCTGGATCAGGTACGTAGAGAAAGCAAAAGAAAGAAGAAACCAAGATACTGTGAAAGAAATGTCCTAAAAGTTTTTTTTAGCGAAACCTTTAATTCCTGAGGGATGACCGTTGTCAGTTTTGCTTTGATTTCTAGAGTCCTGAGTTCAATTCTTAGGCTAAGAAACTAGCTATAACGTGGCTTGACCAGCTATGTCCTGCTAAGACAAGTTTTGTGCCTGATTCCGCGTAAGCGGGAGCTGGATAAATTTTGTCCAGTGGCCAGAGTGTTCGTGCTCGGGTTCCCTACGTTAAATAACCAGTGGGGACGTCTCTGGTAAATACCAAGAAGCCAGTTGCATCGTAAGGTTTACCTGATAGATAACCTTCTAATCTGCAAGTGCAGATCCGAGCTTCGCCCAATGTCAGTGGTCGTCCCCGACATGTAAGTATGGGGTAGATCCATATGCGCCTAGGATGTGCACGTGTGAGAAAACCGTCTAACAAGCAGATATATGAACACCCATATGAGAGGGAAAGAACAGGGTCTTTTACATTCTGGCAAGAATGCAGAATTTCCGTCTGAACAAAGCCCTCCAAGTCACACTCCCACATGGGAGTAATTGACAAAGTCCAGAGGGAAATAAACAGTAATTTTGCGTATGAAATATTAAGTCTCGTGTTATTAAAATTTCCAACAATTGGTTCCAGTCTGCATGGGAATTTAGATTTATTGTAAATTGAATTACAATTGTGGCACAAGGCCGAAGTGGAAGTGGGGTGACGCTGGTCTACAAAAACTATCCTAAACCTAGCTAATCCGATTCACGACCCATTCATCTATTATAATTTATTCATTCACTACAAGAACTTATCTATCGCCATTCAATCCACCATATACGACAATACCACATACTCACAGGGACTCTACAAACACACCCATGTCATAATAATTTCAAGATATAACAAATGTCATTTTAAGGAGTGGGTGGGTATCTGTTTTTATAAAAATTTAATTACGTGAAATGGGTGGGGGTGAACCCACAAACAAAACTTATATATAACAAAACATTCAAATTGAAAATAAAATATGTTAGTAGGACCCGTCCACCCCACAAATTTATAGACAAATCGTATATGCTGGGATTTCTTTCTAGCCAATAAGATAGGCCACTTCCCGGTCTCATCTACCTTATTTTTGTTCTTTCTTGTCTTGAAGCCAGAACGTTAGAATCATTGATCTGTATCTGTTTTGTGTGTTAACACCATTCTGACATTGTGAACGTTTTCCTTATTGCTTTGCCTAGTGTTGTCTTGCATATTAGTATTATTTTGATGCATATCTTTGATTAGTATAATTTTGCCCTATTCTTTTTCATTCTTTTCTTTTTGTTTATTGGAAACTTTGTCAGTTCCGTTTGTTTGGGCAATCATACTTAACAATGTCTCACGAAAACGTTACACAATCACTGAATACAAAAAAGTCAACAAGGGTCCAGTTTCTAACAGAGAGACTTTTCTTTTGGCTTGAAAATAGGAAAAGTCTTTTGTATTGAAATCGTATTATTTTCATTTGAATTCGAAGATGAGCAACCAGGTTTGTGAACTGTAAAAGAATGAAATGCGTTAGATATGTGTCCCACTTACGTTCAAATCTACTACTATAATTTCGAAGACTTTTTCTAAAGAAATTTTTATAAATTAGCGTTACAAGGATCGACAGACACCTGAAGAAGGCCGGAGGGCACACAACAACCGAAACGTTGTGATAACAAAAAAGATGAGGATATGGATACAGTTATTTAATAATACTATTTATAGTATTTCATGTCAATATGTACAGTGTAACCCGGATATAAGAGAAACCCGGATATAAGATAGATTTTCTCTGGTCCCTAATTAGAGCCTGTGTTAATGTATATATAATAGACCAAACCCGGATATAAGATAAACCCGGATATAAGAGACTTATTCTCCGGTCCCGACAACTCTCTTATATCCGTGTTTGGTCTATTTTGCTTAGGTAAGTATGGCTCTAATTTGGGGCCAGAGAAAATATATTATATCCGGGTTTCTCTTATATCCGGGTCTCTTATATCCGGGTTACACTGTATATCCATGTGATCGTACGTTTATAGTAAGTACAACTAAAATGGATGCTTTTTTCAGCAATGAAAGCAAACAATCGCACTCGCCGTTTTGAAATATTTGCAAAAAATCAGGGAATCATCCGATTCAAACAAAAATTTCAGGACATTCATTGATGAATGATTTTCTTTACAGAATACATTATTTTATGAAAAAACCTTGGAGAAATATGTTGGGGGTGATTGCGCCCCACCCTTTCGATATCTCGTGTATACTTTTTAATTTGAGGTGTGTATGTCCAATTTTTTAGTTACATACGAAGAGATTGGTGAAGATATTATTTCATTAAAACATTTATGCAATATCGAGTGTGAACATACAGAAAACTAGGTTCGTATTTTACCAAAAATTATCCAATAAAGCTCAAAAATAGATTTTTTGAGAATTGGTGCTTGCATAGTTAAAAAAAACAAACACATTATTTCCATCCAGATTCAAAAGAAAAAAAATCTAAACTTAATATTTATTTAAAAAAATACTTGCAAGTTTGAAATTAACCTCCTTGATGTTTGTCAGAGTTTATTTTATTAAATAAAGACCTGTTTGAAGGTTTAAAAAATGTAAAGTTTAATGTCATTTTCGAGTGTGAACCTTTCTTAAAAGAATTTTATTTTATTTTTTTCCTTTTAGCAACTGATAGATTATATTTGGTATGGATGTACAAAAAGAAAATAATTCTGATATCACGTATTGACTGATTGCTATTCAATATCCGAGGAGTATTATATTAATCAAATTATATCTCTCGTTTATCTCTCTCGTTTAGAATAAAAAAATTATATTCTTAAATTATATTCTTATTGGTTA